>WOFM01000319.1:273976-637414 GCA_011428145.1 Ericerus pela | reverse complement strand
TACGAAATATCACGTACTTAAAAGCAGTAATACTTCTAACATAAATTCAAGTTTATCATCCACAGACTATTGTGGACCTTAACATTAATTAGAGACTCAATAATATTTAAAACACATGAGTGAGTTTACATATTTAATAAAATAATAAATTTGTACATCACAGTACATACATATATGTTAATATTCATACATATACAATCACAATTCAACAAGCAAGACTATCTGTTCACCAGAGACTTCTACAAGAGAGGTTCCAGGTACTTAAAAGTAGCTGTCGAAGAACTGCTTAAGAACTGAATGATTACACTACTGAATCGAGGGATTATATACTCGTTCAGGGTATGAAAACGTACGTGTCGGATAGGTAAAGTGAAGTAGGGTGTTGTTATTATAGGGTTGTGCTGACTCGTCGAGTACTCGAGGGACAGGTACAACTAGGTCATAAATATACAGAAGGTATATCTGTATACATAAAATTAAATACGGGTAATTTAGTGGTTGTTTACAAAGAATTATAGGATGATAATTGTTGATAAATATCTACGTTTTTGGTATTCAAAAATGAGTGAACGAATATGTTTGTCATTTCTAAAGATAGACGAAAATATACGTTACAATGTCGCATGCCTGGGGGGACTTATCGAGTTTACTGCTGCCGCTGACCCTTCTCCCATTTAGCTAGAGCCGACCCTACCGCAGCGCCTACACACTCGTAAGATTGCTTACCAGCGTTAAAACAGGCTTGATAGGTCTCCCAGCTCTGTTGTCCCCTACGTCTGGGTGGTCTATTTTATGCCGGACGAGTGTATGGGTGTGGACGGTAGGAAGGAAAAGGATCAGAGGGGTTTGGGAGTCTTGGCCTTTTAAACATCGGGGAGTTCGAATTCCCCGATGGTTTATAGGTTAGACTTAGGGCAGGGGAAGGGCATAGTTTTTGCGCCTCTTCCACAGGAGGTTGCCTACTCACCTCCAATTTCGCCAGGGCTGAAGACTCAGGGGGTGGGCACTCCACTCTCGGTGTCTTTTCTGGCAATTTTGGGGGTGAGATCAGGGCAGGAAGGGGTGTGGACATCATCTTGACGATGTCCGCTGCCGATGTCATATCCATTAATAGCTTGTTTTCTATTCTTTCGATCTCCTTTTTGTTTTCTGTTTGTGCCTTAGTCTTCACAGGCTGAGGCACAGGTGGAACTACAAATTGGAAATCTTGAGTCAGAAACGGGGTATTAGTTGGGGACGACATTGTAAGGAAGGAAAAATAGGCAGGATTGTGGAAAGAGAAAAGAGAGAAAAAATATAGTAGAAAAATTTTGGCGTGTCACAGTCAACAGCAGAAAGGCGAGTGAAAAACTTTGCGAGAATATTTTCGATCGCAGCTTTATTCCAAGTCGTTATCTCATTTCAGACATGTTGGGAGGGGATAGTGCATTAAATATTCTATAGCTGAAAAGTTTTCCGGTCCAAATCTGTTAAGTACAAGCAGAGTTTAGCATGTTTGAATTTTCGTACTTTGAATTTTATATTTCACAAAGGAATGCACTCTTCGTTTGTGACGTCACGATCTATTGACTATTTTGTTATCTGTATGTTTGTCAATAGAAACACGTTGCGATGTTTTCTTCCGTATCGCACGTGGATTTGTTTATTCGTGTCGTGTTTTATTTGTACGCACTTTTTCTCTGCTTATATGAGGAATTTCTTTTGTTACGAATATTCCAAGATTCTCGTATATATTTTTATGCGGGTTTGTATTTTTCGCAGCGGATATTAACTTTCGTGAATATTTTTAGTTTCTCCTTGCTAATCTCTCGGATTTTCGAGTTGGAATCTGGTTTTTTCGCTTTCTGCTACCTAGGGGCCTGCCTCTTTTTCTTGGGCATAAGGGGGCCAATGGATTGTAATGTATTTTGACAATCTCGTCACTGAACTTCACCGTTTTCTTTATTTTTATTTTTACTTCTGGTGATTTTTGTGATTTATCACCTTTTTTGACTGGTTTGTCCTCAACTTTTTGTGGTTGTGTGTTATCGGACTGTGCAGTCTGCTTTTCTTCTTCTATTTTCGTATCTGTCATCTTCCTTACTGCTCTTTGGAGCATTTTTCTGTCATCATTTATAAGGTACGCAGGTTTCAATCTGTCAATTGAAATCATTTTTCCTTCTCCTGCGATTAGTATCACGAAATTCTTGTCATCCCGTGATACAACCTTATAAGGACCGGCGTATGGTTTCTCCAACGAAGATCTTATTTTCTTGTCTCTGACAAACACATGAGATGTTGTGGCCAAGTGTTTGGAGACATAAATCTTTGGTTGGCCATGACAAGCTGCCTGTTTTAAAAAACTATTACCATCAGTCCGTATGATTTGGATGAGCGTTTCGGGGCTAATTTCTTTCGAGTGGGTGAAAAAGTCCTCTGGTAGGTGTAACTCTTTGCCGAGCGCTAATTGCGCCGCAGAGTGACCCGTCTCCGTTTGAAGAGCAGATCGAAGGCCCAAGAGGATGGTTGGTAGTATGTCAACCCATCTCTTGGTGTTGCAAGCCATGATGGAAGGCTTTCAAAGCTCTGTGCCATCGCTTAACTTTACCGTTGGCTTGAGGATGGTAAGCTGTGGTGTGATTATGTTGTGCACCAAGCTTCTTAGACAGCTCTTGGAAGAGCGAGCTTTCGAATTGAAGACCCTTTTCTGTGATGATGACTTTAGGTATGCCATAGCGGGCAATCCAGGTGTCGTATAACCTGGAAGCTACCGTGGGAGCTGTCATCTCATAGAGCGGAACTGCCTCTGGCCATCGGGTTGCTCTATCAATCATCGTTAACAGGTATCTGTGTCCTTGGAATGGTGGTAATGGACCCACCAAGTCTATGTGTATTGTTTTAAACCACTCCGTTTGTTTGAAAGATTTGAGAGGCGAACGAGTGTGTCATCCTACTTTGGACTCTTGACAATTCAGGCAACTGCGAGCCCATTTGTTGCAGTCGGACTTCATCCAAGACCAAACAAATCTTGATGCTACTAATCCAGCAGTGCATTTTGGTCCACGGTGTGACAGATTGTGCACACTACTGAAAGCCAATTTGCGATACTTTGTCGGCAGGAATGGCCTGTTCTTGCCTGTACTAATGTCGCATGTTAGTAAGACATTAGTACCAGGGATTTTCCTTTGTCTCAATTTGAGAGCTGTGTCATCGTTCGACAACAGTTCTTGCAATTCTGCATCCCTTAACTGTTCTTTAGCTATTTCAGCGTAAGGTAATTGAGACGGTGCCGAGATGGCTTTGATCCTACTAAGAGCATCAGCTGGAGTGTTGAGTTCTCCACTTATATACTGGATGTCCGTAGTCAACTGTCCTATGTAGTCCAATTGTCGAACTCTTCTCGGGAAAGCTGGTTCTGTCTTTTGCGTGAAGGCATGTGTTAGGGGTTTATGATCTGTATACACAGTGAAACATCTACCCTCTAATTGGTGCCTGAAATGCTTCAACGCAGCGAATATTCCCAGTAACTCCCTGTCGTATGTGCTGTAGTTCTTCTCGGTTTTTGATAGCTTTGTGGAGAAGAAAGCGAGCGGTAACTTCTTGTCATTGTCCTTTTGGTACAGTGTTGCACCAGTGTAAGTTTGTTTAACATCATGAAGACGATTATTGCCAGCCTTTGGGGGGCGACTGTCGTCGAGGGGTGCGAGCCCCTATTACTTCATACGAGTATTGTCCCCACAATTATTATTACAATTCGTGTTATTTCTAAAATTGTTATTTTGTGTATTATTATTATTCTTGTTTGTTTCTTTAGTGTCTGATCTCAAAATTTTTGATCAGCATCCTCTCTCAATATTCTGTTAAAATTATCAATATTCTTTTCATTTTTAGGTAAATTTTCAAACTGCATTTTTGCTAAAGCTTGCTCATAACATAAAGCCAGCTGCAAGTTCTCAATTTCCTCTTCTTCACTTACCTCCTTACCCTATCTCTTACATCTGTGACCAATTCATCCCATTTTTTAAGAAAACCTCTCATGTTCCCTCCTGGCTGGAACCTAAATTCCATCCATTTGGCCTTATACATATTTGCTGTTACAGTTGTTTTCGATCCATATATATTATCTAATTTTTTTAACATCATTATAGCTGTATTACAATCTCTAATTTGTTTAGTAATTTCATTCGATACTCTTTCTAGTATAAATGCTTTACCATTGTCCTGCATTTTGCAGTAATTGAGCATTTCACTATCAGGTCTAAAATTGAGATCATCTATGTGTGGGATATAAGGTTTTAAGTATTCGTGTTCCCCAAATATATCATAATACCCGGCTCCCCTTATTGCTAAAATAATCATTCTTCTCCAGTCTAAATAATATTTTCCATTGATGACTTTTCCTAAGAGTGCTGGAATAGGTTTAATATCATTTGTGGTGGCCATGATTTTATCTTTTATTATTTCAAAGCCTATCACACTTTCTTCTTTATTAATTATTGTGGTATATTTCTTGTTTTCTAATAATCCTTTTTTAGTTTTGTTAATTAGTACTTGTTCTTTTTCTTTTATTTTTTCGTTTTCTTTTTCACTATCAATTATTTCTTCTATTCCTGGTATATCCAGTTTTTATTTTTACATTATTATTAATTATTATTAAAAAATCTATCTATAAACTTATTTTCAGATTTGAGTGAACTTGTGAGAAGATGAGGAATTATCAACGGATCGAGATGACTAAAAACATATAAAACGAACCTAAACTACACACGACATCGAACAGAGACTAGACGCACACATTACGAACACATAAATAAAAAACACAATATTCACTTAATTACGAACTTTCATTTCCACATTAAGTATGGTGGAGATGTTAACAAAACGAGTATTAAAAAACGACTAGAGGCGTATGATTAGACAATATCACAGTTTGGTACAAAACACTAAAAATCACAGATTACAAAAATATATCGACAGTGTTGCCACCACAAATGATACGTGAGAATAATAGTCATGAGTATAATTTAATTTGCTATAATTCTCACACGCCTCCTCAAATTATAATTATACGATTACGATAAAAAAAATGATAAAAACAAATTATTAAATTGGTGAGGTCATTAAAAACACAAATGACAAAAGTCAACAATAATACAAAAAATTACAATAACAAATACTACACAGATGGTAAACATATACAATAAGTTACAATAAATTTAACATTTTACAAAATATATCAAATTTAGGCCTCGGGCAGCCCTTTGTAAAAACATCAACCAACTGTCGCGAAGTTGACACGTATGAATACTTAAAGTCTAAATTTACGTGATTGCACACAAAACGGTACTTTACGTCCACATGTTTTGATCTGCGAGTGTTCCATTTTCCAGAGTGCAAGATAGCCAGACAACTCTGATTGTCTTCGTAAATTACGGCTCTGTCATCAACTTGAATGCAAAAATCACTTAATAGATACTTCAACCAAATTGACTCAGTGGTAGCATCGCAAATGGGGATCAACTCACTTTCAGTGCTAGACAGAGCTACTGTTGGCTGTTTCTTACTGGACCAGGACACCAGCGACCCATAAACAAAGACACAGTAACCCGAGATGGACCGTCTTGTGTTAACACAGTTACCCCAATCGGCATCCGAATATGTTTCGTTTATATTGCCGTTATTATTATGTTCATATGAATATACCAATTTTTTGTCTTTTGTTGTCATTAAATATTTAAGGACTCTCAGTAAGTATTTGAAATGTTCATCTGTGGCATAACTGGAGAACTGGCTGAAGTACGATATTGCAAAGCAAATATCAGGCCGTGATCCTAGCATCAAGTACATCAAACATCCCACGAGCTGTTGATAGTTATTATTCAACACACTATCACACGCATTGAGGTCCCTATCCAATTGGAGTTTGGGGTCAATGGGTGTGCAGGTTGGTTCGCATTTATCAACACCGAACCGCCTAGCAACAGACTCGATGAGATTCTTCTGCTCGATCTCCAGTACGCCCTCTTCGCGACTATAATTAATATTTAAACCTAGATATTTATTAACTTTTCCAAGATCCTTACACTTAAATCTCCTATTAATTTTATTTTTGAAAAATGTGATTTGTTCTTTATTGTTGGAGCTAATGAGAACATCATCAACGTAAGTGAGTAGATAGACTATTGTTCCATCATGTTTATTTTTAAACACGTACAAACAGTCATCAGCCATGCTTTGTACAAAGCCAAGTGACAACAGGAACTCATTAAATAGTTTGTTCCACACTTTTGGCGACTGTTTTAGACCATATATAGACCTATTTAATTTCAGTACATTAGTACGCTTATCAACCTGCGTTTCTATACCTTCAGGTATCTCGAGGTACACATCCTCAGAGAGAACACCGTTCAGAAACATGCTACAGATATCTATTTGTTCTATATAAAATTTTAATTTATTACTAACAACCAAGAGGGTCCTCACAGTCGAAAGTTTCGCCACCGGCGCATATACTTCATTAAAGTTGAAGCCTTTCTTCTGCTGGCAGCCTCTGGCAACTAACCTAGCCTTATATAAAACATTATTTTCATTATCATATTTCTTGTTGAAGATCCAACGACACGTGATGGTAGGGGCGTCCTTTGGACGTTTGGTCACCTTCCAAGTCTGATTGGAATTCAGGGCACTTATTTCAGATGAAATAGCCTCCCTCCACATCAGACTATCAGGTGCTGCACTCGCCTCCTCAAACGTCAAAGGGATGCCATCCTCAGCCAGGTATATATTTCCTGCTGCTTGATCACGTGTAGTTGCCTCCTGCGGAAGACAATCCAAATTTAAATCACCATCAACTTCAATATTTTCCAAGTTGGATTCCGTGACTTCTTTAAACAAATCATCATTTTTTGTATATTTATTATATCCAGAGTTACCAATTGCACTTTCAAAGAATTCAATGTCACGTGACAGACGTATCTCCTTAGTATTTATGTCCAACAACTTATAACCACATGGTGAATAACCTACCATTATTAACTTTTTACTTTTACTCTTAAACTTGTCAGAGTCATGTTTGAACGATAACATATACGCATCGCATCCAAACGTTTTTAATTTTTTGTAGTCGTATTTTTCACCAAACCATCTTTCAAAAAGAACAAAATCTTTATTTGTGGGGCATCTGTTCACAATATAGGCGGAGCACAATATGGCTTCCGACCAAAATATCTTCCCAAGACCACTCTCAAACAACAGTGTCCTTGCCCTCTCGCACAGTGTCCTGTTCATCCTCTCAGCCTTTCCATTTTGCTGAGGACAACCGCCAACAGTAGGTTCAACCACAATTCCTTTCTCAGTACAATATGACTGGAAGGTAGTATTCAAGTACTCTGTGCCGCGATCACAACGGAGTCTCTTTACATTATAACCGAACATATTCGAGACCATCTCGTGGTATTCTTTAAATTTTGCAAAAGCTTCCGTCTTGTTCGCCAGCAGGTAAACACAACAAAAATTGGAATAATCGTCGATAAAAGTCATAAAATATTTAGCTCCTTTATATGTAGGAGGGTTGATAGGTCCACAGAGATCAGTATGAACCAACTCCAAAGGCTTACTTGTTTTTCGTTCTTGCCTTGGAAATGGTTTTCAACTCTGTTTCCCCATAACACAGGGCTCACACAGCAATCTGTGATTGGAGTCAACATTTGGTATCAAACCTCTACTTGACAACAACCTAACATCATTTACATTCAGATGAGCAAGTTGTCTATGCCACACGAACAGAGGGCTCGATTCATCTCCCAACGTCAGATTACACGATTGACTTGACATTTTAACAAAGTCAATTGTGTACAAATCTGAGTCTACGCTAACACCAGTGGTAACTATTTTTCCACTGCAGCGTTGGATGATATCAACAGACTCTTCCCGAAACAAAGTGTCAAATCCCAACTTGCTCATACGTTTAACCAAAAGCAGATTCTGCGGCAGCTCCCGAGCAAACTTTACATTTTTCAGTTCGATTACAATTCCATTCAAAAGTTTCAATTTTACAGTACCTACCGACGTGACAGACAGAGAGACACCCTTCTTCGCAACACAGATACTATGCGGTCTGATCAAATCTATATAATCACTGAACAGGCTTATATCATTAATTATGTGAATTGTGCATCCACTGTCAACTATAAACGTGGTTCGAGGCATTAAATTTACGTTATCTTTTGCATTGCAAGAGTCATTAATTTTATTATTATCGTCATTATTTAATGTGAAGCTGTAACCCACTTCAGAGCAAACGTCGTTAGCATTAAAATTTCCATTGCACATCTGTGCCGAGCTCCTATTATTATTACTGTTATTGGAACTTTGGTCATTAACACGATTTCCACTGTTATTATTATTATTATTACAATTTTCATTATTATTACGATTCTTGACGTAACAATTTCGGGCTATGTGCCCTATTTTGTTACAATAGTGACATTTCAAGTTAGAATGTCCACCGCCAGTACCATTATTATGACCACGTCCATTAAAATTATTATTATTATTATTATGTGAGCTCGAATTTTGATTATTATTATTAAAATTATTATAATTATTATTTCCGCTTCGACTGAATCCACGACTATTATTATTATTTCGAGATCGACCACGATTAAAACGATTTCCATTATTATTATTACTAGAATTTCGTCCGACATTGTTGTGATTACCAAAATAAATGTTCTCTTCACCAGTGACAACCACTGATGAAGGTTTCTGCGATGCAGTGTTCAGAGTGTTACCTCGAACTGTCGATTTGCTATCAGAAGATAGCTCACGCTGGAAGTTATTCAATTTCATGAAAACTCCATCCCAGGTGACGACTTCTGCATCTTCTATCACAACCTTAATTGGACAAAATCCGCAGGTAGTGACCTCAGCAGTACCAAAATAAATTGTTTAGTGGTCGTTAAATCTCCCAATTCAGTTAAACGTCTACATCGAGAACGAAAATCCAACAAATATTTATGCAAATCAATACTAGACACATACCGTTTTACATACAAATCACCTTGTAAATCCATTAGCGTCTGGTCATTGCCGTTGTCTATGAGGTTTGTCAGGACATGGAACATTTCCTTCGCCACCGTGTACGTTTGAATCATCTCCAGGTACTCGTCAGTTACGTTGTTTGTTAATGACTCCTTTGCCAACAGCAGCTCCATCCTGAACTTCCACGTACGGCCATTCTGCCCATTGAACGGCTCAATCATGTTCTTCTTTCGCGCTTCCATCTCGTTGACAGGTACAGACAATCAGTTACACCGCAAACACAGCAATTTCAGCAACTTCCAGATACGTCGACCAACAATTCAACACGAACGAGATCACAGGAACATCGAACAGAGAACATATCAAACAATTGAAAAACAATTAGCAGGCATGATACTACTTGGGTGTGGCGAGCAGAATCCGACAGCACAACATTGACGAACTATGACAATGGCGACCACGTTGACATCCAGGTAACTGGGCCCATAACCTGTGAGAAGATGAGGAATTATCAACGGATCGAGATGACTAAAAACATATAAAACGAACCTAAACTACACACGACATCGAACAGAGACTAGACGCACACATTACGAACACATAAATAAAAAACACAATATTCACTTAATTACGAACTTTTATTTCCACATTAAGTATGGTGGAGATGTTAACAAACGTATTAAAAAAGCGACTAGAGGCGTATGATTACAATATCACAGTTTGGTACAAAACACTAAAAATCACAGATTACAAAAATATATCGACAGTGTTGCCACCACAATGATACGTGGAATAATAGTATAGTATAATTTAATTTGCTAATTCTCACAGAACTATATATCTTGAACAAAAATAATTAGGGGATGATTCTAAAATTTTAATATATTTGATACTACTTATTTCTTCTATTCTACTCGAAATATCTAGGGTGAAAGATTCCAGTATAATTTCTCCCGTAAAATACGTATAAAAAGGGAGATTATAAGTTTCAATTTTTAAATTTATCATTTTCTCTCCTTCAAATTTTTCAATTAATTCTTTAAGTTCTTCACTTTCAATTTTAAATTTTCCTATTTTTCCTTCCTTAATATTTATAAATTGGGACATACGTATGTATAAAAAAATATTTTTTATGGCCTCAAACACAATAGCTCTGTTTGATAGGACTACACCAACTTACACCAGCCTACACCAGGAGGGCGATTCCACAAATGTAGAAATGTTATGTGACTTTGTGCCAAGTTTTACTTGAATATTTGTGGAATATCCCTACCGGTGTAGGTTGGTGTAAGTTAGTGTAATCCTATCAAACAGGGCTAATGATATATAACACAAAAATAATTAACTATGATGTATATTACCTTTTACATGTGATTATTCTTGTTGATTTATGTTGTGCGAATTTTTGTAATTTGTAGATTTCCAAATACACCGATGTGGTCTCCGTTTAAATTTTGACTAAAGTTGGCCCAAAAGTTGATGGTCTTCAATGTTGTAGATCCCCTGAGGAGTCTTCAATGACGGGAATGGCAGTTCTCTGGATCCTTTAGCGGTCCTTTCTGGATTTATTGTTCGTTGACTTCCAAGATTGGCCGTTAGTGAATCAGGAATAAATATGATTTTGTTTTTCAATTTTAGAAAAATTCAAACAAAAATCAAAATTTGAGCTAAATATACTCGATAACATGATTACTATTCGTGTAAATTCCCATCAAAAAATTCAACAAAAAATTTTCGCACAACAAATAAATCAATTTCAAAAAATTAAATTAAGTCTGCATTTCAAAAAATTTTCTAAGTCTCCAAATTAGTGTTCTTACACAGCGATAACTACCATGATGTGTGGTATGCAGTACAAGTACCAAAAAAGAACACGAGACTTCAATTCACTAAAAATATATTGTGCAGACTAAAAACATTCATGAAAATAAAATAAGGTATCGTGTAAGATGGCGAAGCACAGCGTTAGTGATAATTGAAAGTAGGGGTAGCGATTTGTGAATGTAGTGGAATGATGTATGACATATATATATGACAGTGATGATGATGATGAAGAATGAGATGAAGTGGGATTTCCGTTACAACAATGTGTGCTTCAATTTCCATTGCCATAGCCAGTCTATCTAGTATATGGTCGAAGATCGCACCATTGGTTCTTGAAATAAAGCTGAAATTTTGAAATGGTTATGTGGATTAAATTGTGGATACAAAATGGCGTATTACCATACTTGTATCTATATGGCTCTACCCGAAGAAACCCTAAGTTTTTTTTTTCTGTGCTTTTATAAACTATTTTGGCGTCGGCTTGACGTCATTACATTTATTTTCCTGGCTTTGTTTTTCTCTAAAAGAGAAGCACTCAAGCACATTGTGTAGAATCTTCATCCTCCATATTGAATTGTCCTTATATTAACAGTTATATTAATGAAGAATTGTGTGTCGAAGACGTACTGAATTTGCATTGATCGTGGATTTTTGTTAATTCGATTTGTGTTTTTACCTCAGTTGCAATAAATTGAGTTTCATCTACGATCCCGGGTCACCCTAATGTAAGTACCAGTAATTCTATTTCCGCGTCATTCACGTTTAATTTTCTGAATTTTTAGTTGTAATTTTGCGCATATTGTTATTAGCAGTTTCTGTGTTGTAAAATTTTTCTATACTACGATGTTATAACTACGAATCATCTGTTTAAAACACGATTATTTGATTTCATTTTTTATTTGGATTACCCATATTAAAATGAACTTCATGCTTCACCATCAGTTATGATAGCCTTTATCATGTTTTTCTCAATGGCTAATGATGTTATGGAGATGATTTCAGTTTCCATGATGTCTAATCATCGTGAAAATTCGATCATTCTATTGATGTACGAAGCTCGGTGAAATGAAACCAGTTTTCGACAATGTAATGTCTATCAATTCTCTAATATTGGGAGGATGATTTACTATTATCGTAATATTTTTCTTCCATCTTGTCACATTGATACCCGAATTAATTTATTTTACCGTAAGCTTTTTTCTTTTTCTTTTTTTTTTTTACATTTTCGTAATTTTAACACCACCTAGTGTATCTCCGACTTATTTACCTGATATCGTATTATCACCTAGATATCTAAAACTGTATGATTGATTTTATCTGTCGATGTCACAGTGATCTGTCGTCGTGTTCTTTATGAAAATATTACATACGGAAATAGTGGTGTCAAGCAATACAAAAATAAATCAAAGCCTCCTGTACACTATGAATCTGTGATAGTACTAGCACGATAGTGTTGCTAATTATCACGTCAACGTAATAGTATGAAGTACTCTCGTTCTGGTATTAGACTACACTGATAATTTACCAGTATGGGATTAACTTTACTATCGTAGTGTACATTAAACTTTTGCTGGTATCGATAAAAGGTCTGTTCTTTTCGCCAAAAAAGTGTGAACACAGTTCAAAATAATTTGGAATAAGGATAGGAAATTGTACAAAAAAAAAGCTACTGTTTTACTTTAATTACCCTTCTTCGATTTAACTGAAATTTTACGTACACGTATTAGATTGTTATTCTAGTTCATATGCAAAATTTTAGAGGTCGGAAATTAATATTGTGATTACACTCGTATTTTATTCCTTTCTGTCAGTGTACTATATTTACATCAAATATATGAATATTAAATTCTAGTTACGTTCGTTGCATATGAGGTGGGATCTTTCGTGCAGATGCGGGGGGGCGGTCCATGATATTGCACTTTGGGGTGGCAACGGTGAGAGGGGGCGAAGCGGCTGGGGCTTTGCCCCAGCCTCTGGAGGCCACACCACCGTTGCCGACAGACAAAGTGGCATGCCTTGGCCAAGGGCCCCCGCATCGTCCGAAAAATCCCTCCGTCGGTACGATGCTTTCATTACCTACACACCATTCAATTTGAAGGGGAAACAGTTAAAATGAATTATTATAATAGCAAACCGTTTATTATGCTGCAGAATAATGTAAATATGTTTTCACTTAACAGAATATCAAATAATGGGAATTATATGATTATATTCAAGTAATGGAATCATAACTGTTAATTGAAAGAAAAAATTATTTATATTACGTTTTATGACATTAGTGAACTTTAAACTTTCGTTATTCATTTACTAATTGTTTTCGACATTTAATATTCATAATATAACATTGTCTACCATATAACTACATTTTCACCAAGTTTCGTAAATATTGAAGGAGGACAACAAAAGTTGAATTTTACCAAAAAAAAATTCAAAGTTCTACAATCAAAATGTTTTAAGAGAAAGTGCAAGCTGAACAACAAAATAGAAATAAATATTATCAGTTATCACACAACTAAATAAACGAATCAGAAACATAATTTCCCAATTCATCATATGTGATGATTCGATCATTTACTACCGGATACCCATCATTAAAGTTAACGAAATGTGTTATCATTCTAAAGCTCTAAAATTGATTTAGGTTTTATGAGCATACACAGTAAGTCTTTTTTCGTCTGTTTTCAGTCTCTTGGTCTTGTAAATTTAAAGCTGTCTAAATAGGTTGTGAAATCGAGTTAAACTCATGTCCATTTTAGGGCTTTGGGTGTTATTTTTGATAGGATTTGTGTGTTCACCTGGGTATTCAGTACTTAATGATCAAAGATGCGGTGAGTTAAGAACTTTGCACTTTTCCGCACCATGTTTTCATTTAGTGCAGAAAGTGGATGCATTTTCTTCACTTTTCTCTGAACTAAGTTTGCACAAACGTAAATTCTAAAGAACTCGATACTTTGCATTGCGTCTCAAAAGAACACAGTTTATGAACTAGTGCGAGAACTATTAAGCCGCGTTTACACCAAGCGAACAAAGAACTTTTTTTTTTTTTTTTTGTGTTAATAACCATTAAACAAACCAATAAAAACGAACAAAATTCTCTATCTTAGCGAACAACAACGAATATTCTATAACCTGGTAAGTATAGGAAAAGATCGAGCAAACAGCAAATGTTCGCTTGGTGTAAACCCAGCTTTACACTTTTTTTTTTTTTTTTTTTTTTCAAAAGAACAGACGCAAAGTTACCTCTGTGAACGATACTTCGAAATTCACACTTATGAGGAACAAATTTTCAAATAAGTGAATTTCCGATTTCCAGTAGCAGATTTGCAAAATTCGATAAGTTTTTATCAATAAATTGTGGTGTACACTTAATCGATAATGATCGATAAGGAGGAAATCCTTAGCGGTAGAAATCGATAACGAATTTCTTCGAATTTACTCGACATCTCATTCGTTGTTTCTTTGTTTTGTTACAGATTCATTTCCCTTGGAAAATTTTAAAAGTTATGAGCAGAAGGTAAATATAATTTGTCTAGTTAACTTTGGGTTTTATAAATAACGTTTTTATATGCATTTACTGGGTGGACTCGAGTTGAAGTTTCGATTGGGGCCAAATTTATTAGATGTCAATTACAAATAGCGTCTGAAGTTTGTGAGAAAAATTGAGTTCAGGATACAGATGAGTCTGCATCTAAAATCTTAAAAGTTATTTTACAAATACGTTTCAACCTTATTAAGAGAGTAAAATGAAGATTGCTTTATATTTTGATAAAGATCATCAGGAACTAGAGTCTTCGTTGGAGGACTTTCGTACCGGGTACGGGAACGAGATCTTGAGAAGTTCTTTCAAAAAATTGGGAAAGTGGTGGATGTATCATTGAAGAATGGATATGCTTTTGTGGTAAGTGTTTATTAATTGCTTTATTACTTGCAGTATGGTAAGTTCGAGAGTATTTGTCGGTGGACTACCATACCATGTCCGTGAAAAAGATATTGAACGGTTTTTCAAAGGATACGGTATCATCAGAGAAATTTTGCTGAAGAAAGGATACTGCTTTGTCGTAAGTATGCCACGAACTATATTCACAGAAGAAGTAATATCTTTCAGTATGCATCTACTTTTTATCTTCTATTCTGTGATTATTCGTGTATCTAGTAGAAATGAGAATGTTATCTGAGTTAATTAGCAGGTTTTCATTGTAACCATCTGAAAACATCAGTGAAATGCTAATTTAATTCAAGAAATTTCTATTTAGTACCAAATTGTAAAATCATGATCTGAGGTTGGACAACCGCTCAAAACATTTTTAAATTCATGCTTTTGACGCTTAATTTCGATGATGCCAGTAACTTGTTGAATATCCGATTAATATCTTGGTATTCGTATTGTTCGCAGTTTGAGATTGTCAAACATCATAATGTTAATCACAAATTCAAGTTTGTTCTTAACTTCATGATTAGAAATATCGTGTGTGTGGCAATATTTTTCTGTATAATTTAATATAATGGATACAAATCGTGTGCATTCTCATCTCTAGCTTCTAGTGCACCGTGAATTTTAACATTGACGTATTTTTTATTTGCACTGTATGGTAGTTCACAATTGAAAGCTTTACCTTAGTCTAAGATTTCCTTGGAAAAACATCTTATCCCGTCGACGTTTGTCGTCGTGCCTGACTATGTATTGTTGTAAGTAATTTTATCTCATCTTTTTCCTCGTGTGAGTAAATTATATTTCTGTTGATAGGAATTTGATGACTATCGTGATGCTGACGATGCAGTTTATGAACTTAATGGGAAAGACCTGATGGGTGAAAGGTACGACACTGAAAAATTATGATTAGCTTACATGTTCTAACTGCTTACACGAATTTCCTTTCATTTTTGTGAAATTTTCTATTTTCAATTTCAGAGTTTCTGTTGAGAAAGCTCGAGGTACTCCACGTGGAAGTGACGTTTGGCGAGGTTCTGGTCGACATCCCAGAGATTATGGTCCTCCCCCTCCGAGACGTCGTAGCCGTGGTCGTGAAAGGTAATTTTCTTTGTTTTGCATTCTAAAGTTTTATCGATTATTGCTTTCCATTGGCAAAAATCTTGTCATATTTTGTTGCGAAGTATAATTTTATGATTTATTTAAAATTGGTCGGTCTTGAAGAAAAACTACGAAACTTGTCGACTTTTCTGTCCCGATTCCTTAGTTAAGGTAAGATGCAGCGCTTCATCGTGACAGTCGGGCTGGTCCATTTCTGATCGAAAAAGTCGATTTGTTTGGAACCGTCAGTCACCGGATCCACATCAGTCGTCTCCGCACCAATAAAATTCGTTGTAAATAACATTTTTCCCTAGAAAATAAATTATTTTTATTCATGTGTGTTTTCTGAGCCGTGCTTATTATGAGGTCAATTTGAAAAATTCAGTCTGATAGGTTAGGTTTTTATTCAATTCTAGAATTTACTCCTTAGAATAACACTCCTGATTTCTTCTTGACTAAAATATTCGAGGAAAACCAAAACTTTACTTGTAAAGCAAAGCGCCTGGGACGATTTTAAAACGCTAATATCGTATCAAATATGCTATCGATTTTATGTAATTCGTTAAAACTGATTTTTTTCTCGTTTGTTTCAGAAGTAGCGATCGTCGTAATAGTGAAAGGTAACATGAACAGAGAATATCTTGTGGTCTGAGCATCAATTTTACAGTTTTGCTAATTTTTTTTTCCCCTTAATTAGTAGATATGGTCCTCCTACACGCACGGATTTTAGATTAATTGTTGAAAATCTGTCGAGTCGTATCAGTTGGCAGGTAAGAAAGAATTTTTTATTTTTAATCATTTATTTCCCCCTTGACTGTATGTCTAGTTTAATTATTTTATCGTGTAAGGCGTTAGATTATTTCCTATCTTTAAGTTAGCGAATAGCTCCCATGTCAACGAATCGCCACGAAGTGCCATCGACTTACGCAGAGTTCAGTTTTTCTCTCATGTGCGAAATTTCCATGTGAAGGTCATCTTTTGACTTCCCAATTCGATGTGTCGTCTCAGGAATTTTTCAAATGAATCAAATGCTAAACTTCGCTAACGCACACAAATGAATGTGCATGAAGGAGTAAAGATTTCTTGAAACAAATGAATTATTTAGCGATCATATGATACTCCTTGGTGTACAAAACTTTTTGCTAGATTCGAAGTTCATTACTTAGACACTGAATAAAATGTTTTCATAGTTCCTGTTCTGACAAAATGAAAAAGTCTTTACCGCTGGGGAAGTCCGTTATTACGAAAGAATCAATAAAAGCAATGATAATCAAAACGCTAAAAAAAAGAGTTAGTAAATTTTTGTTCCTCACTCGATCAGTGTTGAAATTGGCGGAACCATTCGTCACGAGAGAATTGAATTTTATACTTCACTTCCAAATTGTGTTTTAGTGAAAGGCCGTTGTATTGTAAGTGAAACACAGGGAAGCGATTAGTGTATTATCGAAGCTCTTTATTCATAATTCTTCCACCAATTGTTAGCTTAACCTCCTCTAATTATTGATTACTGTTGGTTATTTTGTTGGGATCAATTGCAGGGTGTTGGATATCTTGAAAGAAATACTGTTGCTGGTTTTTGTAAAAAAAAAAATTCTTGTAGCATGAATTTGCCGACGTAGTCAATGTCGTGTATGTCGGTTTTGACTTGAGTGTTATAAAATAGAACAGTGGCACTTCATGGCTCATAACAGATGCGTTTGAGTTTTTTGAAAAAACAAATCTTCCAGAAATTTTATTTTTATCAAATTTTTAGCGTGACAATTGTATTTTACCTTGAAAGTTATCTTCACTTCCAAACTTCTCTTCTTTGTTCTAATTTTTTTTCATGTCTTTTCAAACTGCGCATTAAATTATATTTTTGACAGGAAAGATCCGTTCCTTGTTTTTTTTTTTTTTTTTGGTCTAGTCACTCTAGATTTTTATTTATCCTCTCTCCCTTGAATTGATAAATTCGTAAAGTGTAATTGATTTAGCCGCTAGATAAAGTAATTACTTCGTCTCTTATTCCTTCTACACTTATTGCCATTAAGATTCTGTTTGTGGAGTTAGTTGATCAGTTGTTTGATCCGCATGAAAGAATATTGAAACAGTTGCAATAAAAATTAACGCAAGAAATGCGTGTTGTTGAATATTTACTAAATATGGATTAAAAATGAGAATCGATGTCCGGAAGCCTACCGAATTGAATAAATTGAAAAATAGTTCACCGACGACTAGAATTAATTCGAGCTTCCTGCTTCAGCGCCGTGTCCATCGAGGATGATACCCGAAATTTGTCGAAGTAGTTGAATCAATACCTCATTCCACGATTCTGAAGATTAAATTTCTTTTCTCTTCGATTTTTTTTTTTGAGTAGTAATTAAGTTTGTTTTTAAGTCATAATGTTATTTGTTAGATTATTTAGTTATGAAAAAAACGTATGGTTTAAAAATTATAAGGTTCTTTCCCTTGTACATGAAGACTTGATCTTGAGAAGAGCCCTGATCCTTTTTTTGGAGTTCTGGAGAAACATAAAATCCCCATGGCTTGAGAAAATATGGTCGTTTGGCTAACCGTGTAATTACGCCATGATATTTCCATGAAAATTTACTTTTTAGTGTAATATGAAAAGATAAAATGATGAATGAATGTTGGACTGGAACTGTTTTCAATAACCATTGAGTCTTAAAATTTTTTTCATAATTTTTATTTATTTTTTCCTTATGAATGATATTTAACTAAAACAAATTTTAACAAAGTTCTTCGTATTCTTAAGTAGTATTTGACTGAAATTTAAATTTGGTATCAATATATTGAGAATATTCTTATTTTGAAAAACTGATTTACTCGGAAGACATGTTGATTGAATATTTTCGATATCTAAATTATTTTGAAACAAATTTTTTACCCCTGTATGTATTGGAGTCATTATTATTTATTCTGACGATGTGCTATGAAAGATGAATTCTTCGTCAGTTTTAAGCAATATGTGTAATGTATTTCGATTATAGTTGGAAGTTTTCCGTTCATTTTGTTATGTATTGCCATTTTTCGTCATTGAAACTTATTACTTCGTAAGATTACACTAACAGTCCGTTCTTGAAGTTTTTCTTGCCTTATTTCTAATTATGTCGCAGTTAGTTCTCGAATTCATTTTTTAAATTAATTTTGAGCATTCACATCCGTATTACCCTCTATCACACCAGTAGTACTAACTTCGCTAATATTTTTCGATTTTTCAACTTAATCAAAATCAAGTCTGCTCAGTATTGTTATATGTGCCTTTTATGGAATATTTATCTCCTGATTCCCAAAATTTAATTTCAGAATATGAAGAACAATTTTTAGGCTTTTTGCTTACTTCCAAACGATACTTGTTGTATTTTTCTCTCAGGCTCTTTAAACTAGCGAATTTATCAAAGTCCGACTTCTGAAATACAGGCAAGAAAAAGTTGCAAACAGTGGCTCTTTGAAGTAGTTCAGGAAGGGAGGTTATAAAATAAAAAGTCATCAGTTTCAAGATTTGCCAACTGCATGATTTTTTCAACCGAGACTGCGCTTAAAGAGCCCCTAGTTGCAAGTTTCGTTTAATTGATAAAAATCGGACAACAAAATTAGTTTCCTCAGTTTATCGTTTTTTATTCAACCGTCAGGTTAAGTTTTAATTATTTATCGAATATTACCAATAATTGATTATGTATGTTAAGTTTATTTTTTTATAAGTTAATTGAAATCATATTATATAGTTTATATTGGGAACAAGAATAATAGCTAAAAAAAAATGAGAACATTTTACCGTCATTAGACGTAATCACATAATTATTTTTCTTTCGAGAGAGAAAACAAAAGAACAAGGTGACTGGAGACATCAAATTAAATTCGTTGGTTTATTCTACAAACTTTATTTCAATATAATTTTCCTTCAGTTCGTCTGAAGATAAAATGTTTCAGATTTGATCCGTTATGTTAAAATTTCGATTTTGTTTCTACTTTGGAACCTTAAATATTGATTACTAAACGTATGGTAAGGCTCTCTACTACCAGTTATATGTATGAGGGTGATTAGAGATGAATCGCTATTTTGTGTTGTATACGTATAGTAGTAATAACGTAAAATTATTAAAAACGTGAATAACAAAATGGCGGCTCATATCTTATCACCATCATGCGCATACCTTGTAGTAAAGCGAATTAACCTATGGTCCCTGATTCGAAGGGCGTTTTGTTTCTTCCATCATTTAGTACTGAATATACCCAGTAGCCCTATTTCACCAATGTTGAGTTGACATCATTCCAAAGCCGTACAATAGACCGGTTTATTGCACATGTGCATTAGGTCTTTTTTCGTCTGTTTTGAGTCTCATTCTTTTGCGAATTTAAAGCTTTATAAATATGTTGCTGTGAATCCAGTAAAATCGAGTGAAACTCATGTCCGTTTTACGGCTTTAGGTGAATAACATTTCTGATGAATTGAAGAAAACCTCTGAAATTATGTTAGAAACCATAGTTAAAATGATGATATATTTTGTTGGCGACTAAAGTAAAGCTCTGAAAATTCAACAAACATTCTCATTATGCCGTTTTGCTATACATTTTTGATGGTGGTATCAAGGAATCCACCATTTTTCATAGGATAATAGTTAATGTGGTTATTTTGTCTTAAGACATTAAGTCCAATTTTGATTTATTCATTCGTTACTCGAGTTTTTTAATCACTCTGATGGGTTCTAATCGACAAAATCAAACTGACTGCCGTTTAGTGGCAAATGTACTTTCTGTAGTGAAGCATTGAAACGTAACAGCGACCAAACTCTGAAGTCTTGCAATAATATTGCGATGTAGGTGCGTAATGTTGGTTCGTCTATTCATATTTTTAAGTGACTTTATGTTGCTCGATTACTAGTATTTAACCGCTTTGAAATTTAATTTTTGGTATGACTGTCTCCTCATGCAATGTTCAAGTTGAAAAGGCTGAACCTTAGTCGTCTTCTCATCCATTCATCCATTATTTGTAGCTGCTACCTCTGTTTCAATGTTTCCGTGCATCCATGCGAACTTTTTTTTTAAATGTAATTCTGCATTAAGTTTAAGTAATTTACTCGCCTGTACTACTTTATATTTATTTTGTACACGCGTCTACATTTAATCGTTTACCTACTAAAGTATCCATAATTTTTGTTTGTTTGCCTATTGCAAATTCAGTTGATAAATATGTAGTACTGTTTTTTTCCTAAAGCTCTATCAATCACACGGTTGGTCAGTGTGTTGGTGTTCAATACCGTGCTCTTAAGACATAGACGTATTCTAAATGAGGTGTCATTCCTTTACGGTGTTTTCAACCATATAGTAAGAAGCCACACGCACACACACATACGCGGGTAATACAATTCACAAGTGATGTACCATTGTGGTTCGCATTGGCCATTTGTGGGGACGGATGCTGTCCGTATTGTTCAATTCCACTCCATTCCACTCCACTTCACGCGTTCGTATGTAGGCATCGTGGTGTCACTTGAGTAAGCTTGTGCGTGTTCCGTTTCCTAAGTTGCTAAATTGTTCGCTCTCGACCAATCTAGTCTGTCGATCATCGGCCAATGTCGAGCTAGCCACTATCAGTCAGTCAATCAATGAATCAATGAATCAGTCCATCATCGGCCATTGTCGAGCTATCCACTGGATATATTTCGCCAATAAAAATATGTTTTGATAGCAATGCCGAACGCCAGTCCAAACACCTACCAAACTACTCCCTATCATTGACTGTGTGCGATGGTATATCAGCTTCCCCATCTCGTCAAAGGTAATTAATGCCATCTCGATATTTAACTTTTAAATGTGCCAATTATTAGTTCAAGTAAATACCCGTTTTTTTCAGTTTTTATTTATTTTTTTATTACTAATATACGTATCAGGTTTTTTTTAATCGAAAAAAAAAAAAAAATACATTGAGTAGATTATTGCACTCGCTTTTAATTCTTTTATATACGTAGAAGGTATCTTTTGCACTCATTGACAACCTCACACCCCACATTGATCGATATCATCCGAAAAAGAGAAACGAAAAAAAATGGTACATTCGACGAAGTGTTGGTACGGAAAGATTGCTGATCTCTAATAGATTCTTGAGCCACAATGACACGATAGAACGATCAAACAGAGCAAGAACTGACAAATGTATGCTCCTTGAGATTGCGAACATGCAGAAATTCTGCGAAAATTAGATTGTGAGATGCTTTGAAAAGAGCCACAAATGCGATCGCACCGAGAACGAATGTGCAAATTCTGTCTTCTCTATCGTCCCTCAAATCCTGGGCCCACGAAGGGTAGATGTCAGTGCTGCCATCAACTCAAGTTGCTACGCGTTCCTAACCAAAACAAAAGGAAGAGTGTCAGTGAATGTTGATCAGCGAATCCCAACACTGTACCATTTTGAAGGCGACGACTAATATGTCAATCATTACACGTCATTAACTCGAGGCATCTGTATTAGCGAGTTGTGGTGCTCAACTTCTGCAAGCTTAACATTACATGTATGCAAAAATTAAAAAAGCGTTGGATGATTTCTGAATCATTTAGCTTAGGGTATTTTCTTGTTCTCTAGTCGAATTTTTTTTCCCCTCTTCATCGAAATCGTCGTGCACCCCAACTTTCGTACATGTCGTGTTTTTTATCAGACTGCTTGTAGTAATGCATTTTATTTTCATCCAGGATTTGAAAGATTATATGCGGCAAGCCGGAGAAGTAACCTATGCTGATGCCCACAAGCAGCGCCGGAATGAAGGGTATGTGAAAGAATATTATTCTAATTTTCGTTGAAATAGTTTTAATTTACGAATTAAACCTTCGAGAAAATGCTTATGACGTACGAAGGATGAAATTCAGTAAAAGCTTTTTTTATTTCTTTGTAAACAAATGTTTGATAATTGTCATAAAGATTCTTACCGTTTGGGTAGTATTCCCTGATGTCAAAGTCTAATCACTTGAGTGGTACAGTTGATAAATACATACGATCATTGTGAACCGTAATTTTATATCTACTGCGAAATTTCGCATGTTGGTTCTAATATGAAAAGAAAATTCAATACATTTTTACTTTATTATTTGTTTTATGCGATCGTTTTCAGTTAGACAGGATAAAAATTCAGATACCTAATGTATTTTGACAGAGTTGAATATCCTGAATCGCTCTTTCCTTCATTTTTCATTGTATTTTTTTATTTATTTGTTTATTCTTTTCTTCTTTTTTTTTTTTCAATTGACCAGGCCCAAAAAAAGCCTTGAAAGTGTGAATTGAATTTTTATATTGTTGTTTTAATGTTCCAGTGTGGTGGAATTTGCGTCATACAGCGACCTGAAAACTGCTATTGAAAAGTTAGACGATACGGAATTGAATGGCCGTCGTATTCGTCTGGTAGAAGATAGACAAGATAGACGTAATCGTCGATCTCGATCATCTAGCTCCCGGTCTCGATCACGTTCTCGTTCTCGTGGCGTCCGTTCCAAATCACGTGGGTAAGTACCCGCTGGAGACGTGATGTGTGAAAGTGTGATGCTTTGAATCTATCTTTAATTAGCGACGTTCTCCGCAGGTCTAGAAGTAGTCGTAGCGGTTCAAGAAGTCGGTCTAAATCCCCCGTCCGATCGCACTCGAAGTAATTTATATTTTTCTTCAGCCTTTATTTGGCTTTCTTTATTTGCTTTGGCCTAAACCATCGTCTCGCATATTTGTGTAGATCGCGTTCTGCTGGTCGTTCGAAGTCGCGTTCACCAACTCCCGTAAAGAAGAGGTCGAGATCGCGTTCCGCTTCAGCTACCAATCATAAACGAAGCAAGTAAGTGGTCATCGAGTTTATCGCATTGTATTTCATGATTTTCAGCGGTCTGGAATATGTAGGATTTCCGACATGAAATAATAATGTTTTGGTTAACGTTTCGGTCGCTATTGTGTAATCAACGCGGAGTAATTAACTTCGATAGCATATGTTAGACCCAAATTTTGTGCCAAGATCTTCCGAGCAACAAAAATATTTGATTTTCTTTGTTGCAACTAAAATGCATCCTTTTCCAATTTCTCCCGGAAGATAGTACTTTACCACAAAGCGTTACTAATCCAAAATTTCAAAGTCTTAAATGCATTTTTGACGATCCATGCACAGTATTTAATCAAGTTTTCGATAGTAGAAACAACTTGTCAATAATAAGTGTGGCTTGCATCCGAAAGTTGTGTCAAGAATTGAGGAAAGGCCATAAGCAACATCCTTACTGCTCACAAGTACTAATACAATTTCTATTATGTAAATCATAATATTGATGATGTTATTCTAATTTGTCAGTATTAAATCTGAGCCGTACTTCTGTATTTGTAAAACATCAAAATTGAAGAATTTTCGGCTACGATGAAGTGTGCGTAGGTCTGTAACTCCTAAGTCGTTTCATAATGGGTGAATTCATATTTTGCCTTCACAGCTCAGCGGTACCTCGAAAAAAGAGCTCAAGTATGTGGATAAATAATGCAACCAACTAATGAAGAGGCTAAAAAACTGAAAAGTTGATATAATTTTTTCTTACTTTTTTTATTACCTTTATTTGATGGGACTGCGTCCGTTTGCACCAACCTACACCGAGAGGGCAATTCCAGAAATGTGACAATATTATTTATCTTTGTGCCAAGTTTTGCTTGAATATTTATGGATTACCCTACTGATGTAGATTGGTGTGATTCTATCAAATACTGCCATTAACTCTGTCTCCAAAAGCTCAAACTTGTTGTTCTTGGTTTAATTTTATTCCTTAAAGTCTCTCATTTAATTTGGTATGTCAAGTAACAAGAGTGGGTAAAATCCTCAAAAAAAATGATTCGAATTACCCAATGAAAAGTGATTCGAATCACATGAAAAAAAAAAATCGTTGAGGTCTCTTACACAATAAATTGAAATTTATGTGCAAGTTGGAACAATGACCGGAAGATTAGACTGAATGGTTTGAATTACATCCGGTTATTTTTAATTGTTGATCTTCCTGCAGCAATTCACAGTTTGTTCTTTCTAAATTCAAACAAATATTTTAGTCGTGTTAGTTTCATATAAAAATTTCGTCATTTTGTGCAAAAATGCTTTCAACTAAATCATTTATTCCCCTACTAGACATATTTTTCGTGAAGATATCTCGAGTATTTAAAAGTATTTTGTTCATACAATTAGAATGTCCTTAACACAGTTTTAAAACTTGTTCTCTTTTGACATGAAACATGTCTTTGATATGGGGTGTCTTCTTTCAAAAACCGAACAACCCACTTTTAGTCATTTTTTTTTTTTTTTTTTTTTTTTTTTTACTAAAAATAAGATAAATTATTATTATTGCTAATTGGCAATGTTTTGAAAAACGAAATTGTTGGGTAAAATAATTATATTTTATTCAGGCTTCCTGGTTTCTTTTACATTCGTAAGTATAATTTTTCTTTTGAAAATAACAGTTTTTCAAAGATAGACTAACTAAAAAACTACCCCATCAATTCTATAAAAAATTAAATGAGTTACGAGACAACCATGGGATCCAATCTCTATAATAACTGCCAAAGACATGATCCATGTTTGATAATTTCATTAATAAGATTAAAGATTAGTTTAGCCCTGCGGTTTCTTGTTTTTTATTTTTTTTTAATTTTTTTAATTTAATTCTAGTTTTTTATGTTTTCCTCGATCACTGATTGTGAAATTTTTGTCAATTTTTTTTCAATTAGAATATGTAATGACTGATACCATTTTTTGTAGCAACTGATACCTCTGCGTACATTAAGTTATATTGAAAGCCAAACCTTAATTTTTTCAGTCCTCACCATCAAATTTTCCTCTCAGCTTAAATTTAATTTAAAGTTACAATGATCTTTCTCAGTTGCAGAAATTCATAACTGCCGCATAAAACATCACCAACTCTTTTGGGTTTAAAATAGACTTCATTGAAGATTAAAATTTTTAAGAAAATTTCAATTACATTTAGAATTGAGTTGCTCCCTGGATCATTGGTGAATTCAAAAGATGGTGTGAAAGGTGCCCCTCTCCCAAACAAAAATTGTTAGATTAAAAAAAAATTGAGATATTTTAATGAAAAATTTGGAAAATAATAATAATGAGAAGAATCTGAATCTAAATTCAAAGGGTATTGACAGTTGTTGCGGTTATATTTAGTGTGAAATAAAACTGCTTTTGAATGAACTTTTGTTAATTTTCTTTTTCTTACCAAATTTCTTCTTGAGAGAGGAGTAATAGGGACCTAATGCTTCGGGTAACTCTAACCTCTTCCCACAAAAGTCCTTAATCAGAATCTTTGCCAGCTACTCTTGGTGTTACTGTTTATTTAGCTCAGTCTGCATTTCGTGTTTGAACATAATTCCTTGTTTTGCAATTTATTAATCTGTGATTCTTAGAATCATACAGCTAAAGAGATATCCAGGTAGGATCAAAAACACGTCAAAGATAGAATGTTAAAATATTTTAAAATCCGATGTTTGTTAATGCACATACGTTGTAGCTTGATAGTGTGTGTGTGTGTGTGTTGGTATGAAGATGTCTGTTTTGGCAATGAAATGTGCGCAGCTTTGTATGCATAAAATGTATAAACGAAGTTGCTTCTTCTCTATCTCCCACGTATTTCTAAACCACACTGCATATGGAGCATTGGACATCACTTTAGCTATATGCCTCTGTCCTTAGAAGTGTATTAAATGTTTCCATAACTGAGCAAATATTCTAAAATTGAATGGAAAAACATTAGCTACATCTTTCTAGAAAATTGTTCTTCCATATTGCCCAGAGGCATGTTCTTGCAAATGTTTGAAGCCCAGATATTTACACTGTAAATAACTTTAATTCTTGTCTTACAGCCATTGTCATTTCTCCTTACTGCACCACACCAAAACAAACAAAGTTGTTGGCACTTCACACACAAGTGTACCCATTTATATCACACTGACATGCTCGATCTAATGCGTAAATATAAATTACCTCATTAAAAATTTCAAGAAAATTCATTTTTTTGCCTTGTAACAATAATTTTTGGTGTCTTTTATATGACATCAGTACACGCATTAATGAACATACGGCACTTATTTGAAAATACCCTTTCCCGCATAAGAAAATAATGCAGTGTGCACAATTTTTTTGGCTAACAGGCCAGGGGATTGACGGAACATCTGAATACTCCGTTGAGGGTAATGCTCAGTGTAATGAAGCGAATAGTTGTTAGGTATCTAGGTTATATATAATGTAGATATCTGTGGTTGGAAGATTACAAATACTTTCCATTCGAAGTTCAGTCATTAAAATTTTTTTAAATTATCAAAATTTGAGGTTGCCGAATAGATGTGTCATCCAAGATTGACGAGATTTGTGCCTTGTGCGTATGGCCGCTAAAGAGATATCTCTTCGTGCTGATAATTCTGTCGTATACTAAAATTAGAATTTCCTGGCATATTCTGAATTTTATTTAGACTGATACTTCTTTTTGTAGACGCTCAGAATCAGAGTCACCCGATAAAAGATCGAGAAGTTTGTCGCGAGAAAGAAATGGTAGATCCGACAATTCTGCTGATGAAGACGACTAAACCGATGGACGCCCTTTCCCATTCCAATTTCAGTGAAATACGGCATCCAAATTTTGTATATTAAAATAATTTTATTTCCTTAATGAATAATGGAGAGTTAAAAAAAAAAAACCGTACCAGAAAAAAAAGAGAACGAAAGAAACAGTAACTTTTCGCCACGTGAAAGATTTGTGACCAGTTGAATTTTTCTTCTCTATTTGTTTTTTCTTTTACATTTTTCTGGGAATTTACAGCCGTAATGTTCGCTTTATCTATGTGTAGTACATAATTTTACTGTATCATTTATGTATGTCTTGTCGTTGTGTTGCCTTTGTAGTTGCAAAAAGTATTTGTACTACTTTGAGAAATCGATCGAAAGATTTGTATCACGTCGAATGGGTATTTTATATTTATTAACGGGTAGACAACATATTTTGACGAGCTGTTAACTTTGTATATTTTTAATACATGAGTAATTAAATATTCACCAAGGCTTTTCATTTTTCATAAGCAAGTGTTGGAAATGGGATAAGATATGCAAATTCGATCGAGATGATCCAGCGATGGTATGAGTTGATACTTGTGGTCTTCTTATTGGAATCCAGTTTTAAAATGTTTTTTGATCGATGGTAGCTAATCGATGACACCAGTGATATGAAACACATGAATCAGGATTCCGTTTTTGGCTGGCATAAAGACCAGAAAGTGCGCTAAAATAATAATACTTGTGAAGTTTTTCCATTGGATAGGTCGACAGATGTCGTCCTGTGGTACAATTTCAACGTATTTTTGATAAACAAATCTGCATTTTATTCGAGTGGTTTGGTGGTAGTGTGTTCTCAAAATTTTTTGGTCCCATAAGAAAAGAAATAACCAAAATTTAGGGATTGGTTATTAAATTCAATAATCGTTACCTTAATTCGCATTATTCTTTTGTGTGAAGAACATATTAATTTATTTTGGCACTTTCTGGGACAGCGCGAAAACAAAGTTGGAGACCTCGACTGTCGATTACATACACTTTCAGTTACCTCTGCATTTGATTTACCTATACCTTTTACCATCAGCGTGAAACATTTTATCCTGTCATATTCTCTGAAAATACATTGAATTTCTATGTTTTTTGTATTATTTTTATCGTCGAAGATTGCGAAAACAATGTCAGCTTACTCGACTTTTTTCTAATAATTATTTGAAAAATCGACTTGACATATGATTATGTTGTTTTCTTCACCCTGCTACTGATTCACTAATACCAGCAACTACCTTGCCCCTTAGTGTTGATTGAAATACTACTAATGAACGCTGAATCTCTCATTCGGTAGTCAGTTTCAGTAACACTCACTTCAGCAATGATAGTTCTAGTTTTCGGTAATGCTCATGAAAATTTGAATACACGGTGGGTGCATGCGTGCTTTGAAAAAATATTTGAAATCATCGTTTAACGCCTCTCCGAGTGACTTGCATTCCGTATAATTTTGCTGAAGTGAAACATATATTAGTATTTTTGATGTAGTTTAAAAGTTGTGAAGAAAGGTACAATTGATAAATTGTGGCTCAAATATTTGTCGCTGCTCGCCTGCGCGGCGCGGTTTAGCCTTGTGGATGCCGAAACAGATGAGAAAAATGCGAAAGATAGTCTACTGTCTTTTTTTAATTATATTCGTGCGAATTCCAGCAGCTTTTTCGTATTTGATGTGAACGTTTTGGTTGATTAAAGAGAGATGAATTTAATTGTCATCAAAATTTTCATGATGGGAATCATTGTTTGATGATTCTTACTTTTGAAAGACGTTAGTGACACCCGGTGACGAATTCAAAACGATCCCAAAGGTGTAGTATTCCCCTTTCTTCGAACGAATCCTTATGAAAATTAGTTTATTTTATTATACTTTTTACTTTCTTATCTTGAATGTAACGTTGATATTGCTTTTGAGAAAAGGGTTTTTATTGCTTTTCTACAAGTTCATTAATTTATATTCATCCCTTAACTCATTTTTGAACATTAAATCGGTCTTTAGAAACATATAATTATGTATATTATTGCTTTCACGATGGGGCACTTAGGGCCATCCAATTAATTTTTCCTGGATCCTATGTCAAAATGAGGTAGCTTTGAAGCGAGGGTTGAAAATTTTAATGGCTTGTGTATTGGCTCTGGTTGGAATCGTAGCATCAGTTCATCGTTCAATCGAGTTAGTGAACAGAAAACTCAGTGGCGGGTCGTGAATTTTCAGCTTGGAGATTGGTTCACATGAATTAATTTACGTCTTGAGAGAGGGGAAATTAGTAAATAAAATTCCACTGTACAATTGTAAAAACACATTTTCAACCTTAGTTCTGTTCGATACGACAAAAAAGGCAGCACTTTTAACACTTATTAACAACGCAGGCTATTCGATATTAGAAATGTAAGGCTCTAATTCTCTGGAGGGATATAAATGTTCGATTTTTCATGTTAGAACTTAAATTTAAAAAAATTTGCCCCTAAAAGGTTGAATTTCCCAACCCGACTTGATGAGTAAATTCTGATGAACAGTTCTCTAAAAATGTGAACGTATTTCAGTATTAACTGTGGATCTTATACCCAGTGTCTTCTTATCATTTCCTTCTCATCGAAAGAGTTCTGTAAATATTTACTGTGGCAACTCTATCAGGATGTAGAGTACATAGTACTACGTACCCGCAGATAAATTTATGGCCATTCGGTGAATATACACTGGAAAAACCCCCATTTTGTTACTAGCTAATATTACGTCTTATTAGTCCAGTTTTATGTGTTTACACACACATAAAAGCACACAAACTCTGTGGGTGAAATCCCTGCAAACTGGTAACCTTCATATGATTGGTTGGATTTTGAGCTTGTGCAAAGTATCTCCACCCCTACAATATATTTTTTTCTTAAAAAAAAAAAAAAATTAGGAAAAACCTTGGTCTTGTATATAAGACCAGATGCCACACGTGTTTTTGTCAGTTGAGTAGAAACACTCGAATGAACAGATTGACTATTTTAACTGCTCTCACTCCCAATTTGACAGTTGGTTGCGTCAGCAGCTGGTGTTGAACTATAGTGGATGGTTGTGCTCCATCAAAAAACATAGGACAACTGGAATTAAAGTTATTTACTCCTGGTACCCCCTCTACTTTTGAAGGGACTCCCTTTCTTGGTGGTATCCCACCACTCTTCTCACTCAAAACTTAGCAGCTGAATAAGTGCCACTTGAACTCTTTGAGTTTTCATCTGGTTGTGGATATGAAAACACATCCAGTGTCACTGGAAGCAACCACTGCACCACCATTCTTGGCTACAAATTCTGCACCAATGGAGGTGACATCGATGAATCCATCGATGTCAGTAACACCCTCCAACTCAACTGCTGGCCTTCCACCATTGCCTTTAAATATGGCTGCCAGTTACATGCAAGTGCCCACTTACACAGCTGCAAATTCTTCCCTATTGACAGTTGGTTCTACACCAATACCTCAAACTATGGCTGCACTTCCTGCACCATTCAATCAGGCTGTGTACACCTTGCTTCTGAATAATTCAGCAGCATGCTACTTGTCAGCACCCCCATATATGGCTGTATTCACTGCGCCAATAATACTTTTACAGTAATAGCTCGTGTTGACAAAACACCAACACCTGTTTTGTAGAATGTTTTTTAATGCAAAGTAAGACTTAAGTACTTGTTTGACCAGGTTTATCCAATACTTATACATGCGATTCACAGGTAAAATATTACTTACGGAGAAAATCTGTACTTAAGTATTGTTCTAGAATACTCGTGCAAGTGCTACCAAAAATTTGCATTTGTCCTTCCCTTTCCTTGTCTTCGTAGATGATATGACTGGAGAAGAGATTGAGCATGGCGCCATACACCTTAGTATGCTAATCGAAACATATTTATCTGACAACAGTAACAATTCAACAACTACCTATAGTCTACAAAAAAATGCTACTACTCTCAACCACATTCTAGCAAAAAGACAAAATGGCACACACCATTGTGGAGCCATTTTTGATGGAAATAATATACACATACTTACATACCCTTGTGAAGATGACAGAATTGTTGCCATCAAGAAGCCTTCACCCAATATCCTTGCCAAGAATAAAAAACTCATATGAGTGAGGAATGAGGATATGTATACTTTGTCCCTGTTCAACCACTCACAATAAAATGGCAGACGACGTGTTAATTCCCCTTTCTCTTACTCTCACAACCTGTGATGACATTAATGAAAGTGGGACCAATTACATCTTTCAAACTTGTGACTCTAACACCTACTCACTTCCTTTATATCATAATACCGCAATTTCAGGCCAGACCTGAATAGACTGCTAGACAAAACCACAGTATATGCAAGGAACTCCAAGGCTTGTGAAAAAATTATCAGAAATACCTCACCAAACTCCGAGCAGCTTAGAAAGGTCTCTATCTTCCATACCTGTTAGCCATTCGTGACAATCACTCATTTTGCTAACTAGTTGAGTAAAATACTATTGTAATTGCCCTTTACCCTCCCTTCCACCAATAACTATAGGAGCGGCATGTCAGACATGTCCGGTAACAATTTTGCTCTCAGTCAGCGACTGGTCAAATATCAGCTTCAAAATGTTCGTCTTTGCTGAGAAAAATGATTTTTGAATTTTAAAAAATAATTTTTTTACTAAAAACGGGTACTTTTGAAACCTACTTTTCTAAAGAATGCCGTAACTTTTTGACTTAGACCCAGGTAATTTTCTATTTCACATCAAATATTTTTTCTAATTGAAACACAATGAAAACATTATGATTTAAGTTTCAACCTCAATCTGACCCTTATAATTCTTCAAAAATTCTTGGCGCTGGTTGTACTAAATAGTTAAACCACCTATAAGTAGAATTTAACTTTGCTTTACCTTGCTTCTTATCAGTTAAACTTGGTTTATCCTACAGTTTAAAGTTGGTACAACCAGGCCTTAGTGAGTTAAAAAAAAAACAAAAAACTGTTTTACCACATATGGAAGAAGGTTGCCCGGGAGCCCGTTTGATTTCTCATTACTCGTCCATAGAAACATATAATACGACATAAAATTTATGGAAAATAGAATATCGTATTTTATGAGATGAGGTACCCAGCTTATAAAATCATAAGGCAGAAAAATTCTTCGTATTCTATATTATTCTATAAACGGTATAATATATAGCAGCCCAAATTACAATTTACCATTGTTCAAGTTTGTGAACTAAATTCTTGTTGGCATAAAGAAAGGAAAACATAAATAATTATGTAGATTGTATATAAGATGGAAGAAAAAATATAAGAAAGAATTGACGGCCTCCCCCTGTCAGATATTGCTGACAAAATTCGGCTTCGTTACCAATAATTTATTATGGACAAGCTGTTAGGCCGATGGTTTATTACGCGCATTAAAATTGCTCTCAGACTCTTTCGAGTATAAATTAAGGAGGCGAATTCGTACATATTTTTGAAAGTGGGTAATGAAAAATCAACAGGCCTCGTATAGATCGTTTGGTTGATGGAGCCCCCAAAAACACCTGGAATTATCGAATGTTGTTGATAACACAGAGCACACGCTCTATAGGTACCTGAAACATCTGCCGACGGTTGTATGTGTACAGCGTGTAACAGCTGTTGGCTCGTGTCAACAAAAACCTGTGCTTAGATGTCGGAATGAAAGCCCCCCCGAATAGAGTATACATATCTATATAGGCCTATAGTCAAACGGCAGTGACTGCATTTTAAATCTCGTTCCGACAGCTGGAAAGTACATTTAATTTTCTGTTTTTGTTTCGATTTTCATTGCACGTGCCTGCATAGGATGAGACACGCATTATAAATTAGTGATTTTGTGGGAGCTCCGTTATTTCCTATACTAAATACTACAGCATACGTAGGTAGATACTATATAGGTATACTTACCGTCCACCAACAACTGATAGAAATTCTCGAATACACCCTCGTGTTACCTTCGAAAATTGTTTAAATTACGTAGGTAAGCGTTGGGATAAAGCTCTTGGTACTTTTTTCATAATACGTACACATTACGAATAAATCGAAATTTTCTGTTTTTCATTGATAACAAAATTAAAAAATTTCTCTTCATATTTTCATGGTCAATTCTTTAAAGGCAGAAATATTAAGCGCATTGAATTTATATTTTGTATTTACATAATTGATCGTCATTATATTGTAGGATGGTTGGCATGATTTAAAATTACTCATCGTTGGTCCCGAGAAAAATATTTAATTCAACATTCCAACATGGAAAACTAGTTTTTAAGAGAAATATTGGTCTTCAGGGTTTTTTATTTTTCGTGTTTACGTATATTAAGTAGGTATAGTATTTTACGCTAATGGATTTTTTACCGAGTAATTGTAATGGAATAGTTTTTATTTTTTATTTTTTATTTTTTATTTTTTATTTTCTATTCCAAGGAGCTGAAAAATTCTTGGTTTAATGAAAAAATGTGTCATTTATAACGACTTCGGGGCCATAAATTGCCTCGTCGTGATTATAACTTACAGAGGAATTTTTTCCTGTAAAATCGTTTCAAGACCGATTTTTCTTTTTCCACAAAATTTCCTTAACAGGTACCTAAACTTTTTGCATGAAAATTAACCATAGAATATCTAGCACCAAAATTTAAATATGCTAATACAACACCCAGTAAAATTTGTTCCTCAGGTACAAAATATTGTAACTATATTTCTATTGAAAACTGAATGAAACGACTCATCATGCGTCATTATAGCTGTTTGGGCAGCTTCAGAACTAGCATATTATTAAGTCTGATTAAATTGCGTTTTATTTTATGGGATTTTAATGAAATGTTTTAAAATTTGATAATCTGATTGAAATGATCTGTAAATTATGAAAATGGCCTGAGCAGATTATTTTCCTATGGAACTATAATAGTAGACATACCCATTTTTCTACTGGAACGCAAAGTGTATATGCGCCGACTTACGGACATATTAGGTACAACTGCAACCCGGAAGTGATTTTCAATGTTGCATTTTCCCAACCTTAAAATTATTTTTTCCATTCTAATTAACAATTTCCACTCATTTACAAATTATAATTGCAAAATTTGGCGACACTGAAAAAAAAAAAAAAGAAGAAGTCAACACGTATGGTAAGATGAGCAATCCTCGACAAGTTGCAATGACTGTAATATAAGCTGCAAGGGAGGCGTATTTGGATTCCTTACCCTTTGAATGTAATGTTAATAAATACACCACTCTCCCTGGCTAAAATTTTGAACTTGTGTTATCTGAAATTTAGCAGAGACATCAAGGTATGTTAACAATAGATTCCGTGAAAATTTAGCTAAAATTGTTTTTTTTTTTTCGAGATATTGCTGAAACTCCATAACTAGAATGTGTTCATAATCTGAACAGAATTATAGTGTATCTTGATGATCAAACGAACGATTTCAACTAAATTTTCAAAAAAATTTTCAGCTAACATACCTCAAGGTCTGTACGAAATTTCAGCCCAATTTTACATTTTACTTTATTACTATAAAGTAATGAGCATATTACTGAAAAATAAAGAAAATAGCTGTGGCGGATATTATAACAACGCAATAACGCAAAAATAAAATATGATACATAGAAAGATTTCAGCAAACGAAAGTGGCGTATTTATTAACATTACATTTACAGGGTAAGGAATCTAAATACGCGCAAGGTAGTGGTGTAATTGCTAGTGATGCCGCAATATCGATAAGTATCGATATCAGGTCCTGATATCGACATAAACTGTTGAAAATAAGTCAACAAACTCATCTCAAATGCCTTTATTTTATATTTTCATTGAGTGAAATGCTTTTTTTTGTGCTTATCAAACCTTAGAAAAATTTTTATTCAAAAAATAGAACCAACTTCAAAAAAAAACAATAAAAAATGCACTAAGAAGTAAAAAATAATTCTTTTAAAATTTTTCCAGCAAGATCTATAGGTCTAGCGACTGGAATTATTAAAGTCGGTGATAACTAAAAAGTTTTGGAAGGAATTGAAATAGGCAAAAGCCTTGTGTCATTTAAAAAAGTTCATCAAAATTGGTTCTCAATTTGAGAAATTATGCTGAAACAAACATAAAAAAATTTAAAAAAAGCATATTTATGGATCGAATTGATAACCTATTTTTTTTTCAAAGTCGGTTAAAAATATAAATATACATTTACCAATATGTACTTACTGGCACGAAATTTTTTCAATATATGGATATATGGCATCACTATTCGAGTTTCAAATGATATTTTTTGCAACACAATAAAAATTGCCCAATTGAAATTTCTGAAATTACCAACTGCTAAAAAAAACAAAAAAACCACCTAACACACTCGTATATTATGTCCTTTTTTTTTCTCTTAGGCGCAATTTTTCTGACTAGTAAACAACTTGTACAATTTTACCAACTGACCAAAACTTTTAGGGGGAGCCTCCCCATCGCCCTTAGCCACGTCTCTGCCAGTATTGCAATGATAGAGGATGGGATGAGAGAGTAAACAAGCGTAAAACACTGATGGGGACTTTTTTGAATGCAAAAGAAGTGAGAAAAAATTTAGAAGTGGCCTTTTTTTGGGGCCTCAAAGGACTCAGAAAATGGTTTAACCTAAAAATAGACTGAAAAATTCAGCTTTGTGCCTTAAAAATTATAATCTACGATATATCTTATAATAATTTACGAATGGTTGGATCAAAGCCTTTTTAAACGGTCCAATTTAAAAACGAGTGAAAATTCGAGCAAGGCTTTAGAATCAGAAAAAATGAGAATGTCAATGTGAGCTTAATGGACACACATTGGGGAAATTAAATGATGGGAATTCTGAATTTGCCCGCAGCCCTGCAGGTCTCACCCATTTTGCCATTTTAGGAAAGGTTCCCCTACTGCGATTATTTGCAGTTTATTATTCGCTTACTCCAAAGGTTTAACATTTTTATCCCTGAAGGGAGTCTTGATGCTTGATGCTACTTTCGATCTGTACTATTCTCGGTTGCCACAGAGTAGTTCTTCCTCTAGTTTTTAATTAAACCCATCTCTATTAAGGCGCTAAAAGTCGTCTGCGCCTGGCTCCAAGTTTCCCAACGCTTCAACATGTCTGCTGCAATGTTGCCACAGTTAATTGTGCGAAATAAACCATTTCAATTTCATTTCAATTTCATTTCACGAAAAATAGCGATTTCGTCAATTTGCGAAATCCTTTCAAACAAATTCCCAGAAATGATAATGGCGACAAGTCGTAACTCGTGTTTTTTTTATGCTCCTATTTATATATATAAATGCATATATTATACACGTGTATTGCATAGCCTAATTATGTATACAGCAAAGAAAATAATTATTATAGCTGAATATTATCGTGTATCTACGCATTATGACGAAAACGTGTGTAGCAGCCCCAAAGCTGAGAACTTGGTCTGTTTCATAATGCCGCCAGTCGATAACGAAACTGGAGTATGTTTACGCAATGGCGACAAGAATATACGTCGCCAAAGGGATGTGGTGCGTGTTTTTTTTGGGTGATATTGGTATACACACATATATATATAATATATATATAGATGTATACAATAGCTATAATACGTTTTTTGTTTTCCAAGTCGAAGGGGATAACGTTGAAGGGGTGCGCCAAGCTGCGGCTGTAGCAGCTGATTGCTGTTAATGTTGTTGTTGTTGGTGCGGTACTTCTTCATTGAAAACACCTTTACGAAGCCCCCGCGCCCGTTACGAAAGTTTCGACAGTGCGAGAGAGAGGCAGAAAAAAAGAGAAATGAAAAAAAAATAAAGGCATAGAAGGGAGCCTCATTTATGCGTCGGCTCGATGTAGAAACAGTGACGCGCACACGCATTCCGAATTCCATGAATGAGTCAATTGACATGATGGTTGGGACCTTAGATTGAAGGTCGACTCGAATAGTATCCGTAGATATAATTTGTAATTTCAATCAACGCAAAAAAAATATATATATACGAACGTGAAGAGAAAACAGCAGAATAAGTTGGGAAAAAAATCGGAGAAAAAAACGGACAGCAAAAAAAAACAACATCAACAACGGCACAAATTAACGTAAACAAGGTAAACTTACTAACTAATTTTTTCGTAAATTCGTACGTACGTAATCCTCGCGTGCATAACTTTTTCCAAATATAATTATAATATAAATATTTTGTTGCTGTTTCTCGGATTTATTACGGTTTATCGGTAGTGGTGATTATTATTGTTGAGGAAAAAAACAAAAATGACGGTTTAATATGATAACAATATTCGGTTACGCGATACTTGAGTAAACTTGAGTAATTGTGGTGGTGGTGGTGGCGGCGATGCTCCCATTGCCTTAATCAGAGAAGAAAAAATTCAGTGTCATTTTTTTAGTCTTGTCGGTCTATACAACTGTACAACAGACGTTCGTGGTTTCAGTGTTAGTTTTTTTCAACTTTTAACCACTTGCGGTGAATTATCGTCGAGCTTTAATTTTTTTCGAATGGTGCGAACTTGTGGAGTTTCGATTTGTGCTCAACTACAGGTAGCTATTATCCGGATGTACCAACAGCCTTTTTGATGTATCTTCGTACGTTCATTATTGGTGAGTAAAAATTATTGGTGTTTCACGAAATTTTCGCTTTTCAGAAATACCTCTATCAATTCTTTTTTAACTCTTGAAGAATTCATTGATAAAGAAACATGAAAATAATACTCGGCTCTTCATTCGCCGAAAATAGCGGTTTTGCAGTTTTGCCAATGGTAAAAGTTGAATTTTCGAATTTTTACTCTTGACTTTTGAATCACCGAGAACAGCCCAGAACAAATCTTTTTATAAATTTCAGCTAAATTTTGTCGGTGTTGTGTCTTATGTTACAAGTTATTGCTGATTCTAAAGTTTTTTTGTGAAAGACACGTTTGGAAAGAACCAAAAAATTACATATTTTGTTTTTATTTTTACGTTATAATTAGTGGAGTACCTACCTACATTTTCTCTGTGCATGTTTCATAATATGATTCTCATTAACGAAAAGTAGAAAATAACATGAATGAAATGCACAATTTATTGTTCACTAAATAAACGATTTACGAAAACATCCTAAAGAGAGAAATGTCGAGAAGAATTCCGTTCTTTTCAAAGAACAAGTATTTGGAGAACCGCAATTCCTACCAGAAAAGGAACGTTTTTTCCCCATCTTTATTATAACGACATTTTATAGAAGTCAGCGAAAATTTTTGTTATCGTTGGAACTATATATATGTAATGGAGGGCTGATTCCTATAACATTTCTGTAGGTAGTTACCATCAGAAGTAGATAGCGTTTTCTGGGAATGAAATTACTTTGTTTTGTAGGTACGTTACTATATCTATATGTATATACGAATATACAGAAGATATATATCTTAAAATAATTTCGTTCTCGGAAGCACTCTATGGTTGAGGAACCGAACTACTACAATCAGCCCTCTATTACATAATTATATACTCAAAGGCTTTAATTAAGACTTACTTTTTGTGAGTTAAATCTATAGTTCTCGTCAGCATATGAGTATACCAAAATATTAGTCGAAAATGATGTGTGGTTGATTGATGGCAATTTATGCTATGTTGAAGACTGTTCCATCCAATAAACGTATTAGTCAAAACAGTATTCATTCTGGTAGGTTGTACCGATTTCGAATTATTTTCTTAATTCCATTGGGCAGAACTGTCAACGCAGAGAATTTTCTTTAGTCTGAAAATGGCCATTTTTAACTTGAAACTCGGCGATGAAAATGAACGGTTTTGCATGTTACTATTTGCAAGGCAAAAATTGACTTTCTAAGGGCATGATTATTTTTTAGGATAAAAGAAGAATTTTGTTCATCAAACTTGTTAAAATATGGATATTTAAGGGCTATTATCTGAAGATAAAAAGAGAAAAAATCACGCTAAATCTTGAATCTGGAATAAATTGAACAATAGAAACCAAAGTTGGTATGTCTGTTTCTTGTGTTAGAGGTAATGTTTTAAATTTTGTGACTTATGGAAAAGGATTGCAACTTTTATTAAGTTTAACTCCTCCAATAGCCCCAGAGCATGAACCATAAAGCCAATCACAACTAAATTTGAAAGTATGTTGAATTGTTTTAAGTTAATATATGTTTCAAATTTTGTGACTATTGCTTGAAAATTACTCATTTTAATATTTTAAATTGCGAAAAATGCAACCCAATCGCACTTGCCTGATGAATCTTAAAACCAATCCGCACCAATTTTGAATGGGCTTGTCCTTGACTTAGTACCAATGTTCGGTCTCTTCATGACTATCGTCTAACAAAAATTACGTCCTGTATCGTGTTAACAAGAATTATACTATACCAACATATTATATTCATACATAAAAACATTCGAAAGTATATAATTGCGTACGAATTTCCAAAAATTATGCTATAATTTTCCTTCGGTCATGAAACGAAAAATGCAACTATCTCCACCTCTGGGTCTTTACATATGCACGAAATTAATTTAGTAGATTTTCGTAGAAAACCTACTTAAATGCTATTTGTCAAAAGTGACTAACTTGACTGATGTCATCTACAAAATTGTCGGTGGTTTGAATCCATATTGTCAAACATGTCTCTATGACTTCTTTATGTACAAAAAAAAGATCGAATAGAAGATAAGTGGAAAAATTAAAAGTTGTGTGGAAAAAAAAGCTGATTATTTTCGAAGGCAAGAAAAATTAAATATCTGGCAAATGGGAGAAGCACTTCAAAGTTCAGATATCTTATCTTATTTTAAAACTGTTGGAATCGATTAAAGTATGTGCAAAACTCTCAACAGCAGTGTTTCAAAAGTTGTTAAAACTCACGAAACTGTAAGCTGAATGTAAAAACGATACAAAATTATTAATTTTACTGCTTGAGAAATGAGAATTCGTCTCTGTAGATTTGGTTCAAAATTCTAACAAATGTGATCATATTGTCACCATACTAGTATACTATACCATTGGACAGTGGCGGATCTAACTGGTATTAGCTCAGTAAAATTACACTTGGGCATGTTTACAAAATGGATTTTTGGCTCTTTTTAGCCTCATTTGCACATCTTTTTTTTTTTTTAATCCGCTGCTGCATTTGGAATATTACGGAGCAAAAGTCAAGGATAGGTCGAATGCGAAAATTGACTGAAAATTTTGAATTCATCTCCGCAAAATCGATTTGTAGCTTCGATACTTCACTCTAATGAAAATCAATTTTATTTATTCCTCTTATCATTAACCAAAGTACGTTTCGAAGGAATTAATACGAAAATGTTGACAAGCGATTCGAACTTAGCAGCTAAAAAAGTGAATTGTTTTCTTGCGTATTAAATCGAAAAATGAAGTCAATTTTTAGAATTTGATATTGCCCCTTCAACCGACCTGAAATGGACAAAATGAGAAAATAAATACCAATTTACAGTACTTAACCTATATTGTTGATTTGTTATGATTTTCTCAAGGAGGATGAAGCTGAAATTTTTATCCCTTTTGTGTTTTAAGAACGAATTAGATTTTTTGTGGAAAACTTCTCCATTAGGTTTGTCAGTATTATATATATTCAGTCAACGATAATAATAAAGAACATAGAAAAATATTTCGTGGGTACCTACTTGATTAACCCTTTCATCACTTTCCATTTTCCGCTGGTAAAAAGTCACAATACTTCTTAACTGAAGGTGTGAAACCACATTGTTACTTATACAAAACAAATTTAAAAATAAAAAATTCTCTAAATACCAAAATAGGAAATTGAACTAACCCGTGAATCATAAATTTTTACATTTTCTTATTAGAGCTGTTCAAAAATCTTGAAATTTATTTGAATAACACACAAGGAAATCTGTTGGAATTTTTTACCTACTGAATTATTTAAACGCAAAAATTTATCGTCATAAAATGAAAAATTTTTCTTTCCTGTTTTCAAAATGAATTAAAACTGTAGATAAATTGATGATTTTTTTCATGATATAAAATTGAAAATAATCGGAGATGGAAAAAAAAAGGACAGTGATTGATTTTATCAAATTCTGAAATTGATTCAAGTTGAAAAATAGGAATTTAGTAAAATATTCTGGATCCCTCATCTGCCTCACTTTCCTAAATTTTACTACTTACACTTGAGAATAATTTTGTTTTTACTTAAATATTTTGTGATAGAAATATATTTGGAAATATTTTTGGCTATTATCTGTAAAAACTTCATAAACTGCTGTGTACCGGTAATAGGATTTCTAGTGAAATAGGAGAGAACTATCCATAATCAATATTTTTGGGATTTAGAAAATTTTATTCTAAAAATTAATGTATTTTTTGCAAATTTTAAAGTAGAATTTTTCTTGAAAGCCAATTCAGTGGTATAGTGAGAAATATTTCTCTCTTTCAGATAGGTAATAGCGAATCAGTAATTATTAGAATCTTCTATCCATTTCATAATTTTTAAATTGCACTTATCATCCTATATGTACATTAAACAGTTCACTTATTTTGTTATTTGGTAATGCGAATTTTGATATTATTGTAGATACTTGGGCATCCTGAAACAATGAGTGGTATTAAAATTCCGTTCGTTATATTCTGCGATTTTTACTTCCTTTGACGGTCTATCAACAGTATCACTTCAGAATTTCTGAAATCACTCTGTGTCCTGTAGCATATATATAGACTTTCAACTCAAATCAATTCCTACTAGGGTTTTTCAAAATTTCAAAAAGTCTCTCTGTCCCTTTAGAGTTTTTTTATTCTATAGTATTTTCATCTCAGATTGTATTCAATAGTATATCATGAAAAAAATCATCAAAACATCCAGTTTTGATTTTGAAAACAGGAAAAACTATTTTCCTCTTTTTTATAACTATAAATTTTTGTGCTTGAATAATTAATTTGAGGTAGAAAATTCTAGCAGTGTTCCTTGCACATTATCCAGGTAAATTTTAAAAGATCTCTGACAAGCTTGAATAGGAAAATGTAAATATTCGAAAATATTTAACTATTTGTAATTTACAGGTTAGTTCAATTTCCTATTTGACTTATAGATAACTAATGTTTTATTTTTTTATTGGTTTTGTTTGAATATTAAGTAGTTCTACAGATTCACTTAGGAAGTTTTAGGGCCTTTTATTAGTGGAAATATGAAAAATCATTTTGGGGTTTAGATCAGTAGCATTATCAAAAAACATCTGACAGCATCTCCATATGCCCCCTAGAAATTTCATGCTAATGAAAATCTTGACCTAAGGAATGTTCTGTCTCTTCAGATTAAGGAAATATAATCTCATTCTTGAAAACGTTTGAAATTTCGCTATTTTTCTCATTTTCTTTTCAATTTTTGATTTAGCAGTTCTTTCGCCTCGGAGATTCTCATTTTATCCTATGCATTATTGCCTCATCCTTGAAATTTTGATAAGAAGTTGTTCACGCAGCCAGTGAAGTGCTTTTTCATTTTATTCCATCAAGTATAGTATATCTCTCAAAACTCGTGATGGCTACCAAAATTATTTTTGTAAAAATACAACTGTAACTTTTTTTAAATGTGTTTTATGTCAACTGAATGCAAATTTTAACTTCAAAATGAGAATTTTTAAAACCTTTTTTTGATGTCGGTTTAATAATTTCAACCTTTAATTTTTCCTTGGAGAAATTTCTCGCCAACTTTTCAAACGTTTTTTGATGAATGGATAAATCTCGCAGTTAATACGACGAGCAACTCGACTTATTGTTTTTTTTTTGTTGATAATCAGTTATCATTTAAGTTAATTTGATTTCGGATTAAAAGATATTTCCCTTTGAAATACGAAAAATTAAGTTACTTTGCAATATTCTGAAGTTCATAAATTTTATTCGTACTCATCATCAGCTGTTTACCGTCAGAACTGTGATTTATGCGATAAATCATTTAGGAGAAAATCTAATCTTCGGATTAATTTGTGTGCCCACAAAACGCAAGATTATCAAATACTTCAATAATTTCTCTTTCTTTGTTTTCAGTCTATTCAGAACTGCTTAAATTCAAAACGAAAAGTACTACTATTTCAATACTTAATTATAACTGCAGATATCCTAAAAACACGTATTTAAATAAATTTACTATAATTATTAATTAAATTTGAGAAACAAATCAACTTTGGGGCAAATCATCGAAAAGCCAAATGATAATTCCCACAGAAACCAAATAAATATCTATCAAAGTTGCTACAGATTTCTTTAACTCCAATTTAACCATCATTCCTGTTGTTTTCCCACATAAACGATAATTTTCATTGCATTTGAATTTTGATACAAAATACACTCTATTCCGTTGAAATCTTTTCTTTTTCAACCTGTTTGTAGAAGATCTAGCAGTGCAGTTTATTTTATTCTTGCACATTTCCAATTAAAATTAATTTATAGCCCAAAATGATTACAAATGAACAAATATATTATCGATTTATTGGTAAATCTACGTTAATTATTAATTATAGTCATTATAGGCGTAATCAACTATTGTGTTTTGACTCATGGTGCTGCTAGTATTTTGTGTGTGTTAAAGGGAAAGATCTTTTAATTTGAAATTGAATGAATAACTCCTATGATAGGTAACTGCTAAAAACAACAGAAAAAAACACTAAGTAGAGTTGCTCCCCAAATCAACTACGAGATTTATCCGTTTACGTTATTTTACTTTTATTAAGTTTCAAATACGAATTTTCGTAATTTTGTTTTTGTAAAAAAATTACACCTCCCAACTTAATTTAAAAACGTTCAAAATTCCTCGTTATTGTATCCAACCTCATTCTCTTGTCTTCTCGTGGACGATCGAATTTGTAAATTGTGTTCGTGTCTGGCTAAAATTCAAAATATTTCTCACCATTGACACGAGTCGTATCGTTTTATCGATTTTCTTTCTCAGACCCGCGTGCATTTGAATGGCGTCTGTGGCTGTGTGCAACATTCGCCAGAATGAAAGTGCGAGAAATAATCACGTTTCACCATTTTTTCTTCTTACTTATTTGGTAAACGACAGACACGCTTTCTATTTTTTTTATTTTTATATTGTCGTTGAAGAGATGCTTTCACATGTTTTATTCATGTCTTTGCCCGCTGGTTGATTGGCCAGCTGATATTATACGCGTTTACCTGGAGTAGTAACAGCGAATATATAGTAGGCATGAAGTTTGTATGTGCTTCGTCGTTCATACCCGTTGTAGAAAAGGGGGCAATCATTTTTTTTCTCATCCTACGAACATAGTAACATGCCCTTTGTACTTGTCACTTATTTATTTATTCATTTTCATTCATCAGTTACGTTTAATTTTAATTATTTCGAACTTTTTCTCCGGGTTGAATGTGAAAAATGGAACGAATTCATAATTCATATCAGAGTACCTATCGTATGTAGGCATACATAGATTGAAAAGGGGAAGGACAGTCAGAATTCAAAAGTTATCAAACAACAATTATTTCTTTTGAAGAGATGAAACTTGTTCCCCGTCGTAATGACGCTCGTAACATATCTCGTTATCAAAATGAATTCATAATCTACTATTATTTCTCAATATACATAATATATATGCATAGTTAGTACCGTACTGTAATTTACGTATATATTATATCCGTAAAGAAGTACATCCGATGCTTGAATTTTAAAGAATCCCGATTTATAAAGTAAAATTTGGTTTTATTTGCAGAAAATGATTATTGAATTGTCTTATCATCGTGCGTAAGTGTTACTTACTGTGTAGAATTGTGATAAATTGATCGAAAATAATGTTGATACTATTATTAAATCGTGAAAATTTCTTGAAAAATATCACGCCTCATCGTGAATAAGTGCGAAGATTAAAAAATCAGTATTAATGATTCAGAACCACCATCCATCGTGATTGATACCATTCATTCGTTGTTTACTATTTAAATGTACGGTATTCCCAAATTCATGGTAAGTCCTGTGGATATAAAATCATACACGATTAACGATATTGTAGAATTCTCATTTTTTAGAAGAAAATTCGATTTTTGTCCTATTCTGTTTATTTTTGTGTCAAAGAAATTTTATTTCTCTAATTTTCATGCTATACATATATCCTTTTAGATTTTCGGTGCCTCACCATTCACCGAAAAGAAGAAAGCCATTTTTTTTCAGAAGATATGAGACCCATTAAAACCGAAAATTTAAATGCTTCTTTTGTATGCCCTCGTAAATTGTTTCTGATTGCTGTTGTTCTGAATTGCAGTTGGTGAACTATATGCTTTAAAATTTAGAAATCAAATTTCCACCGCCGAATCGAGAGGTTTTCATTTTTCTATGCAATTGCGTCATTGGCTATATAGGCTACCGAAGTCTAAATAAATTCTAGTGCAGCCAAGACCTTGTACAAAAAGTACGTCTTTGTGTCTATTATTGTCGACGTTTTATTTTCAGTTTTTTCATTGTCAAGTCGTTATAAGTCTCAATAATATGTGAACCAATTGAGAAAATACAACTGATATCGTTGTTTAGGCTGGGAAAAGAAACACCATCAGAAGACATCGGCTTCGTCGAATACGCTGCATAAACAAATGTGCTTTTCTCTCCTCATCGACCTCATCGCATGTGGTTTGATGGGGGTAAAAAAACAGAATGTGGGAATTGTATCTAAATTAAGTTGGAAAAAATATAATGAGGTCCCTACCTAATTAATGTGCACGAGTTACACGGTTGCTCGCTGTATATGTTTTGTAACTGTATAGTACTAAATGGCAAAAAAGTAAACATCACTCTGTACCATATATATAAAAGATTGTATATCCGCTGCAAAACGTCATTATAATGTATAACAAGGTGTTTTCTTATCGTCGAACCCTATCGTGAGAAACTTTCGGTTTTACTAAACGTTCACACCCTTTACTGCTTGCCTTATTCCCTGTATCATTTATTGTAGTGATGGTCCTAATTTTTTAATCACAAATTCAATTTTCAGCGATGTCGTGCACCAAGTGTTCCAAGTTTTCACGTTACCCCTGTCTAATAAATATTCATGAATTCAATTATTATCGTCCATGGACGTGTGTGTATGTGGTGTGTACGCTAGCGATTAATACAGAGCTTAGAATATTTATGTTTTGAAATCAGACAACTTGACTGAGACATAATCGGTGTGAAGTATTTGAAAATTCTCATCAAATTTCGAGACTGGTGCGATCACATTTCATGGTGATTAGTTCGAAGGGTATACAGACGCAAGTTTATGTTTTTAAAGCATTTGCGGTTAAATTAAATAGGTAGGGTTGTCTGCGGGGGCGCACTTGCCAGTCGGCCAATCGGGCGTAACCCGACAGGCCGGCATAAAATGGGCTGATAAAAATCCATAGTAAAAACATTCTAGCTTCCAAAGATTTTCTACAATTTCAGAATTGTACCTAACACATTAACAAGCCTAGCTAGAGAAGTAGGTGTTTCAAACTATGAAAACTTCCAGATACTAGCGTCGCAAGTTCTTCTATAAGAGCTAAAGTTCTGTATACAGCCATGAAAACTTGAAAATTTTATGGCAGTAAGCTCTGTTACTGAAGAGCATTCTTTTTGTGAAAATTTGCAAAAACTTTATACTTGAGCTAGTTTTTATTTTCCTTTTTTCAAAAAAAGAAAATGTTACCGACATTAGCTTTATGATGGCTTACGTTTGGCAGAGAACCAAATCATATTAATTTTTCATTTCGTATTAAATGTTCTTGTTGGTTTTCAAAAACAGAACAATTGTCTTTTCTAACAAAGGTTTCGGAACTACATTATTGAAATTTTCATGACTTGAAAACTTGTAGAAAAACTTGCAGCACTAAAATTTTAAGTTCTTCGTAAGTTTTGAAAAGTGCTTGCCTTGCAAATATTGCTGGGTTAGGTATATTGTTGTTCCTTTTCTCACTGACACCTATTTTCATGTTGAATACTTGTCTGGGATACGAACCACTTGTATCGTACTTACATGAAAAGATAACGAAAAAGCCTAGCCTTGTAAATTTGCTCGTCAGTTCTGAAGGTTTTTTTTCGAAAACTTGTTCCTTTCATTGTGAATTTACTGAAAACTGTCCTGAGCGAGGTTGAAGATTATTATACTTAAAGGTCTGTTCGATGTGAAAAATTGCTGAGTTTTAGCACAATTGCTGTTCAATTTTCCAGGGTGGAACTGGAAAACAAAAAGTTTTTCTCTAAATGTACCGAATTTCCTGACCCAACGAGTAAAGTTAGGTAAAAAGTTATCTTTTAAAGGTGTAATAAAATTTGTATGCCCATATTCTGTGTTTATTATCATTTCGTTCATATTAAAAAAGTTTCTTCAAATTGTTCTATTTGAGAAATCAATTTTTTTAAATTTTTCCACTTCTTGGAACGGACACTGAACTAAATTTCTGAAACTGTAGGGTAGAAATGAGAACCAACTTTTAACAGAACTTAATATCTAGAATTATAGAACTTGAAATGTAGCATCTGATTCGCCATACCTAATGCAGTAATTTTAAAGGTTTTTGAAAAAATTAAAAAAAAAAGTTTTTAAAAATCTTTTTTTTATGGCAGTCGCTGTTCAGAGTTGGTTAGGTCGATATAAAAGACGAACTAGATTACTTTCATCAACTTTCCAATCATACAGGCACTTTCAATGTCAAAAATTAGTGATATTTATGAATAAAATCAAATTTTTACTTCACATAAAGTCAAAATACGCATATACGAGTATATTACCTGGATTGGCGTAAATATTCCTCGATATATGAGATTTATTTTGGTAAAAATGTTAAAAACTAGAAGAATAACGCAGAAATTCTCGATAGGAACTTCTTACACCTATGAATATTTAATTCCATAAAAATTCTACCGTACCGTTTAGTTGCAATTGTGAAAAAAAAACATAGGCTGTTTCATTCTGATGGGGTGCGACACAGAAGAAAATCTGTAATTACCAACTCATCACCAACTACTAGGTATTAAATATTTACTGTACACTATGGTTATCTTTCCAACAAATTGTCTCGGCACCAATATTTTCTTATAGATAATAAACCTTCATACCAGTTATACCACTAATTACGAAGAAACACTCTATCCATCGCACTCCCAACTTATTTGAAATTATGCCTGTAGTAGAGATTATGTTGCTATGAAGCATTGTGTATCTCGATAAATGAATTTAAATAAAAAAATTAATGCAATAAGATTTTTTGTAAATGGTGTAACGACCCAAATGGCGGTGTCCTTCCTCACTTCGACATTAAATGTCCTCCAGGTGAACGCTGGATAAAAATGGTCTAGTTACCGGAACTCAAAATGAAGAAAATAAAAATCCAGTACAAAATAAAGAGCGTCATGGTCTTTGAAATGGCACCTTCCTCTCATTATTTGACCAATTTTCAGTTTTTCAGGGTTGAGAAATTTTTCGAAATTCGATTTACGTGGTTAAGTCAGTCGACAAACTTTTTTTTTTTTAAGGATGTCGAGTTTGATATTTTCATTGATTATCAGCCTCTTTATTTAGTTAAAAGTGGATATTTTCGTTTAACTGCCGTTTTTCAGGTCTAATGACAACTCGATATGGATTTACCTGCATTTTAGTGCATAATTCCCATGTATTTGTCTTTCAACGAGTTTAATTTAGCGTTCATCAAAGACTTTTTTAAACATGAAATAAGATCGTCGGTAGTCCTGCTGGAGTATGAAATTTCTATACCTTCAAACTCGTAAGCATTGAGTTTCGGCAAAGGATTCTAGTAATTGAAACCCATATCTGAGAGTATTTGAAAAAAATTTTTTTTTTTCAAAAGAATGTCAGTAGCTCCTCGAAGCAGTTTAGCCAAAAGGAGTGAAATTACCAATTTACTCAACTTGAAAAAAAAAAAAAAAAGTCATTAATTAACATGATTTTGGTAACTGCATCACGATTTCGCAAACTAGTGTCCAGCTAAGGGGTGAGAACACCTCCCTACTCAAAGAGCCCCTGGAGGAAGTGTATGTTCAAATCGAAAATATATCTCTAATTTCGAATTATTCGCCGCTGATTTTACTGAATGGAAAAATAGTTAAGCTCTCCTGGAGACCTGGAGTCCGAGATATTACTCTCCTAGGTATGTCTACCGTTAACTAGTTATGAAACAGAAGTTGATGAAGAGGCCTCATTAAATTGTTCAGTAGTCAAAACTTAATCATGTAACTAGCTGCCATTATCAGTTAACGTGAGTTATATTCTGAGTAATATAAACGTTACTGTTGTGTATTTTATTTCTCAAATTTTATTTAATGGCCGAAATTTAACATTAAAAGATACCTATAAGTATCGTTTATGCCTCGCTTATTTTATAGTTTGTGGCTTATCGCTCAAATTTCGCGTTAATATCCAAACCATACTAACTTACACGTATCAGTTAGCGATTACCTATGTATGGTTTAACGAAGTTTTGTGTAATTGGACCTGAGACTTGTATGCAGATTTATCTATAGCTCCACGTTAATTTTTATAGGTCAAAAATTAATATTCTTGAACTAATATCTATTTTACTTTAGAAGTGTATTTATGTTGTTATTTTTATAGTTATCAACGAGGAATACGAGGTACCTACAAATCTCATTTATTCTCTCAGTATATCGATTACAGTACCTATGGTGATAAACAAAATTGATTGGTCATTCCGGTCTGGTTCAAGACCAAGACCTATACCAATACTGCATGTTTAAAGTAACAAAACCGAGACCTAGCTGGTCAATACTTGACTGTGCAAGACTATGACCTAGTGCACAACGTCAATGTTCCTCGAAATTTGAAGTTTGAATTCTACAAGTTAAGCTTAGTAATGAAAAAATTCCCAAAATTCACATCAGTTCTGTTGTATATAATATGTTAAAGGTTATGTTTTTAAATGGGTTAACTTCGAATATACGTCGATGTCTTTTGTTTTACACTTACCTACTGGAATACAAATACAAGACTAAACACAACATTTGAGAAAAATATGAACAAATGCCATCTTATTGCTTAAATAATTTGCAATATTGAAAGCCTTAATTTTTTTTTATCCCGATATTCGTATTCGAATATTTACGCAGCCTTATAAATGTTTATGGTGAATTAATATTCATGTTTATTTTGGTAAGGGATGATAAGTGTAAATTTGATTTAGATTTAGCCATTAATTATCGTAAAAAATCTTGAAAGCTACAGTGCAAGTCAGAGACTAAGTCCGAGATTTTACTAGACCAAAGCTAAGTGCAAGAATACCATAGTCTTGTTAATGCACATAACTAAGTGCCTAAATCTGATGGAATGAAATTTTAATCCAGAAATAATTAAAGAAGGATATAGCCCAACTGAAGCCTGAACACATCAATTAGAACACCAGGGAAGTATATGAAGCTGAAATTCAAAAATACTTCGCACATACTTTTTGGGGTCGAAATAGAAGTTCCGCTTGCATAACGTTGAGAAATGCCTTCCTTCAAGTGAAAATAATCAAAAATAACGCAGTAACTTCTGTAAAAATTGACGAAAATTAATAAAATTTGGTATAGGAGAGTAAGTAAACATGTCTTATTTTCGTGGATAGCTCTTAAAAGTTTCAGTCTCATAGTGGAGGGAGAAGGGTGCCCCTTTTTAAATAGCCATTTCTCTTTAAATATTTGTTGTGTTGAAATCCTTTCATTTTATTTGGAAGAAAACAATGCTCAAAAAAGGTATACCCTTACCTTTCCCTGAAAACTTAGTAGTTTTTGAGAAAAACCGGGTTGAAAATTGAAATTCCGTTAAAATTCTTTATAAGTTGGGGCAATATTTCGTCTTTTCAAACGCTCAATCCTGCATTCACCTTTATCCTTTCCAGACGTTATCTTTTTCAGAAGTAACCTTTAGGAACAATTTATTTTAACTAACTTTCAATTTCCAACAATATTTTTCTCAAAAACTTCCGAGTCTTCACAGGTAGTTAGAGTACAGGTACATTTTTTGTGTATTTTTTCGTTCTAATAAAATTGTGGGACTCATTTTTCAATACAACGATGGGTTAAAAAGTGGCAACTGCTTTTTTCGTCTCAAATGTGGATAAAATTTTTAAGGTTAAGAGAAAATAAGTAGCATGATAAATTTTTGGGGAAGTTACAGTAGTATTTTTACTTTTCCCTCCTTAGGTAGACTATAACTCGAAAAGGAAATATTTCTCAGAATGTTGCAAGAGGAACTTTTTTGTTTCTCAAATTCGATTCTGAAAGTTATGCTGCTATTCTATGAAACAAATTTGCTTCTGATGCACTAATTTATCATCAACATAGTTAGAGCAAATGTAGGTACATAAGAAATAGGGAGAACGTAGGTCTTCCTAAAATTTTTCGAAAAAATAAATTTTCATGTTCTCCTCATCGAGTCTTAATTTTTTTCTGAAAATGTAACCATTATCATAGTTTTCTTATTTCACAAGGAATATATACGTTAGAGAGTGCCGCTTTCTCGATTTCATTTACTGACCAGAGTCCTGCGTACATTTCGTGCTAGTGGCTATAACGTAAAATTCGAGAGTTTTAATGGGAAATAAGTATCGAATAATTCGAAAAATTCGAAGAATTTTCTATTTTCGGTTTTTGGTCGACCCTCCAAAGTGGAATGAATATTTATAAATGCTTACGTCATCGTCGTATCGCGGGAAATGACTATTTGATTTATGTTAATAATTTTATTTCCTTTTCTTGGTAGGTACGGAATATATAGGGAGAATTACAGATCATTTTTTGTGAAAGATAACGGCCCAAAATAGGGGCGATGTTTGGGGTTTATTTATAGGGTGTAAAAATATGATGCAATAATCGACGGACTGTTCTTGGATCGTCTCAAACTCTTGGAAATTTAATATTATTTTTTCTGCGTTCAATATGGAAACCTTTATTTTTATTTTTTCATTTTTTCGTTGTTATTGTAAGGTGATGTTTTTGTATTTTTTGTATTTTTTATTTTAAATATTATTAATTTTTCTTTTATTTCGTTGTTCATACTGTATTCGTAAGTATTCAAATTACCGTAGCCTATGTAATCTTTTCGGTACCTATTGAAACTCTGGCATTCTAAATTATTCCATTTCAAGACGATAATTTTAAATGTTCCCCAGTATTTTTTAAATTGTCGGAAATGAAGAGTGTGAGAGGAAGAGTGGTTCGATGTACGGAATTGGAACGAAGGAAATACGCATTTTCCATTGTTGGATACGGTTCGTGGAACATCTGTCTGCCCCAGCCAACGAAACAAAATCGTAATACAATTTATGGAAATAGAGTTTCATCCTCGGGGGAAAAAAAAGGGAACGCCTCTCTATCTGTCTGAAATGAACGCTATATCACTTTCAAGTCGGATTTTCGTCATAAATATTTTAAAACGCTGTTGAAAACATACGCCAAAATAAAAGAAATTCGGCGCAGAATGCTAGTTGACCTTCGTTTACAATTTACATTGTCGACCAAATTAAAAGGCAATCGATGATTGCAATCGTACTCCCTAATCTAACTGTGTTATGGCCCCGAAATGTGACCATAAAATGTATATTTTAATTGTTTATTTGGCGCGTGCGGAGCCGTCACACAATGTAGGTACTGTATATAATAAGTTCGTTCAGAATATTGGAAAATAAGACCTAAAATAAAAAATTAAAATGAAAAACTTTTTCTCGACTTATATGTCTCTATTGTGGTCACTACAGCAGTATGCGGTAATTCTGTGTTGTTTTGTTTTTGTTTGTTTTTTTTTTTTTTTTTGTATGACAAAAACGTACCTTGGGTCCTTTTTTGGACTCATATATAGATTCTCAAGTCGAGGTTTTTATGATAGTTATCCGTTGGAAAAAAAAATGGAATAATATTACGATATTGTACCCGCTGTAGAGCTTTATGTGTTGAGCAAATTAAAACATGAAATTTCTGAACGTATATCGCAATGCCGTATTAATATATCCGAAGCGATTAACATAACATTTCAACCGTGACGTTAAATTTTTTGCATGAGCTGGTCCAAATAGTTCAGAGAATTACAAAATTATATTTCAAAGTGTTGAAATAAATCAGGTATTGGAAATGAAAAATACATATTATTAATTGCAAATAGCCGAATACAGAAATCTAGCATATGTACATATAGTACCAATATCATGCTCGAATATTATTTCTGTATTATTTTATACTCTCAGCTGATTGTTCCAAAATGGTTTGCATCGCTACTTCTGAACAGAATGATGTTTGCCAGAAATCACGAATAAGGCTACAATATCCAGAATATCGCAGTCTCTGTTTTTGAAAATGAAAGAGAGTAAAAAAGGTACCCTGCCAAAACCATACAATCAGAGATATGATAAAAAACGAAACTGTTATTTTGAGGCAATCACCAAGATCTGAATAAAGGAAAAATATTTAAGTAAAAATAACATTAACAGTGATTAGAATAAGAGCTCATGAAAAATATAGATTTCCAGTTATTTATTTATTAATTATTTTTTTATTGGGCTCTGACAACATACCCATTTTACACAGTGTTGGCGGATTATTGATATCATGTTGGGGAAGAGGTTGGTTGTTATTTGATGGCCCGTGAACTTCCTACGTGTGTAGTCCAATCACATGTGGGAATATTAGTCGTATTGTATCAAACAGAATTCACCGCCATTTTGTGTTAGAAATGTGATTGCAGCTGATCTCAATCCTTCAACTTTTATTTTGTGTCTGAGCAGCCATATCCTTGAATAGACAGTTAATATTAACCATTGGTCTTATAAATAGGTGTTCTTCTAGATTCTAATGAAATCTAGATATTGAAGATTTCTGTAGTCAGAGTCTGCTCAAGTAGTGTAGTGGACAGTTGTCAAACGATATGCCCCGAAGATCCTCTGAAATTATTATATGTAGATTTTAAATCACTTGGGTGTATGAAGAATCGAGTGAATGTCATATTTTTTTTTTTTTTTTTTTATAAAAGTGGTAGCGTGTTCTTGTTTAAATTTTTTAAATTTAGAACTTCGTTATTTCTTAAACCAAGTTGCAGTACTGTGTTCCATTCAGATGTATACAATGTACAACCTAGATAACTAACTTACCTGCTTTCGCTACATTGAGCTGCGACCATCATGGTGTGTTGTGATGTTCCATCCATTTCCCTGCTGGTTAGTAAAAAATTTTGTACAATGCATTTCTTATGCATGAAAGGCTATTTTCAAATAAGTCCTGTATGTTGGTTAATGCGTGTTCTGATGTCATATTTGGTATGGATATTCTATAAACCTTCAAGATTGAAACTAGGATTGTTACAGGGCAAAAAAATGAATTTTCTTGTTATTTTTAATAAGATATTTTGTATTCAAAACTTCTGCCAGTCTTTATCAGTTATAACTTTTTCCTACTGATTACAACTTATGTACTTTGGTGTGATAAGGGAAAGTGTAAGTTGCTGAAAACAGGCAAGTTAGCTATCTAGGTTATTTAGTGTATACATCTGTGGAATTTCCTAAGCTGCTAATGAGTTTTTCTTCATTTCTTTAAAACAAAACAATATTGATGGATTTAAATGATTTTCCCCATTTACCGAAGCTTTGCTTCAGTTAATCCCTTGGGAGCTCAGTGTAAAATCATGACTGACAATATTTAATTCAGTTTACAAAGTTTACTGTCAACTGAATATTTGTCATATGACTAATTCTAATTTAAGGTGCAATGTGTACTTAATTTCATAAACTGGTAATTGGTTTGCAGAAGGGTTGTCTACAAAGTCTGATTTTGCATGTAGTTCTGAACAAACTGTAAAATCTAGCCAGCTTTTGGAGCTCAAAATTGATTAATTTTGCTTTAGGTACTTGAAGGATTGTAGTCAACTGCAAACTGATACCAAAAGTATAAAATTTCATCTTGGGTTTCAGCTGTGTAAATGGTTTGTGTGTAATCAGTTAAGGAATATAAGGAACCACTCAAATTCATTTTAACTAAATCATTAACATAATATATCGAATTCTCCATTCCTCACATGAGAAGGTCTCATAAATGAAGAAATCTCAGAATATGTCATATAAATTGGGAAGTTTCTATAATTATGTAACTTTAGACACATACAAGTAATTGAGGGATAATAGGGATCCAGTGTGCCTAGCTGTGTACTCTGCTGTGGAACACCACTCTCTGTATTTGTACTGGCTCTTATAACATTTTATATTTTAATTTGGGGAAATAAGAAAAATAAAAAAAATAATGGAAAATAACTTCTTATGCAGCTTGTGTCTACGTATACTTACGAGTCCTTTCAACATTGTTTGGACTCGCACTCCTCACCTCACTTTTGTGAATACGTTTACTTTATTCTAGGAGTTCTCAATTTTTTTTGGATACCAGCTTATCTTCAAGAAACTTTTCATATCACTAAAAATTTAATGGGCTATTTTTGTAAATATTTATAAAAATATATTCATTTTCAAAATTATTCAACATTAAAAAATATTTACACAAAAATTCCTCTCTCACAATGTCAAAATTTCGTCTGATTTTGCTACAGTGGTAGTTACCCGTACCAAAATTTGAGAAGAACCTCTGTTTTATTATTTCTCATACACAGTAACACTGATCTGTACTTTAAACCTATATAGGCAGTTATTCGCACACCTTCATCTTTTGGAACATGCCCAATTTCTTATGGAGCTGGAGTGAGTGAGTTCCATTTTGCAAGATATGTGAACTGGAGAAAGAGAGCTCCTTTTTTTTTTGAACAGTATGTGCTGAATTCAGCTCTTAGTCAGTTCCTTTGGCATTTTATATTTTTAGTGATATATTATTTTATTATATTGATTCCTTTTTAATTTTGAAATGTTTGGCAACACTGATGTGATATAATTTTTTTTTAATCTTACCAAATTTCAAATTTTACATAAAAAAATTTATTGTAGATGAGTGATACCTCCTCTTTTTCAAAGGAGCTGGAGTGAGAGCTCCTAAAAAAAAGAGGAAATGCATCCATGTATCGCGGATCAGGCCTGTGGAACCCAAACAATTTTTCTTCCAGAACTGCTTCCTCTTCTACTTTATATATAATATTGGTTCCAATTCCGCTTTTTGCTTCTACTCAAAAAATCTTTTAATTCTGTTAATTTTTGAAGTGGAATTGTATTATATATGGGTTCTACTTCCATTTTTTATTTTTTAAAATGATTCCTTTGATTCCTCTTTTCTGTTATGAACTTGAAAATGTACCGTGAATTATTATTGGCTATTAATTGAAGGGTCCTTTCAAAAGATTAGTCATGAATTTCATTTTTCTTCTGCTTTTGCTTCCGCTTCCAAAATAAAACAAATTTTGCTTCCACTTTCTAAACAGTGCCAAATTGCAATGTTATTTCAGTTCTCTTCTTGGTAGTGCTATTAACAATTTTTCCTTTTCACTTCTTTTCACTTTTGGTTCCTAAAAAAAGTTTTTTGGGTTCCAGTTAGTGACAGTTTTAAAAAGCACTTCCACCTTTGGTATCACATTCCTGTCCCACATGTCATCATTCATGACTCAATCTCTGTACTTGTTCATTACATATCTTCTACTTGGATTAAGACTAATGATGTTATATCGAAGCATTTTTGAGTATCGATACGTATCGATATTTTGACCACATGTATCAATACAGTATCGTATCAAAAATTCATAATTTTTTTTCTTGATAAAATAAAAAAGTATCTCTTCCCTGTTCCACCATTCCGTGTATCAAGCCATCAACTGTGGTAATTATTAAATATTAAGAAGAATAAACTTTCATAATCTGTTTTTTCTGCTGGTGGCCTGGGACACTTTTTTGTATTTTTATTTATTTATTTATTTTTGTTTTTTATTTTGAATGTATAAAATATATCGATACGTATCGTGAGTATCCAGCAATGTATCAATACTTTGATACAGCTGTGTGTATCGATACGTATCGATACATATTGAAATTTTTAACATCACTAATTAAGACTGTCATCTTATTCTTTTATCTTCACCAACACTCTGCTATTCCAAACTTGTAGTTTATAAATATGCTAAAAATTTCTGAACTTTTAGCACTTTCTATACTTATTTGATTTAGAAACGTGCGAAACTCGTTCTCCAAAGAGGCTGTTTAATTTTTCAGGTTACAGAACCTAATTTTTAAAAAAAATCAAAAACGGCCTAATTTCATCTGAATGTTCTAGGTGAGCATGAGTTTTGATGAAGAGTTCTCCATTGAAGATATAATGGCTTTAGTATTTCGTATTATCTTAATTTCTCTGTTTGGGATAAGTATCAATATTTCGAGTTTTTCACAATTAGCTGAATTTAGTCGGAACTAAACCCGTAGGGTGTTGGGAATCAACATTCAACTGAACTTGATCAACACTAAATCTACTCAGAGTAGATCAGACTGTTTCGTTCGAGCATAAAATTGTCTGTAGGTATAGCCAGCATACCTACCTGTAGTTTTATTCATTACTTGCATGGCAAAACCGTACATTCGGTCTTTTTTCGTTGAAAGCGAATGAATAGAATAGGTTATTATTTCGATACTGTACGTGAAAATTATTGGGTTGGTCAAATTGTAAAAATAACATTTCTGAACGTTCAGCGGTGCGGCATCGTCATAAATCCGAATGAAGTAATTCACGTTGAAACGTCCAACCGTGACGTATAATTTTTTGCGCGAGTTAGATGGTCGATCGTATAATATATTATACTTAGTTTGCAGAGTTGCGAAATCATTTCTCTGTTTCTCATCATGCAGCCGCTGAAGTAGTGAATAGTGATTACAGAAGTACAGGGTGTGATTAACAGAGGAAAAAGAGAGGAAAAAAATAACCGTATAATTATTTCCTGAATATCGAAATTGTAATAAAAAAGTAATTACGCAGGTACCTGTTTTGAGCCCAGAAGAGGCACTGTGCGGTGTGTGTGGGTTCGTGATGTCAAACGAAATATTATTGCAGTGTGAAATTAATGGAAAAAATTTCATTTTTCGAAGGAAGTTGAATTTCAAGTAACTTGGTCGGGAAACGTGAGGGGCTATGACAACATCCCCTCCTCTAAAACAGTGAATGTCGAGTTATAAATTTGCACTAGAGTTTTAATCGATGTCTCTTATTAAGTTTTAACTTTCAGAATTACAACGTAGGCTACCTTATTTTCTTTGGCGAGATTTTTTTCGTAATAAATTTCATGTCCATTTCAGTCCCTAGTCTTGTATTATTTAATACTCTGTAGAAATTACAGCAACCAGAAGTATCTGTTAATAAATTATTTGAGCAGCAACGTAGGTGCTTACCGTTTATAGTATGATGTTTTTATTTACACTCTCCTCTTCTTGATAATTCACATAGGTTCAGATTTTCCGCGAAACATCAAGTTGATTCTTTTACGACTATAGGTTATATTTGTTGGTAAATATAGCATCAGATGAGAAAAATTTTCGCGGAAAAAATACTCGGTCAGCTAATCCGTTGCTCGGTTGTTTTTCCGATAGATGAGTAAGAGGAATATGTGAACGAGAAAATGTCTTCCCAGCCTAAACATTGTAAGTAGGTTAGCATCGTGAAAAATTTGATGATTATGAACTTCTAATCGCTTTTTTGAAAATGAAAATTGTCCCTTGAAAAATCAATTTTTTTTTTAATCAGTCAGATTGTTGAAAATACTACATTTTACTTCAAAATTAGCGTTACGATTTTTCTTAGAATATCTTTGAAGGTAGGTGTGGGAAATGATTGGCAAAATATGTCTTGGTCTTGTATTTTTGGTAGATCCCAAGACAGGCAATTAGCAAGATTCATCTGTTCAAGACCGAGACGAAGAACGTGACTTGATCAAGACCTTAAGCTACACAAAACTAGCGTAGTAAATCATAGTCCAGTCAAATGAGAACAAAAATAGACCTTTATTCGGACAAATTAGAATAGTTTTAATTTCTTCACTAATTGATCGGTTTGGGCGTTTAAAATAACATACTAAAAGCCCCATTCCCCCACCGCGAGAATCCACAGATATGGGGATGAATATGTCCCCCAAAATGATTTTCACGTTTATTTCAACAAATATTGATTTCTTCCAAAATGTGTAACTGTATGAAAATATTTGGCATTAAATTTCTTACAAGAAATGTCGTATTCATTTTAGTTGTCTGACATCCCCCTCCCCTAGAAATTAGCGTGAAAGTTGGTACCTTTTCATTGAACCGTGAAAGCATGCATGAGTAAATTTGCTGTACTGATTTCACCATATAATGACACAATACTCACGATACATTTATTTCTGCATGAGCGTCAAACTGGGGTTTAAGGTCTGGGGTCTAATGCCAATAGTTCCTATTTATTTATTTATTTATTTATTTATTTATTTTTAAGTTTACTGTTGTTTGTTTTTCACTAGCTGAAATGAAAAATTTTGTGAAAAAAAAGAATACTTGAAAAAATTTTCTTCATTTTAATTTTTTTCAGTTTTTAAGTTTTCTCAAGACCTGGACAAGCTTCTTATTTTACCCCAGACCTTGAGGCAGATACCTCAGCCAGTCACTCCTCTCTTCAGCTCTGGAAAAAATTATTAACAGAAAAGTTTTAAAATATACATTCTTCCTTTTTTTTACCTCACTGTATGTAATTGGAGCTAGCTGTAAAAAAAAATTATGGGCACTTACCCCCTTACCCTCATTTAGACACACATACAAAAACGTTCGCATCGTAAGTATTGTGTTATTATGATTTGAAGCTATTGCATCAGTATGGTAACGGTATAGTAATGCTTTTAATGTACAATGAAAAAGTACAATTTTTTTCGCTTATTTGGCAGAGTAGGGGGAGTTAGACAACTAAAATGAATATGACATTTTTTTGTAGGAAATTTAGTACCAAATATTTTTATACCATACTACTTTTTCGAAAAAATAAATATTTGTTGAGATAAACGTGAAAAACAATTTTTGAGGACATATTCATTCATATATCTATGGATGCTCGAAGCGGGGGAATGTGACCTTAGTATGTTATTTTTAACGCCCAAACTGACAGATTTATAAAGAAATAAAAACTATTCTAATTTGTCCAAATAAAAAACCTCATGACTGGACTATATGTATAATATACTATTTCAATTTCTTCGAATCTCTAGTGAAAGAACTGAGTGTTTTTTCTTCATATTTTTGTACTTTTACCTGAATATCTAAATATATATAAATAAAAATGTAAATGTTCGTTTGTTGTTAACCTATAGGATCTCAGAAATGCTTCGAAATTTTGAGGAATTATTTGTGTTGTCCCAAAGAAGGTTTTTATCCAACTCGGAGGTACGTAGTCTCCCTGGTGGCACAGTTATGAATGTTCGAACTTTTGGAGATCTTAAGTTAGTAACGCATCTGTCAAGCGAAGCTGACACTGCAGGCAGCTAGTTATAAATAAATTTTCTTTCATTATTCGAAACATACTTCCCTTTTGTTGGCTGATATGATCCATGTGGTAAAAGATTAAATTTATTCAAGACCATTTTAGCTCTTTAATGGTGGCTCGCCATGAAAGTATTTTCAAAATTCGTTTTCATGTTCCTTTTTTTTTCTTGATGATGGATAACTGATAAGTTCAGATATTTCTTGTCATTTTTTTTATTTGACCCATTTTCACTTGATATCCAATTTTGCTTGGGATTTTAGTAATATAGTTGTATTGGATGGGGTAGGTGTTGAATTTAGGTTCAGAAATTTTTTGTTCATTTTTTATTCCTCACTTTTTTCTTGCCTCCTGAATTTTAAGTGAAAATTTTCCTAATTTATATCCCCCTCTAACTATCATTCATGTTACGTTTTTGAGGTTTTAAGGTTGTCTCAATTCGTGAGGTAGGTACCAAATTATGTAAAACTTGAACTTTTTACCAAAAATGAATTGAATTTTTTTCAGGTTTAAGTTTTTTAAATTCTAATAGAATTGTTACATTGTGTCCAGGGTTGCTAACTAGCCAGTATGTAGACCCTGCTGTCGGTACAAAAAAAGGAAGTACCTATCAGTGCCGGTATTTCATCAGTGTTGCCAGTATTACTGGTATAGAGGATGGAATGAGAGAGCAAGCAATCATAAAACATTACTGGGTACTACTTTAAATATGAGTGAAGCAAACAAAAATTTAGAGGTGACAAATTTTGGCAAATGAACTGGGGGCAATGAAAAATAAAGTTTATTTACCGGTATTTTCATCTGCCAAAGTTGGCAACCCTGCTTGTGCCTATGGATGTTGTTTACCTGGGTAAATCTAAATTGAAAATGAAAATGCAATTGCAATTGCAACTTACATAAATACTTTCATTGAGTGTATTCTTTCTCAAAAGACGATTGAATGAGAACTTCGGAGTTGTGAAAGTTATGCTCCCCATATTTGTCCTAAAAAAATATCAGAATATGAATATTGTATAGCACTCCAAAGAATTCTTTGATTTTTTAGGATAAAAACTATGTGCCTATAGATTTTGTATTAAATAGGGAATTTTATGTCATCTAAAGGAGATGATAAATGTTTGAAGATAATTACCCATTTTTTTTGTGAAGTTAACGATCTTTTAATTTTCAAGTTCTTTTCATTAGAAAGTGTCTTCTACTGTCGAACTGGTTAAATTGAGAATGAAATCCTAATAAAGAAATTTGAATTGGTCGGCATCTTCACATTTCTTTCAATTCTAAAAATAGACCATATCAAATTGTGGTGAACTGAGGTTTTTTCTCTTTTTCTACGTGCACTATTCACCACGGAAATATTGATCTGCTTATTTCTTTTGTGGAGCCGTCAATGTTTGCCGTCTAATTTCCTTCGATATTTCTGACCCGATGATTAGCCTACAAATCTTTCTTATCCGTCTAGCAGGTTGCAGGTATATGTGAATTATGAATGAAACCAACTACTAATCTAAAACCTTAATCCACTGTCCACATCTTGCGAATTGCGATATTATAGTTTCTAACTTCTTAGAAATAATCTTATCTTTGCCTCTGTGGTTTTCTTTGACATGACCAGACTTGTATTTAGTCACGTGAAACATCATCATTATGATTGTTTTTATTTTTCTTATTGTTCTTCTTTTTTTTTTTTTTTTGTTTCCAAACGGTTGAAATGTGACTAACTGCTTTCGACCTTCTGGTGGCGTTTTCCTATTCTGATTTCCGTTTATACCGTATAATTCGTTTCCGTTTACGTTTCCTTCACATAAGTCATTTTCTGATAAAATAAATGCGTTTCCTCTGTGCAACTGGTTGTGAATATTTTTCACGACATGTGGCTCACCTATACGACATTATTGAAAGATGAATATTACTAAAAACAATTTGACATGTTGACAATATTGCTGAGTCGGGGGTGATGTCATTTTTTGGAGGGGAGCGTAGGGGGAGCATTGAAGAGGCCTAGTGCCAGTTAAAGCCTGGGTGGAGGTAAATAAAATAAAAGTCAATAATATTGAAAAATGGCGCTGGCAATAGAAAAAGTTATGTTCATAATGAAAACCGCTTTTTTATTAGAAAACGACAAAACAAGTAAGGAACGAATAAGCCGTTAAAAGACATTTTTCACCTGTCGACTAAATTTATGTCGCTTTATTTTGTTTAATTGCGTACAACATATGATAAATCAACAAAAATAACGAAGAAATTTGTTTGTAAGTCTAGAAAAACGTCAAAGTAAATCGACTCTAAATTGAACAAAATGAAAAAAATTCTCTGCTTTTTCTATATTTAATTTTATAAATTGACTACCTACCTATCAAAAGAATTTTATTGTTCGCAAAAATACAATATTATATTTAGAAAAATAAGTGTAACGATCAAACATTCAGTCGTCATAAAATAAGATTAGTATTTATCTGAAATTTAAGGTTTATTTTAGATTCTATTGAACAAGTGCCCCTGAATGATCCTTTGCAAATTCCATATAACTTTCAATTTCGCGTAAAAGAACCAAATGAACCAAATTAAAATTAACGGTCATAAGTAATCATTCATTATTGAATAACTATATGTATATTATGCAAAAATCATAATTATTTGTTCTTATTAAAATATTGACATATATCTTTGTAATCTGCCAAAAATTCTGAAAAAAACGGAAAATAGCTCAACGTTTAAAAACTATAAATGTTATTTATGAAAGTCATACAAACGTAAACTGTGTAAGTTCAGCTGGAAGGAACTGTAACAAAGAGTTCGGGATGCGATAATTTCATTTCTTTTCGAGTATACAGTCCAGAGCTGTCAAATTGAATAATGAAGCTTATGCCTTTAGCTTTTTGCTTACTCTTTAGAAAATACAGCTTCGGCTTTTGGCTGAGCCAGTGTATTTCTCTGCTTTTGGTTGAAAGCTTTTGGATTTTGATTTAAATTTTTTCTCTTGAAATTTGTAAATTTTTAATTGAATAACACGAAATAAATTTTATTTTATTCAAAATTTATAAATGTAATTTCATAATTAAAAGAAAAATAATAAACTGTGATCGAGGGAATGAAAGCCAAAAGCCGATTAAAAAATGTGACCTTCAGCTTAAAGCTGAGAACACGTAAAATACATCTTTTTTCAATTTTAGTTACATTGACATCCCCGGTACAGTGTGTCCAGATTTCGTTTACAAAGCCAAAGAACATGGATAGAATTCGATAAAATAAGACGAAAATCCTTGTACCAAAAATTTCATATTCCCAAATTCAAGGCGCTGTTTTGTTTCGAATATTGAAAAATCACAATTTTCAGTTAGCTCCTTCAATTTTTAAAATAGGTAGCACATGATGACGTAATTTTTTCTGTCTCAAGTAGTAGGTACTACCATTTCCACCAGACAAAAATTGTGTTCTGTTGATAAATATTTCTGTTATCATGGATTGAGAAGGAAGACTTTTTCATTTGTATATATTTGAAACAAAATAGCGCCTTCAATTTGGGAATATGCAACTTCTGGTTCTTGGATTTTTTTCTGGTTTTATCAAGTTATAGTAGTGGTAACTAACCACTAACCATTTGTGTACTTAAATATAAATGTGTTTAACCCGGAGACAACAAAATATAACCTGACACACACCTTTCTCTCTCACTGTGTGACAACGGAATGAAGCGACCACCTCAGCCCGGTCACATGCCTACCTACATTTCTTCAGTAGGCATGTGTCCTTTGCGCACGCCAGGCGCGCAGGACTTGTGGGGGTATCCCCACAATACTGGGGGCGGTGTCCATCACCAGTTATCCAAGACTGGTAATAAGGCCCTAATGATCTGTAAAGGAAACAATTAAGTACATACACTCAAATACAATTTTTCGTTTATTTAAAAAACATAAAAACATAAAAAATTATAACTACCAAATATATACACAGGAACATAAATCATATTTACAACTTTTTTACAAATTGTCTTATGCTTTATTATTGAAACAATAATAAAGCATGGACGAAGAAACATAGATATGTTTTTCTTCTTATAGATGGAATCTGGTGCAGGTTCCATCTTGTATGATTTGCTTCCTGCTAGTTTATTATGCGTTGCATGATAAACTAGTACAATATTGCTTACAGGCGGGAGCAGGATTCGGACGGTTTATTAGCGCTATTCAGGAGTGACTCTGTAAGAAAAGAATTAGTAATTGGCAATGTTGTTTCCGAACTTGTGATAATAAGTTTATTATAAGAAGTTTATAATAAAGTTATCATATCAAATTCAGGTCATTTGGATCGCAATCCGCTATCACCTTTCACCCGCTTTATCCTCGAAGGGTTGCTGGATGGTGAAAGTAAGCTTTGAACAAATAGTTTTGCCATATCTTCAAAGATAGCTAGGTTCTAATGTGGTGTTCCACATTAGAGTGGTAGCTCTTGAGTGTATTTTCCATTTTCCAAATCATTCCCTCAGTTCGAAGTTAGTTGCTGGTGAACTATCTTCTGAGGGTGGGATGCTCAACTCTAATGGTGCCAAGAACTTTATGGGTCTCATGACTATATTAGAGCTGGGTAATCTGACATCCACGTGGCGGACTTTACCATCACGTGATGTCAGCAGGTTGACTACAGTTGCTAACTTGTAGACTCCTAGTGAGTTTTGTGTGCATTTTTGATTCAAATATGCTGTATGTATGGCTTGTTGCGTCATAATTTTTATATGGCGCACTACCAATGTAAGAGACTGTATAATCAAAGTTGAAGTGGTTGCATTTAGTTTATCTAGATGCAACGCCATGACAAGCATTTCACACTTTGCACCTAAAGAAATTTTTGACTGTCGTAGAAATGGTTGTGATCTGTTAAATACATGACACAACATCATGCTAAGCATTTCTATGTTTAACATTATGTGGTAAAAAAAGAATGTTTTCTTTTTCCATTTTGAAAAACGTAGAAGTGGTTGCGTTTTGTAGAACACAAAACGCAACATCATGACAAGCATTTCTAAGTTTGAAAAATAAGGGTTACAAAAAATTTCATTCAATAAACCAAATTTTTTGTCATCTTTTTGCACACAGGTTGTAGCCAAATTTAAAATTTTGGACATAACCCATGGCCAAAAATTTAATTTTGTATGATTTAGTGTACATGTACAAAATTATAAAATGCAATGTTGTAGTATCTGTAGCTATGCAACATTGTTGTTTTTTGAACACCATGCGATTTTGTATGCAAGATCGTACGGTGGTTTATTGGCTCTGACTTTTTAATTTTTTTTGTCAAAGTGTCCACGAGGTCAAATCCATGAAAATTTGGGCATGACCCGTAGGCGCAATGAGGTTTTCCAAAGTCGCGGCTCGTTTGTACAAAATTATGAGCTCAAATTTTGCCCAAAAAATTATGTTTGCAATCTTGAAACAAATTTTCATCGTAATTTTTTAATAAAGTGTTGTCCGGGTCATGTCAGATTAAAATTTGGGCATGACCCGGGGGCGCAGTGAGGTTTCTCTAATTTGTGACAGTTGTAAATTAAATACAAATACTATGAACAGAGTAACGGAATTGCGCCAACATGAACCTTTTCCCTACAAAAATTTAAAAAATTCTTATGAGGAAATTAATTTTCGTCTACAATCTTGAACGCAAGATTGTTGAAAATCGTGTTACAGTTTAAATTCACTGGCAGTATCACGAAATTGTGGTGTCTCGTGTGCAATTTTGTGTTTAAGATTGCTGATACTTTTTGCGACGTAATACCTAACTATCCTATTTACAAAGTGTTTTCCGGGTCATGTCAAATCAAAATTTGGGCATGACCCAGGGGCCCAATGACATTTCCCTTAGTCGCGGCACTCGTAAATTGAATCGAACTAATTGAATTGCGTCATTGCTAGAACTTTTCTGTACCAACATTTGCAAAAATGTTGGAAGAGAAAAAAATAATTTTGTTTCACAATTTTGATTACAAAATTGTCAAAAATCGATTGTAAATCTAATTTTTGAAGGTTAGGATCACAAAAATACGATGTTTTTTACACAATTTTGTACTCAAGATTGCCGAAACTTCTTATAGCGCGATGTTTAATTAATTCCCTGTTGACGAACTATTTATTTTTTGTCTGCAAAGAATGAGATGGTGGATGGATTTCCACTATCAACTATGTCAATTATCCCATTCTAATTTCCATAGTTGATACTGTACAAAATCCATCTTTCATCAAGTTTGGTTGTTGGCGAAGTACACAAAATTAGACGAAACTTTAATATTTGGGACACAACAAATATTAAATGCACTTGTACTTACCAGTTTTGTTTTGATTTCTTGACTTTGCAAAAAATTGACGACCGGTAAAATCCTTTTTCGCTTATTACTGGTTTTGTTCGCAGATTTTGGGCAGAATACACACCGAAATTCTTCCGCGAAATTACTTTACCAAAGTAATTTTTAACCCGAAAAAATGGCCGCAAATTTGACGTATTTTCGTTGAAATTACACGACTTTTTGTACAATTTTTTGTAAAAATTGCTCAAAAATGAAAAAACAATTTGACACACAAAATTACGAATTAATAACGATAAGGTACACAAAAATATTAAGATAATAGCGCACAAAATCACTGTTAGATCGATCGGGCATGACATCTTCTTCAACTGTAGTCGTTCGAATGAACTTTCTGCAATATTTCCAGAAGATGTGGCCTGTCGATCGTTTCAGTGTGTGCGTGTATCCTTTCGTATTTTTTATCTTTGTTGCAAAGATAAGAATATGTGACGTATGTTTTTTGTGTGTGTAAGGGTTGTGCATTGCCGTCCTTGATAATTCTCTATCAAGGATGGTATGTGATCAAGAACAAAAGAGTTGAATCGACTCTTTTTTCTTGGTTGGGCCTTACTATTGCCGATGTCATATTTGACAAAAAAATGGTATTTCTGTATTTCTACAGTATCGGGTTTTTTGTGTGAGAGTGAGTGAGAAAGGAGATATCTCTTTTTCTCTTTGTTCACTCCTTTTACACAAAAAAATACGATAGATCGGCCTTGATTTTTTGTTGTGTTGGCCGATTGTTTTCTTCAGTTATTACAGTAAAGAAAGCAATCGGCCATTTTTTCAACACTGGCAGGTAGAATTTTTCTATCTGCTCGTATTGAAGTTGTTAAAAAGGTTCAACAGCTACGTGATGAGAACCATATGGTTGACATTACGTATTATACTGGGGGAGGCTGAAAATTCTTTTACAAAGAATTTTTAGCCGATTGTTGCATGTTGGTCGCACCAACATGCTATCCCAATACATGGCCTTGAAAAAATATTACGTACATTTTCAATTCCTTAAGTAAAGGAATGTTTTACTCTCAACAACTGGGAATTCTTCAATTGTTTTAAGAGTAAATATACAATAAAGAGACTGTTTATTTTTGCAGGTTCCTTACTGTTATTAGGTATTTACGGTAAATGCCGTAATTGTCTCAACAAGTTCGTTATTAGAATTTGTAGACGAGATATGAAAAAAAATTTAATCTTATTATTTACTTGCAAGTTGCAAATAAGTAATTCTCTCAACAAGTTTGTCATTAGAATTTGTATATGGTAGATGAAAAAAGAGATGCCTATAATGTACTTGCGCATTGTAAATACGCAACAGTCGAAGATTGATTCAATTTTTGACTTAGGCTATTCAAAATTGTGTTACAATTTTGTTTTATTTGCGTCTGCAGGTTGAATTCTTTTTCAAGTATTCAATTTGCATTGACTGTAGGAGCGCAGTATAGTATACAGGAAAACAGGCCTATACAACAAGTCCGTTTTTCTGTTAGGTAATTAAAATTCGCTGAATTTTAATTCCCGCTATTAATTCTTTGAGGCTGATTTTTTATAAAAAGATCGTTTTTGCCAAATTTCTCTCCTCTTGCCTCTGCTACCAAGTAGTGGTAACTAACCACTAACCATTTATACTTATATATAATGTGCGTTTAACATCAGGAGACAACAAAATATAACCGTTGACACACACCTTTCTCTCTCACTGTGCAACAATGGAATGAAGAGACCGCCTCAGCCTGGTCACATGCCTACCTACATTTCTTCAGTAGGCATGTGTCCTTTGCACATGCCAGGCGCGCAGGACTCGTGGGGGTATCCCCACGATAGTTATGTCCATATATTTACCAGCTTTGCAAACAAAATCCTGACACACTGTTGAGGCATCCAAAATCCCACAGTCTTCCCCCCAGGTCACTACACAAATTCGAATCTGTACGTATATTTAATTATGGAATAGCTCACAAACCTTAAGTTTATACTTTCATTGCACCAAAGAAAAACAAACTAAATACTCGACACAGATAAATTCCCTATTCTACAAAACACATTGATAAATTTTAATCATTGACTCTTGAACATAGTAGTAACTGTAAATTTTTTAAACATAATCAACGATGAACCAACAAATCTTATTTTCCTTAACTGTTGATGATTTTGATTCTTCTTGAATAGTTAGTCTTGTTTTTAACATGAATGTTTTCCATTCATCGTGTATGTTTCTTATATTCACAACTTAATACAGTTTTGAGTTCGACATTTTAAGTCCTTTGTTCTCCATTTTGGAGACTTCTTACCAAAACTTACTCAAAAAGTAAACTTCGATGGCAAAATTGTTTTCCATTTTGCCCATAACTGTTTTTGGTTTCGACGGTGGGTACAATCAATTGGAATCCCTTGGTTCATCGTACATTCAAAAACCACGAAGCTGTTACAAAAATAAAGAATTGCATGACCAATGAACTAAATTTTATTTAACCATAAGTAACTTCCTCTGTATTAAACATGAATTGTACTGATGGGTTGGCCTACTTTTAATATTTGTCCCCATGAAATTGCTCGATACATTACTTAGGCCTTGGGAGCTCTTGCTGGTAGGCTGGTGGCTTGACTGTTTTGGCTGACTTATGAGTTCTTGATATTATGGTTTTTTTGAAACTTATAAATTTGCTTTCTTTCATGATTTCAAACCCCATACTTGGGATGTGTGTTCATTTTTGGACACCACACTGTATAATGGGTAAAATGGCTCTTCTCTGCCCACTTTCTCTCAGTGAAGATTGTTTTCAAAAATTATTCAGAATTTTTCACCGAGTGAAAATATATGAATATATAAGTTTGTAAAAATTCTATGGATGACTAAGGCCCTCTACATCCTTCCTCTGGTCACAAATTTATATGCATTTTTCGATTTGTGAAACATAAATAAGTAAGTAGGTATGGTAAGATGAATTATGCGATAAAATTTAAAACATTTTTAATACTTCAAGCGATAAATTCATTTTTTTTTATTTGCATAAAATTCTTGTTTTCCTTGATGCACTTGAACACGTTTTAATACAGTTATTTTTTTGGGTTTTTTGTTGTTTCTGAGCTACTTATTTTAACGCCTACATTTTTTTCTTACGTCATCATGAGTTATCTTGACGACGGAAATTAGGATTTTCAGTAATATTTTATCTTTTTATGTTTGGATTGTTATCTTTTATCCCTTGAGAAAACAGAAACGAATCTGGTGGCGTATAGGCAATATGTTTCCAATTGATTTCTGTGAAACAATTCGCCTAGATATGTGTTTTTTTAAATTCCAGAAACAAATGAATCAATTTTAATAAAATGTCAACATTTGAGCTATAATCTAGTATGTACCCTCACATTGGTAGTCTATACGAAAATGTATGAAGAGGAAAATTTTGAGAAGTATTTCGCCTGACTAATCTCAATATTGAGTTGATCAATTTTGAAGAATTTTTATCCACTTATTATTTACGAACCTGAAAAGGTGATAGGCATATTTTTATCGTTTTATCACACCTGAAAATTTATTTATAAACGAAAATCGAAGAATGGAAGATAAATATCGATGCATGTAAAGGTGAACTGAAGAAAACGAATTATACAAAATAATGCTGCATTTAGTGCTTCAGAACCACATTTTCACAACAAAACCGAAGAAAAAAATAACAACAAACTATTTTAAGATTCCAGATGTTCCGTAACTGCTGATTTCAGCATAATGTGTTTGAATTTGTGGGTCTTTATTTTGAATAAAATTTAAATAGGTACCGAAATAAAAAAGAAAAAAAAATTTTTTCAATGAAATGCTAAATTTGACACGAAAAAACATTTCATTGACTGGAATATTTTTTTTGGAGGCCCAAAATTCAATTTTCGGGTCCAGTTTTGGGTGAATCAATTTTTGACTCCTTTGGAACCACAAAAAAGGACTTGAGATAATTTTTATATGTATCATTATATGATATATCATAGCGATTTCCTTTAGGACAAAGAATTCAATTTTTGGGTACTATTTCAAGTTGAATCAATCGTTGGCTCATTTGGTTCCACAAAAAAAGGTTGAGACAATTTTTCAATATATTATCGAGTATACATCAAGGGATACGTTTTTTGGAACGCTAGATTCAATTTTTGAGTACAGTTTTGAGTTGAATTAATTTTTGGTTACTTTGTTACCATACAAAGTGGGTTATGATTATTATTTTTTACATCATCGCGTGAGATATATTTTTTGGATTGTGATTTAAAATTTCGAGTTTAATTTTGAATTGATTCAATAGTTGAACCCTTTGACATCATAAAACAAAGGTAATACAATTTCATTTACCTAAAAATATTATCATTTTATCAAGTTGATATATAAAACGAGATTTTTTTTTTGGAACACTGAATTCAAATCTATATTTTAATTTCAGATTCAATCAATTGTTGGAGAATTTGGTACCACAAAAAGAGTGTGAAAATAATATTTTTGATTTTACATTCCTAAAATTGTGCAATTTCCTGTTAGTTTTTGTCTTTATTTTCTTAGAATCAGTACGATATCGAAGTGATGTAGTTAGCTATCTGAGGCATGGGCTAACTAGTTAGAAATAAATAAAATAATAAGTTCCGTTCGACGACTAACTGAAACTAGACTGCAATCAAAATCGAAACCATCTTAGGCCGATAGCTCAAATAAAATTAATGTCTTATAAATTTTCTAACAATACTCATCAAAGCTTATCCAGTTTGTCTTTAAATGGAAAATCGTTTTCTTCCATTCTTATTAATAAATATCGAATTATAAAAGTGGAACAACTGATTGATTAAGAAGCATAATCAATTAATTACTAACTTGTAACTTGTAACCTCGATTCTCTTTAAATTGTTTTGGTAATACGTATTGTGGCGACGGGTGGTCGATGACGAACGAGTGTGTCTTACACACTCGTCGACCACCTAGCGGGCCAGCGGGGTAAAACCCGCAAACAACCTTTTTGCGCTCACGGCTGTGTATTTCGTCTACGCAGCTTAATTGTTTACTGGGCTCGGCCCGCACACATACTACTACGTATATTACGCAACCGACCTGATTGGTGTTTGTGTGGTGTCGTGTATCTATATGCACACACCCACAAGTGGTGACCTCCGACGTAAGTATTATTTTTGTTGTTGACGTTTACCGTCGACGGGGGAAGGAACCGTCACCTCCTTCCCCACCCGCTTCCGACTAGCTCGGAAACAACCAATCGGCTCTTACCAGCTGATTTTCCCAAACCACGCCCCTTCTTCAAACGTTGGCATACCCGCCAACAACCGAAGAAGGAACTCAGTCGGCTCTCGTCAGCCGACGGAGAAGGTTCTCCTTCTCCTACCCCTTTCCCTCGTTGCTCGTCGGTACTTAAGTACCGACCAACGTCCACAAAAATCAGTCGGCACCCAGCTGCCGACGGAGAAGGTTCTCCTTCTCCTTCCCTTTCCATTTACCTAATGTTCCACTTTTCCCTCTTCTCTCCCCAGGCTCGACGTCAGTACGCAAGTACCGACCAGCCATCCCAAAGAGAAGCAAACAGTCGGCAATCAGCTGCCGACGAGGAAAGTACTAACTTAGCCTCTGTTTTCAACCACCTCCATGGCCTCCAAATTAACTCCGTCGTCCCTCGACGACCTGGTTCTCCCGCTGACGCCTGCGAAGGCCACAGTCAGCAATCCTCCCAGGAGGATGGAGAACCAGCCCAACCTCACGTCTGCCATCCACTCAACGCCGCATGTCAGCATGCGTTCGTCGACTGTACCGACGAACTTGGCGATCCCGCAGTCCTCTACGCTTGTAAATTTAGGTCCATTCCTCGACAATTACCTCCCGGGCGAAGAACTTCCGGTCAACCAGCACCAGCCAGTTGACAGTTCCACGCTGAGGTTGTCCCAATCCTCAATTGGCAATCGCACCGGCAGGAAGCAAATTCCGCCGCGACTACCGTCTCTCCTTCCTTACAAGCTCATCCACCACGTTTATTAACAGGCCTACCCCCGTTCAACGCCGAGAATGTGCGTCTCTGGCTACAGCAGATCGAGAATCTTGCTCGCGCCAGCTGCAATACCAGCGAGTCTCAGCTCTACCTGGCGATCTCCGGCCACTTGCCGACCCAGGTAGCCAATGCTGTGTCGGAATTACTTTACAGTTCCGACGACTCGCTGCACACTTGGTCGAACCTCCGAAACCAGATCCAACAGGAGTTTTCCCCTTCCTCCTACACCCGGATTAGAACACTGTTGGAAAACACCCATCGTCATCCTTCCGAGAGGCCCTCGGCGTACCATCGCCGCCTCGTCACCCTAAACGAAGGAAGAGTAAACGACGATATCCTCCGCAACCTCCTTTTCTAATCCCTCCCGGTCAATATCCGTCAAACATTGGCCATGGCCAAGCCCGCAACCTCTCGACAGGCAGCGCTCGAAGCTGACGAGGCAATAGCTCTCGAGCAAACCTTTCCGTCGACATCCCCTGCGACCAGCACCATCTCCGCTATCGTAACTCCCGCGACACCTCCGCCGACAGCACCAACGGCTAATTCCTCGGAACTAGCTACCATTACCCAGCTGCTTCAACAGCTCTTGGCTGGAAAACAGGTGAGTTCTGTCGACCCCCCAAAAAATCCCGCCCCATTCCCTGAACATAGGCGTTCGCGTTCACGCGATGCCAGGTCCAGAGACAGATCGCGCTCTCGTGACTCTAGCTCCGGTCGTTCGAAACCATGGACGACGCTACGAGTCATCGATGGTAAGAGACCGGTAAATACCCGCTCTCCCTCCCGCTCCCGTGATGGTTACTGTTGGTATCACCATCAGTTCGGGAGGAAATCGCGCAACTGCTCTGACCCCCCATGTTCATGGTGGGACAAACCCCAAAATCGCGACTGACGCGATTCCAAATCCCCTACCCGTTCGGGAAACGAGTAAACGAGTCAGTCAAGACGGCACTCCCACTCGTTTTCAATTCAGTCCGTCTATTCGTGGAAGATCTGCTTAGCGAGCATCACTTCCTGGTTGACACTGGCGCGGAGATATCGGCTATACCTCCAACCGCTGAAGACTGGAAATGCAACGCTAAGCTCCAAATCTACGCTGCGAACCAAACTCCAATTAGTACTTACGGAGTTAAGCTGGTACAGGTAGATTTCGGCCTTCGTCGCGAATTTAAGTGGGCCTTCATCATCGCCGATATCGCTGATCCCATCATCGGAGCAGATTTCCTTAGCCATTACCAACTGCTTCCCGATGTCAGCAAAGGGCACCTCCTTGATAAGACCACTGGACTTGCCGTTGTAGGTAAACCCCGACCCATCGACTATCCCCCGGAGATTTGCTTGACCATCGCCCACTCAAATAGTCGATTCCAGAAAATCCTCGACAAATTTCCCGGCGTAACCGGTAAAGAAGGCTTACGCCCGAGGATTTCCCCTACCGAAGTCACCCACGATATCAAAACTGTAGGTCGACCGGTGTTTTGCCGTGCCCGTCGTCTACATCCCGAGAAGCTAAAGGCAGCCCGCCTTTCCTTCCAAACCATGCTCGAACGTGGTGACTGCCGACCCTCCAAAAGTACCTGGTCATCCCCCTTGCATATGCATATGAAGCCCGATAAAACATGGCGCATGCTTGGTGACTACAGAGCACTCAACGCACGAACTATCCCCGACAAGTACCCTGTCCCGAATATTATGGATTTCCACGCCAGACTAGCTGGTGCCAAATTATTCACCAAATTAGATCTCGTGCGGGCGTTTAACCAAGTCCCGATGACCGAAGAACACATCCCCAAGACAGCCGTCATAACCCCCTTCGGTCTCTACGAATTTCCCTATATGCCCTTCGGACTTCAAAACGCCGCCCAAACCTTCCAACGGTACATTGATGGATTGTTGCGAGACATCGACTACGCTTACGCGTACATTGATGACATCCTCATTACCGCCTCCAACCCCGATGAGCTCGAAGAGCGTGTTACCGAGGTCATACGGCGTATCTACAACGCTGGCCTCACTATCAACGGTAACAAGTCCGAACATGAACGTGAAGAGCTCACCTTCCTTGGCCATCGAGTCAACAGCTCAGGTATCAAACCTACCCCCGAACGTGTCCAAGCTGTACTCGATTTCCCACTTCCCAAAACCGTTCATGACCTTAGGCGCTTTCTCGGAATGGTGAATTTCTACCGGCGTACAATTAAACATTGCGCTCACATTCAGAGTAAACTTTTCGCGCTTATCCATTCCAACAAAAAACGTGACAAAACCCCGATAATTTGGACTGACACTGCCGAAACCGCCTTCCGCGACTTAAAGCAGGCATTAGCGAATGCTGCTCTTTTGGCGCATCCTGACGAGTCCAAACAACTCGTCTTGGCAACCGACGCGTCTAACCACGCGATAGGGGCTACCCTCTATCAACACGGTGCCGGATCGCTAGAGCCTTTGGCATTCTTCTCCCGCAAATTATCAGACACCGAACGCCGATATCCAACATACAACCGCGAATTACTCGCTGTTCTTGCAGCGGTGAAGCACTTCCGTAACCTGGTCGAAGGGCGTGTTTTCTCCGTCTATACGGACCACAAGCCCCTCACGACTGCCCTGTTTCAGGCGTGCGAGAAAGCTTCACCACGCCAGCAAAATCAACTTGAGTATATCTCGCAGTTCACGACGGATATTCGCTACATCAAAGGAGAGGACAACATAGCCGCAGATTGTTTGTCACGTATATCAATCTCCGCCATTACCTCTCCCTGTGTTGTGCCATACAATGAAATGGCCCTTTGCCAACAACACGACCCTCAACTCGCCCAATACCTCGCAGACCCCAACTCTGCCCTCATCCTCGAATCGTTCAGAGTACCCGGACACACGTTACTCTTAACGTGCGACACGTCCACGGGGAAAAAACGACCCTTCGTACCCGCCAAATATCGGAGAATCATCTTCGATTCGATTCATGGGCTCTCGCACCCGAGCGGCCGGACAACTGCCCGTCTGATCGCTAATCGATTCATTTGGCCTGGCCTACGATCTGACTGCCTACGTTGGTCGAAAGAGTGCACCACATGCCAACAAGCCAAAATCGGTAGACACACCAAAGCCCCTCTCCAAGCTTTCCGCCCTACCAATCGCTTAAAGCATGTGCACATCGATATCGTGGGTCCGTTGCCGACGGTTAGTGGTCCTCGTCATTGTCTGACAATGATTGACCGCGCCACACGATGGCCTCACGCCATCATGACAACGGATATTTCCGCGGATCGAGTGGCAACACTCTTCGTCCAACACTGGGTGTCCTCCTTCGGCGTCCCCGAAACCATAACGACGGATCAAGGACGCCAGTTCGAAAGCGCTTTATTTAACTCGGTTGCGCGCCAGTTGGGAATACACAAAATCTCAACTACGGCGTATCACCCCCAATCGAACGGCAAAATAGAGCGCTGGCATCGAACTCTCAAAGCCACCATCATGGCCCGCGAGAACTCCAAAGACTCGCGTGGAGAATGGGCAGCCGATTTGCCTCTCATTCTTCTCGGCCTACGCTCGACGGTCATCTCCAATCTCGGCGTATCCCCAGCCCAACTCCTTTATGGTGAAGAGCTCCGTCTCCCGGCTGATTTCTTTGAAGACAGCCCACCAAGTGTCGTCACCCACATCGACGGCACTAACCTTCCTCAACGCATTCGTGAAAGTGCGAATGCGTTCACCCAAATCACGCGCAACCACGGCGATTCCCCCTCATACGTCCCCGCTGATTTAAAATCAGCCCAAAACGTATGGCTACGCGTCGATACACCTCGTAAGGCACTCGACCCACCGTACTCCGGACCGTACAAAGTCCTCAACCGTACGGATAAATGGTTCGAGATCGACATACAAGGACGACACACACGCGTATCGATCGATCGCCTAAAGTCGGCCTATGTCTACACAGACATAGAAGCCGACCCAGATGACTCAACTTCCGTCGATGATCCTTCGGGACCGACAGTTGACTTGTCATCTGAGGTCGTTTTACCTAAAACCGACGACTCACCCCCGAATGCCTCACCCCAACCTTTGACGTCGTCTACACACATAGACGACACGCTCGATTCTTCCCCGATCGTAAATACAAATGATCAAAACAAAGAATCGACTCCCGAAGCGTTATCGAAGGAAAATACACAATCGCACCCCATTGGTCAGTCTTCTAGTCGAACAGCTGACATTATGCTCGACGACGAACCAATTGCGATTCCCCTTCCTCTCCCGCACTCGTCCGAGTCGGCTCACGCAACTGACGACAAGTCAAGCGTTGTAGACGACGACGTATTACGAAAATTGTTTCGTGGCGCCACCCAGTCGTATAAATACGACGCGTCTTCCTCCTCGGAAGACGAACAGGCCCCGCCTACAAAACGAACTCGTAATAATGTGCAACAACAGCTGCCGCAACCGCAACTTCGTTCGTGTTTACGAGACAAAAATAAACGGCGGTTACGGTCAAGAAAACGAGTGAAATTCGTGTTTTAGACACTCACTCTTCTCTTGACGTGCCTGGCTGTTATATACTCTTTATCAAATGCTACACAACAGGCGCTTTTAATAATATCTCGCGTAGCGTAATAGACTGGCGATATGTCCCAAGAGCGTCTTTCCCCTAGCATTCCGGATATTTCCGAAGATGAAGAAACAGCCCTTTTAAGGGCTACCCCCCCATTAACAGAGGGCGGTAACGGCGATGAACCGTCGTCTCTTCGTGCAGACGACCATCGCTCCCCCTCTCCCACCTTTTCCTCCCCGACGTCACCAGCTGACGTTGCCACGTCTCCTTCCACCACGGCTACTGCCACCTTTCCACCGGTGAAGCAGAAATCGCCTGTACCCTCTACGTCCGAACAAGTATCGGCGTCACCCGTGACGCTTACCTCTGTCGGACCTGCACAAGAGGATACACGCCGTACTCCTTCTCGAGTACAGCAACGGCGATCGATGCTGAGGCAGAGGGTGGAGTCTGCTGCCAGGGGCCGAGGTGTGCCCATCCGACAGTACCGGCCTGCTCCTGGAGCAGCGGCGCGGGGCTCTGAGCTCGTACAGCGCGGCCTTGTCCGTAGCTCTCGTTCTCGAGTCTTCGTCCCGCTCCCCAGGAAGACTGCGTACTCGTTGGAGACGCCACCTCACGCTCGTACCGCTGTACAATTAAGCAATGCGCGGATTGACACCCGCACATTCGCTGAAGTCGTACAGCACGTTCAATCGAAGAGACCTTTGCCCGGTCCTCAACCGTCTTCCTCGGCTGGACTCCCCTCTGGGGAATTCCCACCGCTCAAGACGGTTCAACAGATTGAACCGCTTCCCCTCCGGAAGTGCCGAGCGCAAGCGACTGCTACGTTGCGTACCAGCGGTTTTAAACGTCCGTCTGCAGCAACAAAGCGGTCCCCCCAACCGTCGACTTCCAAAGTCGCGGAGGCACCAGTAGCCTCATTGTCAGTCCCGAAAGGCAAGTCTCCGTTACTTCGCCCTTCGGTTGAACCGACTACTGCGGAAGAGACAGCGATGGACGTCGACCCGACCCCAACCGTCCATCTTCCCTCAAAACCCTCGTCGGTCCCTCAACGTGTACTCTCGCCAGTACCCGAAGAGGTTGAACCGACAGAAAGTGTTGCTGTCGATAATAACCCAGTTATCGATTTATTGGCAACACCTTCGCCGGAGAAAGTCCCCGAATCACAGCCTTCCACCTCTTTTGACAAGAGTCCCCCGGCTGTTGATAAACCGGCGAAACGTCCCCGTTTGAATCGTAAGGCAGGGGGCTGCGCCCGGCGTGAAGCTCGCGCTCGCGGTCTCTCTTACATGGAGCTCAAACGGGACGAAAGACGCGGCAAAACCCGATCCCAAACTCCCGCTCCATTATTGGCTCCCGTACAGGAGTCCGCCCCGTCTGTAGTACAGTCCCCTGTACTACAACCGGTGGTTCCTCCTGTACCGCAGAATCAATCCCTGCAGCCGTGGGAACAATTCACTGCCGCTGTGCTTGCAGCACACAATGCCCTGTCGCTCGCCCTAGCGACAACCCCGATGCCACTCCCACAAGTTGTGATGCCACCGCCCAGAATTCCCATTCCCCCGCATCTACAACTTGCGGCACCGGTTTATCCTCCGGCCATGGTAATGTCGCCTTTAATGGCGGCACCAGTTACCTACCCGCCACCCCTTATGAGCATTCCCACGTCTCGTCCCCAGACTCCGCTCATAAGGCACCAAACTCGAGTTAACCCTATTTCCCAGCCTCGAGCGCCCCGAACACGTCCTTCCCGTCCCACCCTCCCAGCCAACTTCGGTAAGTCCAAACCGAAGAGACCTGGCGATCCTACTTCGTGAATGGTATCCGTGAGCGTAGTAGTGAACGCCGCGCCACACTTGACTGGCGTCACAGGTCACCGTAAGTTTCCTCGGAAACTTACTAGGAGGAGAGTGGTGTGGCGACGGGTGGTCGATGACGAACGAGTGTGTCTTACACACTCGTCGACCACCTAGCGGGCCAGCGGGGTAAAACCCGCAAACAACCTTTTTGCGCTCACGGCTGTGTATTTCGTCTACGCAGCTTAATTGTTTACTGGGCTCGGCCCGCACACATACTACTACGTATATTACGCAACCGACCTGATTGGTGTTTGTGTGGTGTCGTGTATCTATACGCACACACCCACACGTATTATGATTTCACGTAGGTATTACATAATTTTATTTTTCTTCCTGAAATAAGGTTGATTGTGTTTTTTTGCAAAAAAATAAAAACTGAAAAATATTGAAATAAACGTCATATTAAAGAATTCGGACAAGTTATTATTTTTGGGTGTACGATTTTTATGTCCTCTGGAGTCTGTCATACCGAAAGAATTTATTTAAAAAATATTATCACATGAAATTTATTTTAGTTCACTCCAAATGTTTCATAAAAAAATTTCATGCTGAAGCTTAATTACTTCAGCACTGAAGAGATTTGATGAGTCCTAAGTTTTATGGGGGAGGGGCAGAAGGAGTGACTGATGGCTCCTTTGGTCATGGCCAGTTTGTAAGGCTAAGGAAAGAACCTCTCTCGTTGCTCTGTACATTATTAATAATTAATATAGCAGAATTTGGTTTCAGACATTAAATTTTATCATTAGAAGGTAAAGATGAAAATGTTTAGTTCAATTGAACGATCTAGTTCGATCCTTCTCTTCACCAAATTGAAGTAATTCATAATTGAACTGTAGTTTATAGTCCATTCAAAATTTCGATTTTTTTTTCCCTCTTATCAAAATTAATTTACATTTCGGTTCGTTTGTTATTATCCAGTTATCTGAACATCGTTAGTTCGTAAATTCTTGGAAAGGTTCTTGATCCATTTATTCGTTCAGGTTTGTTCTTAGTTCTTACCAGCTCATCAGAAATGAATGATGATTCAAATCATTCGTATCGCGAACGTTAAAATTTGAACTAGCTCATTTTTAAATCATGAACTAGTTCGACCCGTTCATTAAAATGACTCGTTTAAATGAACTAGTTCACAAACAAACGACACGTCTCGATTAGATCTGACAAACTCTAGATTAGGTACACAAATCAGGTTTTCGGATAATTCATTCAATATAAGGGTTAAGAATGGAAACGGATGAAGTTTACGAAGTCTCAGTAACTGTCAGAATTTCATACTTAACTAATGGAGACATTTCTAACTTGAGACTTTTGTTATAAACCTTATTTCTCAGAGATGAATAAAATTATTTAATGCGTGGGAATTCGAATCATTACCAAAAGGTAGTTGAAACTTGGTTGAAAAGAAATAAAGTTACGATCAATTACTATATTAGACCAGCTTGGTCGCTTGAATTAACTCATTAGATGTGTGATAAGACAAAAAGGTGCTCTAACTACAGTTTTTGTTCTGTAATAATTTTGTGAACTGAAAAAAGTCAAAAAATATTGTTATCTCAATCAAAACAAAATTGTAAAAAATTTTCGATAAGAAAGGCATGTGATAGGAATTTGAAAAGGCGATCACATATTTTGAAAAGAGAACTTCCAAAATTACTCACTCTGTCGTGACCAGAAATTCGACACTATTTATGGAAGTTTTTTTTTTTCGAATTCCATCCTGCAAAATCGAACATTCTATTCAGGCAACTAGCTCCGCACTTTTCCAAATCTAACAGTCTCCCATTGGAAAGTGCTGAAGTTTCACCATTTTCGCCATATCAAACAAACCTATTTTTTTATCTTTTAGATTTGTTGAATCTGTTATGTACCTTACTTACCTTTCACTTTACCCTTCCTCTTGAGCATCCTCGTATGTATTTTGGACCACTTACTGTTTCTGAGAGTAATAAAATCTTAACACTTTACAACACGTCAAGATTGACACTTTTAGATGAACATTTCCGACTACTGGACTAACCAGAATACCTACTGTTTTTCCATGTTTTTCCTAGATTCTTCTTATAACACAGATATAGGTAAACATTGAAAAAAAACTTATAAAAAATTATTTAAAACTCTGTCTGGTCGAATAACTAGTACATTCCTTATGGAATCCTTTGTGAACCTAAACAGAAGTACATGTATCCACAGGCATCTTGTGTGATCCAGCTACTTGATATTTGCCCAAAACGTAGCAAAATTTGTGGAAATCAACATAGTAAATTAGGCACTTCCCTAAGGGACACCACCTCACCTTGCCTGTCAAAACCTCCTAATTAAAGTATAATTCCAAAGAGACTTCACCTGCTGATCGGCACTGGTAACATAAACATCTAACTAATTGGTTCACTGTTAGCATTGATGAGGCAAACACTACCTAAAATTTAGCTCTTATTATACTTATTTAATCGATATTATATTAAACCTAGTTAAAGGCAGTTGTAATAATTTTTATTAAGAGATTTTTTCGTTTAGAAACGTGAATTTTAATTCATTAAAATTCGTCATTTAGAGATAAATAAAATTTTCATTTTATTTATCAAAATCATCTCTGATTGAATTTCTCTCAACTCAGGATAAATATCATTGGAGTTGTCCCTTCACAAATTTGAATTCATTTAAAATTGGTACATTTCCTGCCATTCATCTAACTTTGAATTCTCGGTTGAGAAATAGTGTTCAAATTCGAATTTATCTCATTTAGTTTTGTGTAAACAATGTTGACCTTCCCAGAGTGACTCAAATTGTGGGTTCTTGGGTGAAATCCGTATTTCATGTGACTTGAACGATGTCTATGAATTCGTTAGCGTTGAATTCAGTTTTTAAATTCGCTTTTTTTGTCTGCTGCTCGAGTGTGGATAGGTAAAATTTTGCAAGTACTATACTCACCATTACTCCGTGTGAAATAATATTATCGTATCTCCGGTCCATCTAATACTGCTGCGACAGATGTGTGAATAAAAAAGCTGCTGCGACGTCTCGCAGTCCTCCCAGCAGAATATCCTAAATTCTGTTTTCCTATTCACAATTCCCTCAGATTAATGCGAGATACATACCCACCCGCACTGTTTTTTCCGTCCACCTCCCATTATCCCCACATGAAGTATAATAAAGTATGAATGGCAATGGTCGATAATTATAGAATAAAATGCACGAAGAGTTAGGCCAAAAAAAAAAGGTTTCGATCTACGAAAGAAACGATGATCGGCCATAGACGGCGTTACGCGTTTGGAGTGTTTAGACATATGAGAGGGACGGCGGACTTCGGATTGTGGGGCGTATGTTGAGAGACGGAGTAGAGGAACATAACACAGGAAAAAGGCAGACTGTGGACTCACTGGTGAGATAGTACGACGTCATATTCGACAAGAAACGAGAGTAGGAGATGGAGCGAAAAAAGAGGGGTACAGCGGAGGGCGAGAGAGAGTGAGAGAGTGAGAGAGAGTGACCGCGAAAGGAGAGTGAGACGAAACCAAAACACGCCGGTTGCATTCCATTCGATGCATGGGAAGTGGCGACGAGTGGAGGAAGAAATGAATGGCTTTCGACTGCCCTGCCGCAGCTCCCCCAAACCAGACCACCGACGCTGTTCCAGCTTCAGCGTCGTCGTCGGCTCGCTTTTTTAATACTCTTGCCTGCTGCGGTACTGCTGCCCCGAACGTTGGCTGGAGTTTGAGACTGGAGCGGTAGAGCGTCCTTTGCCCGCGGTTAAAGGCCGGTACGTTCTCACGCAATTCTGTTCTGTCGGTTGCCTCTTTCTCGCTCTGGAAAGATGAGCGAAGGAAAATAGAAGGAAAGAAGAAAGAAGGAGGAATAAAAAAACACTTCCAGACCATTAATACAAGAAATTCTTTAGCGCCCCTCTTAGCCCCTCAGCTCATTTTATCCATGATCAACTTTCTCGGAACGCGAACAGCGCATTCCACAAACACAAATCCTAACAGAACGATGCGGAGTTGCCAATTCTTTTGGAAGGTTTGTCTCTGTGTGCTCAGCAATTCCATAAAATGATTGAATGGCAAAGTGCAGAGGCGTGCTCCCACATATCCAGTGATACCTCCGGCTTAGGAGAAAAAATTATGCCTCGCAACCAGCAAAAAAAACCAAGAAACGACGTATAAATTGGTAGTATTGTCTGCTATATTTCACTGTAATTTTGGTTTTGGAGAGGCTTTCGAAATGTAAAATGTATCGGCCTTCAAATTTAGGAGCCTGCTCCTGGCATATTAGAAGAGTTTTTGGTATGGTGTTCTGATTGCTGCAGGTATTGTGTTAATCAGTTCAAAATTGATGATTAGGGAGGAGTTTTGTCGTTTCAGATTGTCGATAGGCATTTCTCAGCAACATTTTGAAGTCTTGAGGGTCGTTCACACCAGGCTCGTCTGCCATTAACCTTCCTGGATTTTCCAAAGAAAAGAGCAAAATCCTAATTTTATGCGTTCTAATCATCCATACCCTACTACAATAAAACATATAAGTTGACCTGAATTTTTTTCTGGTTCCTCTTGGATCTGTCGCTGCTCGCAACTACTTAGACAATATATTAGCAAAAGTTTAGCTTGTTTAGTGGTGAAATGATTCACACGAAGCTTTTAAAATAATGGCTAGTTAATAGTTGTTATTTTTTCAAAATTTTTATTTATGTTGTATCTGATGTTAGGTTAATGTACCTACTTTGATACTATATGGTTGACTTGAAAAAAATGTAATATTTTACTGTAAATTAGAAAGATGTAAAGTGAATCCTTCATTTCGTTTGTCAGTTTATGCAGTTCACCGTTTTATTGGAGCTACTAGCTGAAAAAATTCGAAAATTTAACTCGTACTAGCTTGCTAGTGAAATAATATCTAGCATTGAGACATACGCACGAAGCTGGTTCAGTCGCAATTTCTGAAGTACGTCACTACTCGCCAGATAACTAGCCTGGTGTGAACAGTCCTTTCATTTGAATGCATAACTTCGAGGAGACTAGAAGCAGAGGCGTATTCTCCCGGGTATGCGAGGTATGCGCTTCGTACTCAAAAGTTTTTTACCAACTGTTTATGGAGGAGGTTATATGTTTGGTATGTCCCATCTCCGAAATTAACGGAATTTCGTTTGCTCAACAAGTGTCGTACTTCATAGATTTTAATGAAAATAGGCTCAAAATGTTTCTAATCATCCAGAGAATGTCATAGGCTATTCATATTTAAAATTTAAAAAATTAGAATGTTATAATTGAAGAAAATGAGAATATAGAGATTGAAAAAATTATCTGTTTAAAGTACTGCTCCAAGTTCTCATGTCCGGGTTTCAAGTTTTACCCAAAATTTATCAAAAAAAAAAAAACAGGATTTTGTTTAAATGGGTAGGCTATTTTAGATCATTAACCAAAAATTCAGTGACAACGAAATATTGGTAGAATTTTAAAATAGAAAAAAATCAGTGACTGCTCCAAAGTTTACGGCTAAATGTACCCACGCTTACTATTAAATTGTTTCTTGAAATCAATTTTTAATAATAAGATTTTCATAAAAAACCAAAGTACCTACTTGAAAAATTTTTATAAAAAATTTTTCTGGTGAACCTGTATCCAATCTGTACCCCGGTCTCGGTTTAGAATTTCATAATTATGGTAAGCCTACATGGGGGAAACTCAACGAGGACGATGGATTTGTTACATATCACTGAATAGTGTAATTATGAAGCACTAGAAACTGGAAAACTGTGTGAAACTTCATTATAACTATTTATCAGACCGGAAATAATTGTGAAATATACTATATACGGAATTTTTCCAGGTACGCAATTTAAAATTATCAAATTTGGTAACTACTAAGTATTATGAAACATGAAAACCATGAAGGAAGTATGAAAGAAAATCAGGAAAAGTTGTGGTCGGTTATCAAAAATCACAGAATCAAATTTTACTCATGGATACTAGATGAAAATACTAGAGTTGTGGATATTCTGATTAATTTCGAAGAATATGTTCCACATAATTAGTTGTGTGAAAATTACGATCTTCCATAATCTTTTCAATCAGATGAAATGTATCCGGACTTTATCTAATATATAAAGACAAGTTGCCATTCTCTGTCCTGAATGTTCTCTTAATATTATACTGAACAAAATTTTTCAAAACTCATACCACATATTGTCACCTCAAAAGAATAGTGACCCAACTGCAAATTTTACCAATTTGCAGTTGGAACATTTAGCCAGTCACAAAAATATAGCTACATGGAAAGAAATAACGACCTAAGTATAATACTGCAAAATGCCGCTAGAGGGAAGTTGTGTCGTTATTCCAATTTTTCTATTTCTCATAGAAATTTCAAGGGAAGACTGACTCAACTGCTAATAATACCAGTTTGTTATCACCTCTCAAAAGAAAAGAGGCATAAGTTTACATTGTTACGTTATAGCATTGAAATTGTGTTAGAAATTAATAATTCCTTCACAATAAGAATGTCATAAGTGTATGTTGTGACGTTATAGCATTGAAATCATATTAAAAATTAATAAATTCCTTCATGATAAGAATGTCTTAATGTTAGTTGTGACATTATAGCTTCAAAATTGTTAGAACAATTTTTCAGTGTTTGTGATAGAGGTGGCTCAAACAACAGACAATCAAGGTGATATTCAGCTGAAGAAAGCATATTGCCGACCTCTTAAATTAGCTGAGAGGAAGAGCAACGATTTACGTGGTTTATACGACTCTGATAAAATACCTCCCAACCATAAATTTTTCTATAAATCTATTTTAATGTAATTTACGAAGAATTTTGTAAGAATTAGTTACACTAAAAGTTTCAAATCCCAAAAAATATTCTTATCTAATTGTAAAATTTAAAACTTTTTTTCAAGGAAAGAACAACCTAACTGTAAATAAGGGTTGATTGTATGGTGAATACAATTGGAGGGTGGTCTCTTGACATCGTTTACACGCATTAATGTTGTCCTATTTTCTGATTCCAGGCTTCAACGCTAATAATGAACTCGAGTTATTACAATTTTTACATGATTTTTTCATATTTTTCAGTTTTTTGAAGAATTAGGTTTTTTGCAGTTGGGTCACTATTCTTTTGAGGTGACGATATGAAGAATATCCTACAGATGGTTTATAGACCTCAAAAAGTAAAATCCGTTCAGCCAAACTGCTGAAATTAAGGTTTAAAGTTTTCTTACGTAAGTGTCTATGTGTGAGTGATACTGAAAATTACTTATCAAATGAATAACCCAACAAGAGGGGCAGCTATACATCCGCCAACTGATGACTTTGTTCATGTTAATGTCAGCAGTTTCATTCCAGGCATTCATTTTTTTTTCCTATTAAGAGAAATAAGATGAAAAAACTCTAACGCAGCAAACCTCACTAGAAAAAGTAGGTTTTTGAGAGAAAGAATTATGAAATTTAATGGTTACATTAATTGTCTGTAAGTTTATATATGTTAATGGTATGTTATGATTGTATGAAATGTGTTGACTTTTAACAAAATTTAACCTCTGCCTTTATAGTCTTTTTTCAGGCTTATTTCCACATTTTAAAATCAAAAAGTACAATCAATTCATAAATGTTATCAGGTATTGACAATAAAGTACAAATACATGCCCAAATTATATTTGTAAGGGCATATCTTTTGAAGAAATAATAAGGTTAAAAAACTGAAATTTTCTTGAATTACAGAATGGTTTCTTACTCAATCAAGAAAACTTGAAAAATAAGTCAGATATTTGGTGATATTTTGTGGTATTATTGTCTAACCCGTCTGTTAGATGGGTACTTCAGCTTGTAAATTATAAAAACTAAAACTTTTTTCAAACCCGGTTCTTGGAAACATTTTATTAACTTTTCTTTCCAGGCTCAGAAATAGCCTCTATCCAAAATCACATCTGTACTTCTGTTTCGCTATGATTACTGTCTATATGATAGTACATGGAACAAAATTTAGAAATGGATTTTTTTGATCTGGAAGGATTACGTAAAAGTAAAAAAATTAATTTTCATAGTATTTTTAAATTTTCTCAGATTTTCTTAGATTTTTTTAATGATGTTGAAATACTTAATTTGTTCCACATACGGTGCTACATATATGCTAAAGAAATAATGTTCAAAGCGCAACCTAGGGCAGCCTCTGATAATTCTGGAATTGCAGGTTTTTGATAATATCAAAATTTGCGTATTTCTTGCTCCACTTCATCATATAGGCCGGATTTTATAGGCTGAAAATTTGGTCCTTATATTAGTTTAAGTAATTGTTGTAAAAAGTATGTGAAATGAATTCATCTACCTTTTCTTGCTGTTGTGTGGCGGCCGGATGCTTAAGTTCGGCGTATGTTGTTGGTAGATTTCTGCCAGTGATTAGAGTTTATCATTTATTTCATATACGTCTTATGCACGCGATAGGCTATTCCGAATGAATCAGGAGAATGGCGTCATGTGACAGAGGGTTTGATAAGAAATTGAAAATATTTTCAGCTTGTTATACTGAATGAAATGCGTACCTACTAAATGTTATCGTAAAATTTCGAAAATATATCGAATCCTGTCAAGACTGTTACATTACACAATAAGTTGTGGTACTTACACCTAAATCAGTTAATCTTTTATGGCTGAGTATACTGCGAGATCTTATCGGAATTTCAATAATAATTATTTGAACAAAAATCGAAAAATGAAGACACGTGTTTGTAGCTTATGGCATCTACTTTTCGTCTTTCGTCATCTCTCGAGTTCTTTTTGAAATGGTCGATAAACTCACAAAGTTTAGTGTAGTCAATGCGATTGTGCATTATTTGTTTAGAATTGATCAATTTTATTTGAAATTGTATAGAAAAATCGTTCTAGTGTATTTTATTCAACAATAATGAGTGACTTTCGTAAACAATACGTACCGATATTGAAATTATTGATCTCTTTTGTTGGCAAAGAATAAATACTGAAATATTTTTATTTTGGGTAGATAATAATCTGACAATGTATTAAACTGCTTGAAAAATGATATTTAATCAAAAAAATAAAATAAAAAAAATAGAAGCGTTCAAATTTTTTAAGTTCGTTTTTCCTTCTCCCATTATTCTGAATTTTTGAGTTGCTTAACCCAAATTTGGCATTTATAGTTTTCAAATTTATCTTATTTTTAACAGTTCATTCGCTTTCACTTTGATGTAATGTGACCATCACAATCCGATTGCTTGAGATTCTAAAAACAAATTTTATATTTGTATTTTTGTATATTTTAAAAGGACATGCGAACGGATTGAATCGTACACTCGTTACAGTTGTAATTTGGCCATCAATAATAATTGTGATACAATAATCTTTCAAACAGAACAGAAATTGAAACTAAGATTTTACCAAGAATTAGACTTAGTCTTGGTCTATTGTAGTGCGAAACAAAGATCAAGACCGAGTGTGCTATACAGTAATTAAAACTATTAACTATTAATGGATCGTAAGAAGGCCACGAAAGTCCTGGCTCCTTTACCTTAATACGTAAAATTGAGTCGTCAGCGTACATCGTATGCAATATTGCAATTGTGATAGATTTTCGCTGTGGAGGGGGTCGAGTATGGATTTATGGTTGGATACAGACGATTAGAGGGACAAAGAATATAAATTATAATTACCCCCTTTCGAAAATCGTGGATCCGCCACTGAGTAGTCATCCTTAGCTTGTTTTACATTTTTTCACTCCTTCGTATGATAGATTCGCACTAATTTTCCTCTCAACTTGTGATTGACCTACTTTTTTTCTGAGACCAAGCTCAGATTTTATGTAATTTTTTCGTTCTCCTCATTTTTGATTGATAATTGAATGATTGTCCAAAATCATCTCTGGTGTGAATTTACTGTGCCATTGTTTATAACAAAAAGTGCACTCGATTTAAAACATTTTCTCTTCAAAAGGTTAATTTTACCAATTTTCTTCGTGTTTTTCTTTTCTTTTTTGTTATCATACTACCATTTTAATAGGTTTTACGAATGATGACGTATTTTTCCTTCATTTTTTTTCCTGTTATTTAATTGGAATAATCATCGCTATGAATTACGAAAGGTTGGTGGGCGAATTCTGTCGTGTATGTGTGTAATTGAAACCCACGAATTTATTTACAATCTATTAACTGTCATTGTAGAATGTTTTTTCTTAATTTTATCGTAGGAAGAATACTTAGTTACTGAAAATTAGCGCGCGTAAAATTTTTAACGCCAACGTTAATTGAAACTATTTTTGAATAATATATGAGTATTGTGTATATAGAAACCAGATTTGAGTAAACTTGTATAATAATCTGATCGTCGTGTTGTTCTAATATAACGGGTGGGTACCTCTCCTCATATTATCCTACAAAAGTTTCGACACAATCCTCGAATCTTTTTTCTGAAGTGTATTGTTAGAAATTTTTCAAAACTCCATGAAAAGTGACTTAAATTATTGATAATATTTTGAAGATTTTGAAGCTGTGATCGTACTATTGTGAAATAATAATTGCGTTGAAAAAGTTACAAATTATTTCGATAAAAAATCGAGAAATTGATAACTATATACCTTAAATCAATCAGTAAGATTATATAACGATGAAATATTTTTGTTGAACTTGGACTTAAAGTCTGAACATAGTTTTCTCGACGGTTTCGGAATTCGTTACTAAAAACTATAAATCCGATAAAGGATAAGCTTAATAGACTAAGAGCATAAATCTCGTAGCCTTTTATTTAAAAAAAATATATACACCTACTTACTTATTCCTCGAATTTTCGGTTTGTGTGTTCCAGCCTAATAATATTAAAACTTTTAAATTTTTATTTTAATCTAATTAAATTTAAATATATACCAATTTTTAAATTAATACAAGTTTAGAAACTAAATAATACAAATATTAACACACTTTAGTTCGTTTACGTTAAAGATGATGTACAAAATTATGGATATAATTCGTATGTAAAACGTAGATTCTCAGCATATTTTTCAAGGTGTTGAGTCTGAATTTCATGTTACAGTACGTTACTTCTTTTTAATTGTTTTTAGGCTAATCGTACGTTAGCTCAAATTAAACGTGTACTGTACATATATCTTATGAAATTCGATTGTGTTAAGCAGTAGCTTAGCTAGAGCCCAATATTTTTTTTAAGGCATGTGAGGTAATAAACAAAGTTTTGAGGATATTTGGCACCAAGACTCTTCCCATTCCTACGCCACTGGTGTTAAATTTAATTACAGATTCCTTTTTTCTTTGTGTTGTATTTCTGCTTATTCTTAATTGAGGCTCAAAATTGAAAGAAAAATTAATAACGCCGTCGAGCCCTGAGTCAATTTATGGGTATCTATAGGTAAGTCCTGGACTGTTTGGTGAGCATATGTATGACAACATCTTTTTTTCAGAGTTCAGTTGGAAAACGAATTTTATTTATTTTCGTGAAGTGTAAAATGTAGTTAGTTGATTTTTTCTCTGCGAGTTTTAACACAAATTTTTCGATACCTAATTTTTCATTATAATATGTACTATATAGTACTTGCTCATGGTTAATGGTACGATAATTCAATTGGTGATATTTGTTTCTTTTGATCAGTAGTATAGCCTAAGAATTTAGCATAAGGAGTCAAGACTTACACACTAGCCCTGTTTTTTTTTGTTTTTTTTTTCTCTAAGGTTATTGAGGGTGTGATAGGTGTTCGCAGAGATTATCGCAGCTCCGTGTATATAACTTTTTGTGAGATTCTCTTTTTCTGGCCATTCTTCTGTTTACTTAATTAGCTCCTGTTTGGCTCAATGTGATGCATTTTTGTTAACTGTTTCGTCAATGCATCTCATTTATTTTCTAAAGTAGAAATTTTCAATGAAGAACGAGTGGATGTAAATTGAAAGTCATTGTAGTAAATGGCAACATCGCGTTCTGAGGCATCGAATAAATTGTTGAGACTGAGAGTCGTGATATACGAATACATACAATCCTACATCTCAGGTCGCATACCAAGCATAACTCTCGATAACGTTGAGGTCAGGTAATTCAGTTAGTTTATACCACAGAAAGGTAGGAATTTCGTATATGGTATGGTAGTAGGTACATCGCTACAAGACCATTTATACGCGATCGTAATTATTCTAATACTTTTCGATCGTAGGTATATTTTTGCTTGGCCAAGAAATATCGAAAAGAAATACCTGTTGGGGAGATGACTCGTCAGTGAAATCTATCATTTGCAGTTGTTGTATTTTCAGTCGTATAATTTTGAAAAATATGATGCCATCTTCTCGAATGAAATATAATTGGGTGTTGAAGTAAGAAATTTTCCACCACATATTGGAATCTCGACTCTGGTTGTTAGTATCATTTTTTCTGCTACAATCATTCCTTATTTAAATTTGTACTCTTGACCGTTTTCAATCTAATTGCACTTGTGAACTGTTGGCCTAACGTTTTTATCAGTAGAAAATTGTGTCGGATTATTTTTAATTTATTTTCATACTACATTAATTATAACTCATCCTCTCGTCTCAACTCGTTGTTGTTTGCATTGTTGTATTCCACAAAATTCCAGAAAAAAAACGTACATGAATTAATGGTCGTACGTCTTAGCATTTTTCGAAAACAAAATTGATCTCGACTAATTAAGTGAAAAAATTAAAAAATAAGTTTACCTACGTTAAAAACGCGGTTTTAAAAGATGAGCTTTTATTTATGTTTTTTTGGCTTTAGCTTCATGCGAAATAAATATTATTTCGTTGGCGAAGGTTGGCTGCAGTTTTGGTGAATTTTAAAATCGCAGTAGGTGAGTAGAATAAAAGCTTTTGAAAAGGTAGATTCGTCAAAATTTCCATTGATTTTTTTCATATACTATGGAACAGTCATCTGAAACAGTGTTTAATCAGTAGGCGATACTGACCCTGGTGGCTGGTTAGAATGATCCATTGAATTGGTGGTTGAAACATAAAGAAAATAAAAATTTTGAAAAACTATTTGTACATGTTTGATGTTTTTCCTATTATATGGATTTTACGTGAATTCGGAGTCGCAAAATGTATGCTATAATAATTCTAGAATTTGCTAATCAAAGCGTCTTACAAGTAAAACAATATCTTTCGTTTCTATACGTTCAGTATCAGAAAAAATATAGATGTCTACCTACATCATAAATGGTAAAATCAGCACCGCATCTTTTGGTTTTGTTTGCTTGAAGAACATAGATTTCCTAACGGGTGGGGAAGAGGAAGGGTTCAGTAATTTTCTTCTGAGGATACAGTAGGCCAAGTAAGTTTTGGAATCTTTGTTCTGTGCAGGATTGAATCACTGCATTTAATTTTCTATTATGTACCTACGTAGATTGCTTTGCCACATTTTCTATTTTCAGTGCCACAGTAATATTTGTTTTTCATTTTGAAAAGCGAATATTATGAGTAGAAGTTACCACTAAATAATTCTGGCTTTGATCCGAGACCATAGATGGCCTATTTTTTTCAGGGGAAGGGGTTTTTGTTCTGAGGGAAGATGAAATTTTTACTTTCAAAATGCGTCCTTATGAGTATAAGCAAAGAATTCGTTTAAACATGTTTCCCTGAAAGCTGTTTCAAGTTTTTTGTAATTCTAAGAGGTAATTTTTCTTCATATCATGTTTGAACTGTCTTCTAAAGTTTTCATGCAAATCGCCTTTTGTGTATTTGGCATAGTATGTTAAAATTCCTTGAGGGGGTAGGTACCTACTGCAGTTGTCAGTAATGTAGATATCACCTCTAGGCGTATTATTATCGAAAAAACGTTGATTAAATTCTGACAGAAGTTAGAATCTAGCTAGTGTATTTGCTTAACCTTCTAGTGTGCCAAGAAAACCGAGGGCGTGGAAAAAATTATGAATGAATTTATTTATTATATGATGTGAGGCGTACAGAACGAGGATCGAAAGAACTTGAGACTTTCTACTTTAAAGACATTTTATTAGCGACTAAAAAACATTTCACAAACGAAATACGAAATGGCGAAGCAACAGCGTTATCGGATCGAGAGTAGTAGGGGAAGCACTTCATGTTGAGAGTGTACATATGACATATATATATATATATATAATGTGTTTGAGATGATGATGAAGAAAGAGAGAAGGTGGGATTTCCGTTACAACACCCCCCTGAAATTTTACCGTTCGAGTTCTTCATCATGTTGTACGCTGAAAGTGAACAAATTATTATTATTTCAAAAAAATATTAAGTACAAAAATATGCATAATAAAAAATAAAAAAAATAAAAATATTGACATCGTATTATTTGAACATTATTATGGTAACTTTGGTTCCTGAAAAAAAAAATTTTTCTGTGCTGTGCTTCGAGAATACATAAAATAATTGAGTAAAATAAATAAATAAATAGATAAATAAATATGGTAACATGCATAGAATATTCAATATTAATATATGATATAAAAATGGTATATGCAATAAGCAAAAAGAAAGAAAATTATTAAAAATACAAAGATTGGTAACATGCAAAAATATTAAAGTATTATGAGTAATAGATGATTCATTCATCATATATTTCGATTGGATAAAAAATAAAATCAGAAAAAGAAAAAAAATATTCACGCACACATATTACATTAAAGGAAAAGAAAAAAAAAATAGACGAAGGTATTTCTGATTACGAGTTCGTTGAATTTGAAGGAACGTTACGTTTCGTATCTTATCTAAATAACAAGACATGTAAAAGATTGTAGAATAATATAAGTTGCATCGCTTGTTATCTTTCGTGTATTGCTATTATATTTGAACTGGCGTCTAACATGTTTTTTGATAAGGCAACCTTCTCTCGATTTATCATAATTGTGGTCATGTAATGAGTTTTTATCTTTATTGTGTTCATTGTTAGAGGATTTTCTTTCATCATATTGTGTGGGAATATTTCGTGTGTTTCTCTCACCCTTGTTTAAAAATGTATAGGGTTTTTATTATACGAGTTGTAGGGTTTATTCTTGCTTGATTTTAATGCTGTTTTCTTTGTTGTAATTTTCGAGAAATCAAGTATCTATCTCTTGCAAGAATTTTCTAGTAAAATGGTATTGTTAAGTACTATTTTTGTAATAATTGAAGGTTAATTTTTCAGCATTTATTTTCATGTTACGACTTATATTTGGACTTGGGACGACTTGTACTTTGAAATGAAAATTTTTAATATATTATTACTTTGAAATAAACGAACCATTATATTATTATGTGTATATGTTAGTGTCCTTCAATATTTTGACAATTATATTCTCAAATTTTGAACGATCTAATGATTTAGTCAAAATATCGGCTAATTGATTTTCAGAGCTTACGGTTCTAAAAAATATTATTTTTTCTTCCAATGCCTCCAAAATCTAGTAGCATTTAATCATTAGGGCCCTCGATTTTTTCTGGCTACCCCCTGAACATATTTTTTGTGTTGAGATATTATCTTCCATTATATCTACGATCAATTTTTCCCCAAAAATTTCATAATTCATGTTATGTATGACTTTTATGGTATCTAAAGTGTCAAAAACTGCAATTATTTCTGCTGCAGTACTTGATGAGGCGTGAATAGTCTGCTTAGAGCAATTCCACTCCACCAAGTCTCCATTAGCAAATAACATAAAACTAGTTATTGACTTACCTTTTTTGAGATTGTTTAAGTCTATATTTGTTTCATCTACTTGGGGTGCATATGAGGCGTCAATATAAGCCTGTATGCCATCCCCTTCCGATTTATATATTATATTATAATTTTTTGTTGTATTGACATATCTAAAAATTCTCTTTACATAATTTTTTAGTGTGTCATTGGAATTATTTTGAAAGTCTGAGAAAAAATTGACTGGGAACAATATGTCCGGTCTTGTAAGTCTCGCTAAATATAATAGCCCTCCTATCATTAACCTATATTCTGTATCATTTCTTCCATTTTCTATTCTATCTATTTTTAAGCCCGTTTCCATAGGGGTATTCGTATTTTTTAATTCCGAAATTCCAAACTTTTTTAACATTTTATCTATGTGTTTATATTGTGAAAGTATTATTGTGTTATTTTCAATGTTTCTAACTATTTCTAGACCTACAAAAAATCTAGGATTATTTATTATAGTGATTGTGAAGTCTTTCTGCAATTCCTCATTTATTTTAGTGATGGATGATTGCGAATCTGATGCAATTAATATATCATCCACATATGTTAAAAAGTATATTTTTTCATCATTATTGATTATTGTATAAAGACATCTATCACTTTTGGTTCTAGTGAAGCCCATATCCTTCACTTTCATGTCCAATAAGTCATACCATGATTTGCTAGATGTTTTCAATCCATAAATTGACTTTTTCAATTTGAGTACCTGATTTGTGTTTATATTTATTCCTTCAGGTCTTTTTACAAAAATAGGTTTTATTATTGGTGAATTTAAATATGCGGTTTTCACGTCATATTGTACAATTATTAATTTTTCTTTATTAACTATAGATAATAATAATCTTATTGTTCCTATCGATGCTACTGGGCCATGGGTTTCAGCAATACCATATTCGGTTCAATCTTTTAAACCTCTTGCCACAAGTCTCGCTTTTGGTTTTGGATTTCCAAATTCATCAAATTTTATTGTGAAAATCCATCTCGTATCTATAAGTTTTTGGCGATCATAATCCACTATTTCCCATACCTTCATGTCATCGAGAGAATTGAATTCGTCATTTATGGCTCTAATCCAATCCTCCCTAAAAGGGTTTGTATCTATTTCAGCGAAAGTTTTAGGAATATTATCCTCTATATATATTTTATTATATTTAATGTTGACATTCATAATGATTGGGTTAATTATCCCTAGATCATATTCATAGTCTGCTGATTTTATTGTTAGTGGTTTATTGTTTATTAATAAGGATTTTATATTTTGCGTTTCATCCATTTTTACATCACATGAAATATATGATTTTGTATTATAAGGGTCTTTAAGACAGTATCCCGTATTTGTATAGCCCATCATTATATTTTTTTTGGCTCTGTGTGCTAACTTTGGGTCTATTTTATTTTTTAATTTTGCTTTTGCTTTCGTAGCATTTTGTTTTCTAACCTCTGTAGGTATATGTCTATAGGTTAATGCTCCAAAAACTTTAAGATTTTTTAAATTTGGTTTTATTCCATAGAATAACTCGTAAGGCATTTTATACCCTTCATTTGCCTTTGTGGGGGATCTATTAATTAAATAGGCTGATGTAACTACAGCATATGACCAATATTTTATGTCTAGATTGGCATCAATTAACATGGCTCGTACTCTCCTCATTAAAGTTTGATTTTGCCTTTTGGCAACACCATTCAATTCCGGAGAATATGGCACTACATAATCCATTGTTATGCCAACCTCATTATAATAATTTATTATTTTTGCATCGGTATATTCCTTTGCATTATCGCATCTTATAGTCCCTATGGGATATTCAGGGAATTTATTTTTCATAGATATTATAATATTTTTAAATTCATTTGTCACCTGGCTTTTATTAGCAATAGGCATGACAAAAGTATACTTCGAAAAATGATCTATAAAAGTTAAAATATATTTTTGATTTGCCACAGAGGGCGTTAATGGACCCATAATATCTGAGGACGCTATTTCCAATTTCCTTGTTGGTTTTGTCCTAATACCAGTATGTCCTAGTTTTGAATTATTTGCAATGCAACATATCTGACAATTTACAAAATCCTCATCCCTAAAATTTACATTTTCGGCAATGCCAACTGCTAAAGTTTTTAATTTTTGCAGATATCTGGCATTTAAATGCTCAAGTCTTCTATGTATTAATAATTTTTTATTTATATTATTGTTTATTTGTGGTGTATTAATATTATTATTTTCATTATTTTCTATTATTATTTCATTATTTTCACCCCCCTGAGGTGATTCAGTATTAATATCCTCTTCTTGAATTTCCAGTTCTACTGTAAAATCATCCCATTCATCGTCTATATTTTGAGTGACGGGGCACATATTATATTTTGTTCATTATTATTAATATTATTATCTATATTATTTTTTTTTTTTTTTTGACATTATAATATATGTAAAAAATTTCTTCCTCTTTTTTTGCAGTCATAATTATTTCTGCATTTTCAATAAAGTAAATGTTCGCAATATCTTTTTGCTGGTCGATATTGATTATACCTGTATTTGTGATTTTTATTGCTGAAATAATATCTAGGTTTAGATCCGGCACATAATGGACATCATTCAGTTTTATCAATGATTGAGTTTTATAGGAATTTTCGACTTTGATCACCATTCTTCCTGTATGAGTGGCATATAAAAATGTATTTTTCCCAGCACATTGCAATTTTATTGGAGTTACAAATTTTTTAACATCTACTAATTTATTAAAATCAGACGTTAGATGCACCTCCACAGCTCCATCCAAAATTGCTTTGTGGTTTAACATTGTATAATTCTCATTATTATTATATTTATTATTATTAATCAATTCATTCAATAACCATTCGTTATTATTCTTATTAAATTTTTTGACCATGCAAGACATTTTTACTTGCTGTTCTGCACTATCTTTTTTATTAATATTTGATTGATTTGTATTCGTTTTTGGGGGATAATTTCCCTGACTATTATTAGTATTATCATTATTAATATTGGATTGTGTGTTATTATTACCACAATTTTGCGCTATATGCCCAAATTGCCCACATTTGTAACATTTTGTACTATTTTGGCTATAATTCCTACCATTTCCTCTGTAATTATTACTTCTATAATTCGAGTTGCCCCGATAATTATTTCCTCTGTAATTTCCATTGTTATTATTTCCATTATTATTCACATTATGGTTTTGGTTTTGATTTATTTCATTACCATTCCCATTATTATTGTTTCCACCATTATTACCATTATTATTATTTCGATTTCCATTTCTATAACCATTATAACCATTATTATTTCCTCTGTAGTTATTCCTACCTCTATAATTATTATATCTTCCCCTATAATTATATCTATTATTATTATTTCCATTATTTCTATAATTATTATTCGATTGATTATTATTATTATTTTGCTTTTTTAAGGTCTGATCCCTAAATTTTTGGTCAGAGTTCTCTCTCGATATTCTTTTAAAATTATTCAAATTTTTTTCATCTGAAGGTAAATTTTCATATTGCATTTTTGCAATTGCCTGCTCGTAGCATAAAGCCAATTGCAAATTCTCTAATTCTTCTGATTCAGTAACTTCTTTGCCACTATCTCTTACATCAGTTACCAATTCATTCCATTTTTTCAAAAAACCTTTCATATTTCCACCAGGCTGAAATCTGAATTCCATCCACTTTGCCTTTGCCATATTTGCTGTGACCGAAGTTTTCGTGCCATAAATATTATCTAACTTTTTTAACATTAATATTGTTGTATTACAGTCCCTTATCTGTTTTGTGATTTCATTTGATACTCTTTCTAATACAAATGCCTTGGCATTGTCTTTTATTTTGCAATAACTAACCATATCTTTTTCGGGTCAGAAATTTAAATCATCTATATGATTAATATATAATTGTAGGAATTCGTGTTCCCCGAAAATATTGTAATATCCGGCTCCCCTAATGGCTGAAATAATCATTCTGCGCCAATCTAAGTAATATTTTCCATTAAATACCTTTCCCAAAGGCGCTTGTATGGGCTTAATTTCATTTTGGGATGCCATATTTTCTTTCATTTTACGAAAACCTAACACACTTTTTTCTTTATTAATAACAGCTATATATTTCTTATTTTCTGTGGATTCCCTTTCTATTTCCTTAATTAAATTTTCTTTTTCACTATTTCCTTTTTTACCTTTTTCGTTATTATCCAGTTTTATTATTTAATTAATTAAAGAATCTGTTCATAAATTTCTCTTTCGATTTATCAGAACTATAAATTCTGCTCGAAAAATAATTTACTGAAGATTCTAAAATTTTAATATATTTCAAACTGCTAATGTCTTCAATTCTTCCCGATATATCTATTACAAACGATTCTAATATTATCACGCCTGTGAAATATCTAACATGGGGTAAATTATAAGTTTCTATCTTTACATCAACAACTTTCTCACCTTCAAACTTTTTTATTAATTCTTTTAATTCCTCTTTCTCAATATTATACTCACCAATTTTTCCTTCAAACAATTTTATTGTAGGGGACATAAATAACTTCGAACAGTTTTAATTTAATAGCCTTAGTTCAAACACAATCGCATAAACACGAAAAATAATTCACTTCAACAAATATTATCTTTACAAAAAAAATTTTACCTTCTAATTTTCGCTGTGCCGATGAATAATTTATGTCTTCGATGCTTCGCTGTCTACCTCTGTACTTCCTGCTTGAATTTTGTTTTGAGTTGGCCAAAAAATTGGGTCTTTGATGTATGGATCTATGATGAGTCCTCGATGACGGGAGCAGGTTTCCTTTGGTTGTTCACTCGATCTCTTTGGCGGTCCTTACTGGATTTGGTGTTCAATGACTTCCAGGATTGGCCGTTATTAAGTCTGGAACTTCAGCTTCTAATTTTTCATTTAATTTTGAATTTTTCAAAATTGAAAATAAATTAACATTCGAGTTGAAACTTCTCGAAAAAACAAGGTAATTACTTCGTGTATTATTCAACGGAAAACATGAAAAATTTTCGTACAGCAGCAAATTAATTCAAAAAAATTATTTCATCGATTTAAATTTTCTAAGTCTCTCCTCAAAGTTCTACCGCAGTGATGGCTACCATGATGTGAGGCGTACAGAACGAGGATCGAAAGAACTTGAGACTTTCTACTTTAAAGACATTTTATTAGCGACTAAAAAACATTTCACAAACGAAATACGAAATGGCGAAGCAACAGCATTATCGGATCGAGAGTAGTAGGGGAAGCATTTCGTGTTGAGAGTGTACATATGACATATATATATATATATAATGTGTTCGAGATGATGATGAAGAAAGAGAGAAGGTGGGATTTCTGTTACAACATTATAAGCTTTTATTCTACTCACTACTGCAATTTTCCAATATACCAATACTGCAGCCAACCTTCCGCAACGAAATAATATTTATTTCGCATGAAGCTAAAGCCAAAAAAAAAGATAAAAGCTTATCTTTTAAAAACGCATTTTTAACGTAAACTTATTATTAGATATTATTATTATTATTACAAATTTGAGTTCCATTAAACAGCCTATATAGGCTACAATTATGGTGTCAATTATTGGAAAATCTGTATGAGTGATTGGGGAACAATAACCAGGTGAAAAATTTTTACTGCTAATGAAATTTTTTTTACATGAAGAAATTAAGCCGAAAATAAGATTTCGAAAAGGACCATCACTCAAATCTTGCTCACTAGAAGTTGGTTTAGGACCAATTTTGACAAAATTATGTGTCACTGTAAGTATCCTCTGTCGTCATATCACGCTGTTTAGGTCAATTTAGCCTTCACCTCTTTCTACCTGAAAATTAAAGAAATAATTGAAACATTGCGAACGAAAAAAATATAGCGCAGTTGGACAAATATAGTTATCAAGATTGAATCAATAAATATGTATCATAAATAGCGTAAAAATTGAACCGATCAAGGCTGCAGAATTTTAAACAAAATAATCAGTTTCATTTTTAAATAAAAAAATATTTTTTTCTCGGAGCCTCTCAGTGTATAGATATGTTTTTTGAGATGAAATTCTTTGACCTGTGCTATATATTATTAAAAACAAGACTAAAAAAATGGAAAATTGTTATAAAATTCTAGTACCAACGTTTACTCCTTCCAAGATCCCAAACTTTTTTCTGAGTGCGCCACTCAGTGATGTGCTCATGAAATTTTTTGAAAGTATACTCATTTCCTTGTTGACCCTGCTACTAACTTCGATCATTTAGAACTAGATTTCCAGTAGCCTTTCTCATTAATATTAACAAATGGACATAGATTTTCTGAGCATGAGCAGTTGTTCTTTTTTCATCTGTTTTCAGTCTCCTGATTTGGTAAGTTTAAAACTGTCTAAATAAGTTGCTATGAATCCAGTGAAACTGAGTGAAACTCATCTCCATTTTAAGGCTTTAGGTCTTATTGTTGGCACGGATTTTTGTGTTTACCTGGGTATTCAGTACTTATAAATGACTGATGACTACTACAAACAAAAAATATTTTTTCAAATTTTTATTGATGCGGCATTACGATTTCTTATGTGCAGACTACAGACTTCTAAAAAATTTGTTTTTCTCATATTTTGGAGGTTTTTCTACCTATAAGTTTCTTGATAAACTGGGTATACCATATGAGCATATCACTGGCTCCACTGATAGTGCATTAGTCGCAGTGAAGGCACAAGTCCAGGTGCTCGCAGGCTGAAGCATCACCCTAATTATTTAAAATTATAAAAAATTTCACTAAAATTACTATATACATATGTAAAGTGGTGCTGTATGAGGCTGTGATGTTAAATGAAACAGAAACCAAAAACGACTGAAACAGTTTGTTTTAAGTGATTGAAACAAAAATGAGAACATTTAACTTTTGACGCAAAAGAACCAAAGAAGTACAAAAAACTTTTCAATAATTTCACTCTGAATGATAAATGATAAACGTTTTAAAAATTAATTATTCTCATTCTCAAGAACATTTGAAGAACTCTTTAAGAATGTTTCCCAATTGTTCTCATTCCATTCTTCAAAATTTAAGTTATAGACTTATATTGGTGGTAGTGTCATAGTGCGTAGTATTTTCATTGAGTTATAAAAAAAGTTTGATCTTTGAGTTACACTCACACGTTCATGTATGGAAATTGGAAATGAAACTGTGGAAAAATTTCAAATTTGCATTTTGCAGTTTTCTTTTTTGGAAACCCAACTAACTTATTGTAGAAGGCCGTAATGCTGAGAGGACTTATTCTCTCCTTACATATCACTGTTCATTTGTAATTTTTATTGTACCGTGTGTTTTTCTATCTTTAAATTTTGGTCGCATATCATCCATTGTTTTATCGAATATTTCATAAATGTAAAATGAATTAAACAAAAAATTAAGTTCTTGCTATTTCTTTTTGCAGTTGCATGAAAGAGTAATTTTCCGAAAATCTGCTAATATTTTGAATTTGAAACATGGAAGTAACTTAATTTTAGTTCGTAAATTCTGTTCAATGATTTACTTTCAAGTTTTACCAATTATTGTAAGAATAATTAATTATGAAAAAAACACTTCCTTCAAAATACCCAGTTTACAGTGTACTTTTGATGAGTTTTGATTTTGCTCCAACGAATCAGCGTAAAGAAAAATGTAATCGAAAGTAAAATTGTTTCGTAATTCGTAGTTGTAAGATTGGTTTTGGTTAAGCAAAAGCAAAAGCAAAAATAGTAATTGAAATATTGAACCCCTGAAAAAAATTGAAAAGAATGAAACAAGAATGAATGAATGAAACCGAAACAACAGGGAACGAAAACAGAACAAAAAATGGAACAAAAAGTTTCCTTATTTTATTCTTGGAATAAAACTGAAATAAATTGAACAAGAATGAAACAAAAACAAAGAAAAAAATTTGTGAGGAACAAAACCGGGGAACCAAACAGAAATAAAATAAAGTTCACGAATAAAAACCAGAACAAAACTGTTCACAAAATGGTTTCCAACACTGTTATGAGGCCACTTTGTTGATGAGGAGCTTCCTTACTTTTTTCTTATTTTCTTCAGTACAAAAATGTTGTATACTGATGCCCCTAGAACATAAACGCTAGTTCACTACATATGAATTTTCAAAAAAACAAAATACACCCAAAAACTGAAATTGTTTTTACATTTTCTCTTCTCTGGAAGGGCGTGTGGTGTTAGTGAATTGATTTTCTTATTTGTGCTTCCTCACTGGTCTAGATTTTTAAGTAGGTGTATATATATAAAATGAAGGCCTGATTATCGTAGTTCTGTTCTTCAGCGATATGGTTTTGGGAAACAAAATTACTATAAAATGTATATCTATATATTTGTATATATAGATATTGTAACGTGCATAATGGAGTAGTTTCATTCTTCAAATACAGTATCTGTGTCTGATAGTAACTACCTATAGAAATTTTATAAAAATCAGCTACCTTAACATGTATACTCAAAGGTCTAGGTTAATAATGGTAGTCGTGTGCACGTGTGTGTGTGTATGTGTGTGTGTGTGTGTCTTCAGACTATGTATTTTTCCCATGTATATTTTTCCATATGAAAAGAAAAAAGGTTAAATTATTTTCTAACAATGGGAAAGACTTTAATACTTATGATTACTAATCCTCAGAGGATATTTTTTAAATTCCACCCCATTGTAATAATGAAAACTCATTTTTAAAAGAAATTTTTCCATTACAAGATCAATACATTTATACCTATTTTTTCCATTATCCTGTTTTCGGCCTATCACTATTTTTTCCATCTGAATGCGTATCTTTTGCTCCCACTTTCCAATTTTCTCTTAAGCTCGAAAAAGGGTATAAATGTTACCAATTTTTTTTTCACAAACTCTAAAAACAGTCTAATTTTTGAAATTGAGACTAAAATGAACGTTTTAACAAAAACTATTGGCAGCGATAGTTCATCGACCTATTATCGAACTATCGATAGTTTTATCGCCCATCATTAATTATTGTGCAGTACGAATGTTCCAAATCACTTCTAGGCGATTTGTTGGTAAAAAATTCATGCGAAGCTTGTCTATTATTTTAATCGAAGTATTCTCTCAAAATTTGTAAATAATCGTGTGAAACATGAATTCGAATTTTCCTTTATATTTTATATTTTCTTTAAAGTATTTAACTAATACAGAATCTTTTTTTTTGGGTTCTGGTTGTCCCAACAGAGAACTGATCGAGTATGTTCGTCGCCGGATTATTCTCACTCCCCCTCAGCATTTTATTTCCGAGAAACTACGACAATCAAGAAATCGAAACGGTTCTTTTCGAACAAACTGCATGAGTGTATGTAGCATTCCTTTGCGGCTTAATGCCGACCGTTCTTTGTGAGGGCACGAGTCTAAAAAAGAATCGTATGGTAGATATAGCCTAACTTTAACCTACACTCCCACGAGATTACAATGAACTCCCTATCCCTACCTTGTGGATTTCCATTCTTTACTGCTTCCAGAACTTTGTCTCGAGGGGTTGTTTTCGAAGACATTTTTCTGCGCCATTTTTTTCGCTCAACATAGTCTATAGGCAGGTGAAGAAAAAAAAAAAAAAAAACGCAATTAAAGGGGCCCCGACGAGGAGAGAAGGTACCTACTTACATTTCTTCACTTATACATTAGTTACACAATATTTACATTATATTGTATTCCTATCATGCAGTTTTATGAGCATTATGGTAAATCATTACAGAAAATTCTTCACCATGAAATTTGTTGGTTTAATATTTTCACAGTTTACACTTATCTTTTCTCTATCTAATAAAAATTAACCACAATAAAAATCGGAACATGCTTAGACGGCGGAACGTATCGATATCAAAATTGTAGCAAGTATTCATTTTGAGTAGACAAGAAAAGTGTTGAAAAATTTGGAGAACTATAAGAAAACTTAGAAACATCCTAAAAAACTTTTCTTGGTAACTCTTCTCTTTATATTATCCTTCCAATCGTTTTAGCATATGAAATTCAAATTAATTTTAATGTTCTCTTTATGAAATTATTGGTGTACTTGTCTTCTTAATTTAATAAAAAATTATTTCAATTATTGGTTGATAAGGTTAATACATTTTTTTCTTCTTGTAAATAATTTCACAAGTTCACGAGAATGCAAAGAGAGGAATTATTAAAAAAAAATAGTAAAGTGTTGATAACAGTTTGAAAAAGAAAAGAGGTTGAAAAATATTTATTCAAGTGGTGTAGAAATCGTTTTCCAATGTTGTGACTTAATGTAGCCAGTAACTCATAAATGTTTTGTTCTTATCTCGTAAAAAATTTTTCCCCACTTGAAAAATTTTCTGAACAAACTTATGATTATAATTTTTTATTCAGTTCTTATTGGGTTATAAGGTTTCATTAAAAAATGAAAATTGTTATTTTTATGAAAAAATATTGAGTTATTCCTCAATATTCAAATGGGCTCTAGTTTAAGTAGTTCTTGATAGTTGAATCTTCTCAAATGCCTATGTTAACATGCTTTAAAACCTGGAAAAAATTTTGAAATACACTCTGGTGTAGGTTGTCCTTAGTCTTCGGATCACTTTTTGATTTGATCTTCATCCCGTCGATAGCTGTAAATCCTTGCCCTTTTTAATGCTTTATTTATTTTTAGGAATAAAAAAAAAATCAGAACTAAGAAGGCATGTATAGCTAATATGGTTTTTGCACCATTCCTACTGTGTTATTTGTGGTCATAAAACATAAATTAAAAGGTTGAAAATTCTACACTTTTGAGACTTTGGCTGTGTCAATTATTCTATGTCCCAAACTTCAGTGAAAATCTTACCTTCTTCAGCAGCTTCTTGTGGTAGGCAGTTTTATGGGTTCGAAGCACAGTATTCATAATTTTTTTCACTTTTTCATCTGTGATTGATGTGCAAGAACATAGAGCTCTTTTTTCATCGTCCATGTATTCAGAGCCTTTTTGGCAATGTTTGGTCCATTCAGAGACGAATCTAAGGAGGTCATAATTGGTGAAGCCCCTCCAAAACATTTTTTGGAATACGTAGGCCTGCTGAGAAAAACAAAAAAAGAAAAGAATATATTACTTATTTTCATTTGGGGAATAAATAACTTGACCTTGAAACATTCCGTCTGTAAGTTTTATCCCAGCTTCGCGTCTGATGTTCCATTCGTTAATCCTCAAATCTTGGTTTAGCATCTTGTCAAATCCTTTCCCAACATTTTGACCCATCCACTACCTACTCTTTATTTCATCTTCAACACAAAGCTTGATTCAGATTTTTTGTTTGACTAATGTTAAAGGAGAAAAATTTCCAGGTATGCTGTACGTACTAGGCATATAATATGGCAAAAAATTGACACATACAACAATCGCAGAGATACCTCTATAAGTACCTTAGTCAGAAAGTTTCGCCAGCGGTGGCCTTTCTAAAGCCTGGCTAGTTTTATAGCTACTGGTGAGTTATTTGGGGTACTATTCTGTTAATAGTAAAAGTAAGTTTGTGCTTTTAGTCATTTAAATTAACCTTAGCTTGGCAAATAGTCTTCCAAGAATCTCATTAGAATCTCCCATGACATTCCGCCAAGTTGAAGTTGACTTTAAAAGGTTAAAACGACAAGTAACGTTAACTGTTAACAGAACAGTAGTATCCCAAGTAGCTGGTTAGTAGTATGAAAAGTAGCCAAGTGTGAATCAGGTCTAATTCTCGAGTGGGCCAACTACACTTACTGATAGTGATAAAAAAAAAAAGCTGAAGGGGCGAGCGGGCGTCTAGAGGGGATAAGCTTCCTTCCCCATTGACTAAGGGCCTGGTGCCTATGTCTGTAGAAGAAAAAAAATTCCAAAATTAGTTCCATTGATGACTGACGGGGAATGTGTCTGCGGACAACGCTCAAAATTTGAACATTTTGTTCTTTTTTTTATTATTAAACCTTGCATTCTTTCCCTACTCGGGTTTTTGGAATTTGTTTCAGTTGTATTAGGGGCATGCTCTCGATATATCGTCGAAATTTCCTAATTTTCAATTTTTTCTACTTAAGAATGCAACTTTGAGATTTGAGTATTTGCTTCTTCTAGCGAAATTTATGATAATATTCTAGGATTGATAATAAATTGGAACGTTTGCTTCATTTTTACCGCATGTACAGAATTTTGAAATAACTAATATTACTTCGAGAGTTGTTTACCTGGAAAATTTTATAAAGGATTCTGAAAGAACCGTTGTTCGAAATTTGAAACTCTTAAAATAATATGACGCGTGATTTTTTCATTGAAACGTGTCCAAACATTTTTCGAAAATCTCAATAAATAGTATCGCATTAAAACCTAATTTATAGTAATTCTAGAAGTGACTAATTTCACGTTTTACGAAGAAATTACTCTGCTGATGATGGGCAGGCTGCTGGATGGACACAAGGCGAAGGCATTTTCGTGAAACTTTTTTATTAACTTATCCGTTCGAGTTGGCAACGTTACATATTTCGGTTTTTTTCTCTCGTCTGCAGTTGATTGTTTTCTGCATTCCTTATAATGTTTGCCGCTAGACGCTTCGAGCGCTGTAGTCGTCTTTCATTCGTGTAACACAAAGGAAACAATTCAGAGCAATGGACGTTATGCACGTGTGTGGTAGTAGTGGTAATAATAGTAGTACTCCCAGCCAGTATTTTATATTAATGAGTGGTGGTGTGGTAGTAGTTTCCTCGTAGTTGTGGCTAACTACGGACTGCCTTTTCAGTATGTTTCGTGCTCGTAGTTAGTAAATTGTAAATTTTTTTTTTTTTTTCTTAATTTAATAATTTATTTTTAAGTCACACTCGCGCCCCTGTGTAAAGGTACGTATTCTGTTCTGACTGAATGGCAATTTTTTCGTTCTCTGTTTCGATCTTCATCCCGAATCATTTTTCATCGATATGTTTTTCGGTAATAATCATTAATCGATGTGGCAAGACCCTTTCCTTTTACGATTTCACATTTGCTGAATGATCGATGAAATTTGTGAATGATAACGTGTATCCGAATAAACTAAAACATTCATTCAATCTGTGCGATTCTGTTGGATGACTGAAATGATTATTTTGCAGCGTGTCGAAACGACCAATCCGTATATTCGATATTTTTGATGAACTCGTTTTTTTTCCTCACGCAACGTTTTTGGGAGTGTTTGAATGCTTCAACCGACGGTGTGGTGACGATACACTTTTGTTTATCTATCTATGCCACACCGACAATATTTATTATTTCAACTCCGTTGTCTCTAATTTTATTCGGAGTTGGAATTTTATTTACAAAAAAGATTTCAGTTTTTACGAGCAGTCTGTTTTGAGGGTGTATCTTCGTAATTTGTTCTGGGTTTTTTTAACATATTCGAAACTTGGTTAGTCGCGAATATTTCCATTCCCAAATTAGGTCGATTTCTCAGGGTCGTAGAGAGGAAATTCGGGCACGATAGAGAAAAAATTATGGGCCCACCAAAAAAGTGAAAATCGTATTTGTGTTCAGGTGTGCAGTATCTAAAATTTATTTATGGCAAGGGGTTTACAATATAAAAAAATTTTTGGGGCTCTTGATGAGATTTTCCGTGAAAATTTATTTATTCCTTTCTTTTTTTGAGAATGCCAGGCCCCTAAAAATCTTGGGCCATTCCTTCCCTCGACAGGCCTGTCATTTTTTCTTTTACTGCATTTTCGCCACGTACAATTCAGTTACGCTTGTGTAACTGTGCGAATGTCTGCAGGTGATTAGAAACTTGAACTTGGAGTTTTAATTTTTTCGTATTTTTCAACAGTGGAAGCCTTCGTGAACGTAGTAAGATTATTTTTTTGCTTAATAGCAGTGGTGTGCCCTTTAAAAAGTTCAAAGATAGTGGGTGCTGAAAATTTCTATGTACAAATTTACCTATTAGGTTATTTCCTCATACGCCCATTCAAAAAAATCTTCAAATTTATGTATTCCTTAAAAACATTGTGAAGAGGAGGTTGCTGCAGTGCGTCGGAAAACTTCCCCCGAGGTATGCTAGTGATAAATTGCTTCTAAATGTGCATAACTTTGTAGGTAGTTGAGAGAAGAGGACAAAAATCGATAATATACATATTCGATGATGGTAGTTAGGCTTGACTGTGTTGAGAAATGAGAAAAATTGCATCGATCCGTGAGTGGAGACCGTTCGAGGAATCATTTCAAGAACGTATGGCTTCGTGTTGTATTTCTTGGAAAAATAACGATTGTTTGATAACACTTTGAAAATCGGTGGCACGCGAAATAATAAATTACTTTGAGAGTAGCCAATTTAAGTTGTATTTTATTGTATTTTCGAATTCAGTGCAGTGGCGAGACCTAGGGGCGGAACCTGTGGAAAAGCGCCGATCATGAGTCGTAGATCACGAATTTGTAGGTCACTCAAATTTTTCTGTTCACAATTTTTTTTTTCTACTTTTTGCTCATTTTGGCACTTTTTGGAAGTCCTGGAGCCTCCGCTGTTTGACTTATGACAATGAAATTTGGGGTAATATTAGAAGCTTTCATGGGCTACACATTCGTGTTAAAATTTTTTTAATTCATCCGTTAGTTTCAGAGGAAGGGGTTATCAAATTGTTGCAAACCCACCATGTTGTCATCATGATAACTTTCGTAAATTAGAAGATTTTGGGTTGAAATTTTTATGGAAATTGGAGACTATTAGGGACTGGTTTGGTATTGAATTTGAGCGAAATCGGTTCTCTGGTTTTCGAATGGCAGCCATTAAAAAATTTGACACTTTTCGAAAATACATATTTACTGCGGTTGATGCGCGGCAGAGATATTTAAAATTCAGAAATAGTTCTCATTTTTCAGAGTCTAAGACGATTTTTTACATTGTTTCTCGAATTCAGTAAGTATTGAATTACAGCAGAAATAAAAAAAACAGTTAAAACTAGAAAAAAGACTTGAAAAAAATTAATAATATCAATAAAATAATTTGTAATAAAATTTTTAGAATCACAAGTTAATATTTTTTCTTAAATCATATAAATAAATATATTTAATGTAGGGAGGAAATTCGGGCGCGGGAGAAAGAATTTATGGATTCTCCGAATAATAAAATGTTTCATCTCTGGCCATTTTTTTCCATTTTGTTTATCAAAACACTTTTACAGTTTGCATAATACACTTTTCCAATTTTCCTTCCTCAAATAATAAGTACAACAGCTTCTGTTTCTTAGCGCGATCTAATTATTTTTTTTCCCTTGTCAAAAAATTACTTGTTCCTGTTTATGACTGAATAATTTAAATATGAAGAAAAGTACGAATATCGAGCGGAAATTGAAAAATAAGAAAATAAAAAATAACTTCTGTTTTCTTTGGGTAATGACCTCTGTAGTCACTGATGAATGATGATAGCGACTTCCTTATTATTTGATATCAGATTACCTACTCCATTCAAGGATTCAGTTTTTTTATAATTTTTTGCGACAAAAAAGATGAAAAAAATGTTACTTGTATGCATCAAGCTAATTGTATGTACATCTACATACCTATTTGCTGCGCTCCACACTTCGCAAAAGTGCCTCACATTCTATTGATGCCGCCCCAAATGTGACTACTTTTCAAAATTGAAAAATCACAAAAAAACGAACGAAATTAAAAAGTCGACGTATGTTATTTATTTTTTAGTCAATAAATTTTGATCTGCGTACCCATCTAATATTGTATAGAAAATGCACCAATTTTGTTTTTGTTGATATTTTTTTAATTTTCCGACAACTCATTCTGCAAGAATTTTCTGTCGGAAAATCTGTTTATTTGAAATCGATAAACCTGAATTTTTTTTATTTTGTCTTCGTCGCTTTATCGTTACACGTTCCTAATCTGCTTTTCCTCCTTTATGTGTTTTAGATGACGCCATCCCCAAACGCTCTTGATATCGCTGCCGATTGTTCAGCCATGGATCACAACCAACTTCCGCTGGATGAACCACCAGCGCCCAGATCGCGTTTTTCGTCTACAAGTGATCCTTTCCTCGCCGGATTGAATTTATTTCGTGAATCCGACCGTTTAAGGACGTTTGATAATTGGACAGTGCCTTTTATCGATAAAAAAGATTTAGCTAACGCGGGTTTTTATTATACCAGTAATGGTGATTCTGTGAAGTGTCCATTTTGTAATATTAAAGTTGGTTGTTGGTGTCCAAACGACGATCCGCTAACCGAACACGAAACGCATTCACCAAACTGTACATTTATAGTTGGGCGGAAATCAAACGCATATAATCGTAAGTTTTTCAGCTTTTTTTTTTTTGTATTTTCAATGATGCATGCATTATTATTATTATTATTATTATTATTATTATTATTATTATTATTATTATTATTATTATTGTATGTCAGTTTGCTCATATTTTTCGGAGTCGAAAAAAATCCCTTTCGCTATTGTCAGGTGTGAAGCATTGGTTCGTTGGATTTTGCCAAGAGTGGGCTCACAAATTTGGAGGCCTATGCATTTTGTACTTCGAAAACCTATTTAAGACCATGTTCGCTGTGAAATATGGCAACAAGTACCAATACTTTTTTTTTATGCTGGTTTTGAGGCTTAATTTTTTCCTCCGAGGCCGGTGCATTATGCGCCATTTCGTATGTCGGAGCACGTTCCTACTTATTGCAAAAACCCTTTCGTTTCTTGGTTTTTTCATTCGTTTCTCAACTCCCCATATTGTTAAATTTTACGGTATCTGAGAATGCAATTTTCTGACCGTAGAGAGAGAAAAATCGTCAGTCATTAGGCGCCTTCGACGTGTTGAAAAACTGCGTATATTATTATAGGTACCTAATTGGTTAGATTCATGTACGTATTTTTGACTTTCTCTAAAATATATCTTGTAATGAAATTAAAATAGGATTCTCCTCTATTTTTATGATAGGCATACGAAAGTGCACAAGCCGATAGCGAAAAAATAGAAACGTTCTCCAAAATCTGGCGCTTTTACAAGTTGCTAATTTTGGAAATTTTTTTCAAATCATCAGTACAATGTGAATTTGGTTAAAAAAATACCCTTAGCCATGGTGTCGATTTCATAGAAACAGTTCAGAATTCGATCAATTTAAACGCAACTGTTGTTTCCAAACAGAATTTCTCGCATGTAAGTAAATTGTAAATCCTATTTGTTAATATGATTGTAAGCTATATTAGAAATTTAAAAGGCTGTGAACTTCCATCATTAGGATAAATTTATTGAGAAACTAGTCTCAGTTACTTAAAAAAAATTTGCTATAATCTTTGAAGGAATTTGGAGAAATTGGAAAAAATGAGTTGCGATATTGAAAAACGCAGTTTCCTATCTATTGTTGTTTCTCCTGCAACGGCTATAATTGTTAACTCACTTCGGAGAATTTTTGAATAAAGTTTTGAAGCAACAGACTTCCTTTTTGAAGTTCATTCTTGCCGTTCTTCGAAGTTCAGTATGTCATATCTAAAATTTGTAATTTGTTATAATTTCTTGTCGTTTGTATTGAACAGTCTTCTGCTGTAATTTTCAGTGGAGTAGTCCAAATTTTCGTTCCAAATTTTGTTTTACATTTTCGAATGATTGAAGTTGCTTTATTGATGGAGATAAATCATAAAGTTGTGTAAAAAAATTATTTTTTGGAAGTACTGCAGTTAATCATAAAAGGTCTTGAAATTACATTGGTAAAAATATGTGCTGAAAGTTTGAATCACTTCAGATTTTAAACTTCATTTTATGGATGCCATTTTCCTGCTAAAATTTTTTATTTATAGTAGCAACGTTAGTTTTCTAATGAAGGACTTACAGTCCAGAGCAAAATATCCTGTTCACTCGAACCAAAGTATACGGATATGATAGTAAATTGTAACTTCTTCGCACAAGCACAATGCTTTCGTTTTATTTGGTTACACGTGGATGGTCGTTGAAAATGCTGATCGGTATTTTTCAGTCTGATTTTAGTTACATTATGGAAAATGAAATTATTTTTAGTATTTATCTTGATGAATCATTCATTAGGATTTCATTCTTTGAAAGCGTGAGGTAAGGGGTCCTTTTTATCATTTCCTCTCATTATTTCCATCCTTTACGTGTTTATCTCGAAACGATTTATTCATCTGGTTATTTAAATGATAATTAATAGATTTCATTGTGGCAATCGAATGCGTTTATTTCCTGTTTTTAGCAGAGCTATATCTTTGTTTTCAATTACTTTTCTCTATTAGCTAAGATTTACGAGAAAAAAATCCGTGACAGAACTCTTCAAAGAATAGTTAGGAGTGTTATTTGTGAATGAAATTGCGTTGGATTCGATGTTATTATATTTGCGGTTGAAACTTTTTTTATTATCAACCTTGTTCTTCACAAGCTGAACGATATAAAAGTAGTTCGCGAATTTTTCGAGCATACTATATGAATTTTCTAATTGGGTATCAAATCGTTATTGAGTATGTTTTGTGTCGGATTATTGATGATAATTCCTGACAAATGTTATGTCTACTCAGACTTCACATTCGTCATGAAGTGAAGAACTGGAGAGAATAGTGATGTTGCATTTTTGAGTATCGTATCGAAAATCCATAATTTTTTTTTGATAAAATAGAAATATCTCTCTTCCCTGTTCCAAGCCATCAACCGTGGTAATTATTAAATATTAAGAAGAATATAATTTCATAATCTGTTCTGTCTGCTGGTGGCCTGGTGCACTTTTTTGTATTTTTATTTATTTATTTATTTATGTTTTTTATTTTGAATGTATAAAATATATCGATACGTATCGTGAGTATCGAGCAATGTATCGATACTGTTGTGTGTATCGATACTTCGATACAGTTGTGTGTATCGATACGTATCGATATATATCGAAATTTTTAACATCACTAGGAGAGAAAGTTAACACTATTCGTATGTAGAGAGAAAGATTCATCAGTCGTCATGTTTTAGTTTCGAGTTGATTGGAAGTCATCTGACTCATCTGAGAGAATCTGATTACAAAAAAGGTGTGCGAGTAAAGAAGAAGCCATTCACATAAGTCTTAGGTGTAAGCTGATGCCACTCCTTGTGATTGAAAAATTCTAAATACACTTTTTATCGAATTGAAAGAGTTTAACTTTTTTTTCTTTCCCCACCAAGCCTACTCGTTACTAATTTAGGTTTTTTCGTCCTTTTACTTCGCTTTCAGACTCCGATACAGATTTGGAGTGTGTTCCACCCGATGAAGCTGGTCCTTTCATTTACTCTGGCGAAGATACGTGCGGGCCAGTGGGCATCCAAGGTCGTCGATCCCCAGCCCTCATTCTCGAAACAATGTCTCGCGAGACGATGGATGAAAAATTAAATGTAAATATTACAGAAGAGCCACTGTTCCCAGCTTATTCGACACACAGCGACCGATCCAAAACGTACAGTAGTTGGCCATCAGAATCGCGTCTTTCACCCGACGCTCTCAGCGAAGCGGGATTCTTCTATACCGGTGAGCGCCAGGCTTTAATGCCCTAATTTTATGCGAGAATTCACTCTTTGGAAACTTTGCATCTATCATACAGAGCAGTCAGATATTATTTTTAAAGTTGCACCTAGTTTGGTTAATCATTCATTAACACTCAAACGTATGCAAATAATGTTGAAAAAATATTAATATCATTGGCCTGGGTGGCGTTCTATGTAGGATTAAAAAATACATTTTAAATCAATATTTCAAGAAAATAAGTGAAAATTAATTTAAATACAACTTCATTGAAAATTTAAATGCGTTAAACGAATATGTCTGTTGTGAATTCAAAGCATTAGCCTCTGAAAATAACAGAGTATATACGAAAAAAAACATTACCTCAGTCTCAGAATTTCAACAATATCTCGAAAATCACCCGTATGATTTCAGCCAAATTTTCACCAAGTCTAAATTAACATACCTCAATGTATCTGCAAAACTTCAGCTCGTCACAATCGATCTCTTGATAACTTCGTATTCCCCAAAAGTTCACACAGTTTTAGTAGAAAAATACTAAAATCAAGTTTTTGTTTCAGTAGTACGTTGATGATATAAATCCGTATAAATTTACCTAATTCTTACATCTTTCCAAAATACGTTAATTTACTAAAATTATCCCAACTGCTCGCCAACATTTTGTTCCCATTCGGCCATTTAATCACAATATAATTCGTAGTTTCCCTCTATTACAGTTACACATCTCGAAATAAAAAATTTCAAATGAGCAAAGATGCGATGAGTTATAGAATATTTATCATACTAAATCGTCCCCGATGATATCATTTGCGGAAGGCAAAGTGTGATATTGTCATGAATGTAGACAAAAATTAAATGATGAAAACATTACAATAAAAATAATGACGTCACCGACCATAAGTTTCGAGAAAATACTCCGTATTGAAGCTCTCGTCGTATACTACCTTTGTTATTAGTGATTGATTGATTCATGTCTGAAGTTATTGTTTCAATCATTTTTCAGTTTATGTAGAATTTTAAAAGGCAAGTCATTATATTATAATCATCGTTAGTTGATGTTTCTTCTTTGTACATGCACAATTTCAGCTCAAATAATAAATACTTGTATAGGTATACAGTGGAATGGCCAAGTGTGGTATACAGTGGAACACTAATTTTTTGGTATTTTGAAGGTTTTCTAGAATTATTAAGGTAAATTATAATTCAAATATTTTTAAATTGATTTTGTTCTTCAAATTATTAATTTGAAAATTAACCTGCAGAAAAACATTTGGATTCTTAAATTTTTATTATGAATTGTCAAAAATAGAAGTCCATTGATGTATCCCCTGTTATGTTGTTATGTTTCTCAGTTACAGCTTATTTCCTACCTAATTTGTATCATTTATTTGTGTACCACATGCTATCTCACAGTGTACCATGTATGCTTACACCGTGGAACGATTTTTGACTTTCTTAAAAATCATGTCTCTCAAATTGTTAACTAATGCTTTTTGGATGTCAAGTAGCTTGATCGATGCAGGAAGATTATCTCTTTCAAACGGTAGATTTTAAATTTTGTTACAAGTAAAATTTAGTAAGTTACAGCTAAAAAAGCAAAAAAATCCCACTGTGTATCATTCTTCCCTAATTGAGGAAAGATTTTTCAGTTTCCAATAACAAATTCGAAAAAATTCGCAGCTGCTCTTCCTCAAAACAGTTTTTAACTGCATCCTAAAATTTTTCTACCAGCAGATGGGCAAAAATGAAACGTCACATCTGATTATTTGTACCATCAAGATGAGGCCTGACGAATATTCGGGGAAAACTTACCGCCTTAAACTGTACGAAAAGATGTTTTTAATGATTTTTCTTCGTAGTTCTTCCTTTGGGGCTCAAAATAAAAGTCTAACTAAATAAGTCTTGACTGAATTTTATTTTGCAAAAGGTTCGATGACAGTAATAATTATGCAGACCAGGATAAGTTATTGGTACATTTTCAGTTAGATGTCAATATTAAAGCCCCGTTGTTTTATGATTCTCTGGTGTCCTGTCCCATAAAATATATTACTTTCACTTCAGATTCTGGATGATAACAGATATTATTAATGTCGTCGAAAAATTATGGAATTTTATGAGTAGCATTTCTGCTTAATTGATGTGCTCCATATATTTTCCGTACATTTTATTGATTTTTCTACAGAACAGTTTGAGTTTCTGTTACATTGTTAGTGTTTGTTATTATAATCCACATCGAAATATCGTATTACGAAGCTTGAACCCTCTATACTTCCATGATCTTCGTTGAATCCAACCCAAATTTCTTTAAAAATCATATCTCATTTTATTGTCAATTTATGAATACTTACTTTTCGTGGACTGAACAAGAATATTAAAACTTGAGTTGTTTTTATTTTTCTGTCCTCGATTATTTTTTTTTACAAATGTTTAATTTACAGTTATCTTATCTTTGCTGCATTTTCAGTTAAAAATATATTTTTATCTCTCAGTGGCCCAATGATATGCAGCTCTTTAATTATTTTTGTTAGTCGCCCTTTTAATAAAGTTCTGAGAAACGAGAATTGTTTTCCCATATTATCGAATGCATATTTTGTTTTGAACCACGTAAAGTATGAGCAAAAACGGTTTTTCAAATTTGAATTGGCGGTTGTTTTTTTTTCCTTCCTTTAATTTTTGGAACTAATTTTTTAATGAGATACATGAATCTTATGATTTTCAACAGTCAATTTTAGCTATTAATGGGTAAATTTTATTATTGAAAAATGAAAATCTACAAAAAAAAAAGTCAGAAGTTCCAAACATTTTAACTACGTTTACATGTAAACGTATTATAGGTTGAAAAATGAAATATTTTTGTCGTTTTATTTGAAGGTGAGGAAGACAGAGCTGCGTGCTTCCATTGTGGCGGAGCTCTGCATCATTGGGATCCTACCGACGACCCGTGGGTGGAACATGCTCTGTGGTTCCCCAATTGTAAATATGTACAGTCCATAAAAGGTCAAAAATTCATCGACGCAGCTCGTCAGAGAAAACACGAAGGACTTGCTCGAACACAAGAGGTGATTATGCAAAACTATGTTTTTTTTTTGTATCTTCTTTTTTTTTTTCACTATTTTTCATAAATATTATTACTTTTTTGCCAAGTCTATAATGTTTGATTTTTTCTTGGTTAATTTCAGGAAATACAAGCTGCGATAGAAACTTTCAAAGAACTGGTGTGTCAAGGAGATGTAAATAAAGTGAATCCTAAGTAAGTAATTTTTCGCCATGTTTACGACTTAATGATAGCTGTGTTCGAGGTTTTTCTTTAGTCTGTTATCACTGAATTACGAATTTTTAATCCAATTTTCTTGAAATTTTTTGAGCCTTTAAAATATTTAATCATTAAATGACTTTTAACTATATTAAATTGAGAAGGAAATTTAGATTGTTGCTCGATTTCGTAAAATTCTTCAAATACAAAAATTGAATGTGGGAAATATAAACGTTTCACTGGATGGACATACTCGTGAAAATATTATTTTTTTTTTATTTGTATACAAATTTCTTTTCTTTTTTTTTTTTTCTTTGAAGAAAGATACTGACAATGATAATAATGATGGTGAAAATTTTGGAAAGACAACGTGATGTGCATGATGTCGAAAAATTGAACCGCGTAACTTCCAAAATCAGCTTTGAAGATTAAAAAAACAAAAACGGAAATGTTCCTTTTGGAAAATGATGAGAAATATTTTATTTTCCCTAAATGGGTTCAAGACATATTGAAAGAAAAAAAACCTTAAGGTTTAATTTTATTTGAATGTTAATCTTCAATCCTGTTTTTCTAAAAAACAATTGAATTTTTTCAAAAATTTTAGATATATTGTTTTCATGTATTTTTCCTCCCAAATGAAATGGTGGTGCCCATTTTCGGTATAATGAAATATTAAAAAGACATGGCTGTTTGAAAAGTTTTAACCCATTATCTTTTCCCCCCAAATTTTGATTAAATTTTGAAAGGTTAATGAGAATAAAGAACATGAAGAATCGCTTCTCTCCATCAAATTCAAAGTATCGTTCATTTTTCTCAATTTTCTGAGTTATCACATCAGATATTAATTTTTTTTTCCCAGTTTAATGAGTTATATCTCAGAAAGAAAGGATAAATCGTCCCAAATTCAAAAATACTTCCTGATAATAGTTTTTAACTCATTATTGTTTCAAAAAGTACGGTTCTAGTTTCATTTTAAATGTAAATAAATTTCATTAAATTATTTACATAAATTTCAGATCCAAAAATTAATTTGACTTCACTTACCACCATGACAGACCCATATCCACTCTTCATCACCTCTTGTTACGCATGAAAATCGAAATTTTCATAGAAACATCGATGTTATCTGTATAACAGAGTTGATATCAGACTTGTAACAGAACAAAATAATTTCAAAGACACCTACCCTCCAGTTTTAATGTTTTTCCTCCGCTAGGTCTGCTAAAATTTCGCTCAACTACCTTGAACCTGGAAAAATTTTGTTCTATCACCTCGAACATCGCTACATGATAGTCTTTTTAAACTTTTTCACAAGCAGTACAGAAAACGATTTCAAATTGTTGACTGCATTTATGAATATTTATTGTTTGTTATTATTTTAAAAAAGTGATAAAGTAAATGAATCGTCGTCTGAAGGGACTAGTGGATACGAGTCAGAATCGTCAAGCAGTCGCGAAGCGGCTGAAAGCGAAGCGAGAGCCGAAGCCGTCTCGAGGATGACGTGCCTAATTTGCTTGGAAGCCGAAAGGGATTCGATATTGCTGCCGTGCTACCATATGGTCACTTGCCAGAGCTGCGCCAACAAATTAACTAAATGTTGTTTTTGTCGCGAACCCGTTTACTATCGTCGACGTGTGTACATGCCGTGAGGAGACGAACCGCTCTGCAGGCACGGTGTGTTCGAATGTGTTGTGAACTTGCGGTGGATAAACGAATGGTGCGACCGCAGCACGAATAATTTGATACCGAGTAGAATTTGTAACCATTTATTATTTTGATTTGGAAAAAAAAAAAAAAAAAGGAAAATTGTTTAGTCAGCCTTCTGCGCTGCTCTCCCGTCCCTTGAAACTGTCTACTTGTTTATCCTGTTTTTCTCTCCCCCTCTCCCTTTTTTTTTCGTGTAAGAAGGCTTTATTTTTTGTTTCATTATTATGTCCGTCTTTCCTCACCTTCCCAAAGATTCGCTAGAAATAAGTATTTTGGTGATTTATTATTTTATTATTTCTTGTTTTAAAATTTTTTGTGTGATACTTTATTTCATAATGATCAAACTAATTGAGCGTAATTTTCTTCACTTATTCGAGCGCGTTGTTAGCACTGGCGTTCTCGGTAACATATGACAAATAAATCTTTGAAATTCTTATTCGATAAATTTTTTTTTTTTTTCCAATACCAATTATAAAACGAACACGTTTGTAAGAACTGATCTACGCTGCGTAAATCATTTAAGCGTAAGAGTATACGTAAAGTAGTGGTTAGTGTGGTTGGGTTGCTTAGCTTTGCTACCGGCAGGTTCTGAATTCGACTGACCACTGTCGTATTTCGGACCCAAAATGGTATAGTCTGTTCCAAATTTGAAAGACATGACGTCACAGAAACAGTCACATTTTGCAACTATGTTAAACTGAAAATACTGGCGTAAAAATAAACATTTTAAATGCAGCCTTCGTCGAATGGGGTGAATCGTTACCTTTTTCCTTTCCCTCCTGGTCCATCTACCCATATGACGTCGTGTCTTTCTTGTTTGGAATAGACTATAATGAGGTGTCCAGTTGAAAAAAAAAAAAAAAAAAAACTGGTCTGTTTTTAAACGTTTGAATTATGAACGCGAATTTCACAATCACAAAATAGATAAGAGTAATGTGTTTCGGTGCGTGATGAACTGCTATTTTGATCCCATCGTTTTAAGCAACGATTTGATGTGCTTCGAGTGAAAGAGTATTTTGCGAAATTTAACAATTTGGTACAGGGCTGTATTATCCACAAAGCAATTGAGGCTGGGCCTTGGGGTTGCAAAGTTCCGAAGCGGTATAGACGTATAATTTTTTTCTTCAAATTGATGGGATAGGGGAAGATAAAACTTTTCGACTGCCTTAGAGCCTAAAAAAGCTCGATACGGTCCTAATTTAGAGTTAGTTGTAATTTAGGGCGGCATCAATGATCAATCATAAGTTTCTTAAACTCACTAAACGTTATGAATGGTTCAGGGCGCTACAAATGATGAAATTTTGAGAAATCCTTCGTCTCAAACCTCTGCCGAGAGCAGGTATTTAGGTTAAACGAAAATTACAAAATTTAAATTCAATTCCGCAATAAGGAGCTAGGTACTGTTCCGCAAGAATTTGAGCACAATTTTTCTTCTTCAGTTTTCTCAGAAGCTACTGAACTAATAGGCATCAAACTTCGATAAGATTAGCACTGACATAAGGATAATCTATCGTGAAAATTTTAGTTTGATTCCTTTCGTCATTTTCTTAGATTCTTGGAAAAACGACTTTACCAGGAATTTTTTCATTACCAGTTTTCTCGAAAACTAAGGAACAGATAGACGCCAAACTTCTTTTAAATAATTATGAGTACTATCGAAATTTCACCTCTATCCATTACGTAATTTTCTCAAAATCGTGTACACAAAATTTTGGGCGATTTATACATGTATACATACGTTCATAGGTACATAAACATGAAAAAAAAATCAAAGTAGAAAAATGGTACCAATCGTTTTCTTATCTTGTGAACTGGTCAATTTTCATCATTCCCACCTTGACCATTTTGTAAAGTCAATTTTAAACCCCATTTGCAAGCAAACTGGGTAAAAAATAGAAATTTGGATACAAAAAGAAGACAGATTTGGTGGCAACGGCAAGATATTTGGAAATGTCGAATGGGCCAACTTTTTTGGAATTGCAGATAAATCTTTAATAAGTAGGTACCAAATAAATTAGATCTTGCTACTTTTTGTGCGGTCGAGATAATATACTCTGTTAAATCATTTAGATAGACAAATTGCGCACTTTAACAGAGCAGCTATCGCAGATTTCAGGTGAGTATTTCATAAATCGAATATAATAAAATTGAAATTCAAACCAGCAAAAAAATAATTTAACCCGTTCATTGCGATTCTTTGAAACGTTCCATTGGCGTAATCAATTTCAGTTGTTTTACCACTTCTAGTCTTTTACACGTTAAATTCATTCACCAAATAACGCCTTCAAAACACCGCTATGCAACTTAATGAGCTAACGCCGCAAAAAGTTGTAGTGGCGAACGAAACGCGCGATTTTCACTAGGAGTATATGAAAAACAAGAAGATCTCACGTTTTAAAATTACTCGTAGCTTAACTCTTTTCGATGGTTGTTTCTCCCACGGTTTCGCTATAGTGGCAGTGTTGACTGTTTAGTGTTGAGTGTTGAGCGCACGGTACGCATATATGTGACTGAGTTAACGAAGTGGGGTTAGGAATATGATAGATAGTTCTCCATTTCATAATAAATCAATAATTAAGACTTTCGGCATATAAATGAGAAACTCATGTACCTACCTATCTTTATACTCGGTGCATGTATAAAATTTTTTTTCAATTTTTCAAAACGGAAATTAAATTTTTGTCTACTGCAGCCAGTGGAAGCCGCTCGCTAATTATTAAAAAATAATGCACGTTATTTTTTTACTCGATTTCAATAGCATGTTTAGATACAATTAGTTAAAATCCAATTTCCAATCCTTGGCTATCGCTGTTAAATAATTTCCACTGGATATTTATACAGAAATAAGGATGTGGTGACATATTTCTACGCTAATTACGTCACAATGTAAAATAAATTGCTTTCATAATTCTGAAACTAATTATGCAGTGTCCTGTGGGCTTTGAAGATGTGGATTTTCAGAAAACTCTTACTTACAACTACATTAGAATTAATTCAGCCACTTTCAACTTTTCCAGTTTGAATGGTAAAATATTAAGAATTTGCCACAAGCCACGCGTAACATGCACGTAATTAAATTATCGATGCGAATTCAATTTAGGAATTCGAAATGTACACATAATTTATCAATTATGCACTTCGGTTTTAGAAGATTGAAAGAAAAAATGACCCAATTAAAATGTTAACAGAAAACAATTTTCATCTTCGGTAACAACATCATTAATTAACCTGAATGAGTTGGTACGTTAAGTCATAGATTCAAATCGAATCTAGATCCAAATAGGAAGAAAGTGGGATTGAAATGTAATAAAAATGTATTAAAACACTTAAAAGTCACGAGAAATTAGAGGACAGTAAAAATGATTACACTACAGAAGCTACAATTCTTATAAAAGTATATTTTTAAGGGAAAATTTTTGAGGAAAACGTATTAATACTGAGAGATTTGACTAGAACGGAGTAAATTCGGGAAAAATCAGAAGCACAACCGCACGACGGAAGCAGACTATTCTGGCTTCGACGTATTAACATTCTGATTTTGTTTTCATGACGGTATGCAAAACGTAGACATAATATTGAAAGAAATTATCGTCTCTTTTTCTTATCTTGTTTTCGAACTCGATGATGTACATGAAGTCTCTTCGCAGTCTGAGAGGTACTGTCTGATTCACTATCTGTTAATTCAAATTGGCCATTATCCTGTGAAAAGATACACGCATAAAAAGTTCTCAATGAAACAAAATACACGAAAGCAACGAATCACAACGATGATCTGAAATACAACGTTACAAACCCGACATGATTTATTCTGTTCAGGGAACGCAATAACAGCACCAATACACACCAGCTGAAATAAAGCTCCCAAGAACATGCAATATCGTAGAAGTCTGTCCAGAAATTCCTCCATTTTGACGGACTCGGACAACAAAATTTATTATTTTGATTAAGGTTTAATCTAGTTTTATAGGTTAATAAAAAACAGTTTTTGTAAGATAAGCTTTTATTTTTATTTTTGACTTTAGCCCCATGTAAAATATACAGTATTTTGTAGCGGAAGGTTGGCAGAAGTATTGGTATAAGGCGGGGATGTCATGCTTGCCTATACACGCAAACATGTCAGTCACAATTCACAATTCTCATCTGACTCGGTGTGCAAGTTCTGAGGAAAAGTTTTCTTTTAACGATGATGTGATTGTATTCTTATCACAAAGTTACATTAATTGTTCTATTTGGGGATATTTTTTAGAGTTTTTGTTGCTCAAACGCACTCTGAAAATACTTAAATGGCTGACCTGAAAACCAACTCTCCCAAACAGATAAATTTATCTATAAGATACTTATTTATCTATGAGTATTGAGTGTGCTCGTCGCATCAGTTCGGTTTAATGTATTAATTTATTTGAAATTCTTGTTATCGTTAATCGTATTATTCAAGTGATATTTCTTTCCTTCCGAGTTTAGATTACTGAATTCTCGATCGCCCGTATATGAAATTGTCGCTGTTTCAAATTCAAAACCTCGAAATGGTGAGTTCCCGGTTTCGATCCAGTAATGTGAGTGTCTGCATATTCTTGCAGGGTCATTCCAAAAACTACTGAACCAATTCTTATGAAATTTTCATTCCTGCATTCTTTGAAATCTTGAAAATTATCTGGGTTGTGTGCGATCATTTTGAACAGTCTGGGGGAAAAAGGCATTTATTGAAGATGAATGGAAGTAAAGGAACAGGTAATTGTAGTTTAGTCTTGTTCAAATAACCTTTGTTTTCCCACCTCTCATCTTATTTTCGAGGGGCCATATACTATACCGTTGAATTTTTTATTTTTTGACTGAATTCTTGACTTTTAACATTTTACTCTGTGCGTTCATTTTTCGACCCTTGAACGGCTTTGAATGATAATGTTAGGAAACTTGAAGTTTTATTTTTAAATCATCTATCGATACTTTCGTTTTTAGAGGTACCAGTCTGAAATTTTGTACTTGTTTCCCATTCAACTCATTAACTGTACCTTCTAGTTTCCGATGAGAGAATTTCTTTTGGCTTAACTTGATTTTTATTTAACGCAAATCGATACTCGTGTTGTTGACGATAATGAATTCGGATTTCGCCCTCATTATTTATTTAAATGGGTTCTTCCTTCTTTTAAAATTCAAAATTGTAAGAATTTTTCTAGTTTCTGCTATACATTTTCATAAATGGAGCAATGCATTCGATTTATTAAGAACTAATTTGAAATTTCGTATTCGTTTTTCTATCGGACTTTCCCTTGAATTTCGTTGGTTCGTTATTTAGTTTTGCCCTTGACCGCTTTGAGCTTTTTGGTTTAAATTTTGTATTCGTTAATTCAGAATAATTTATTTTTGCTTCTTGCAGGCTAGAAAGCGAAAGTTTTTCTTCCTTTCAGTTCATTTCTAGTGCATCATCTCAATACTCGTCGTTTGACTTGATTAGTTCTTTGTCAATGGACTGCTTTTCAGCGGAGGTGGTTTTTTTATATTTCGTATTATTTGTCTGTTTATTACGAATTTAATTTTGTATTCACTATATTCTATTGATTGATTTCGTTCTCTATTCATGTATTTTCTCACTTTCAGGAAATTTTCGATGTATTCAAACCGATCTTCCTTAATCTTTTATATATCTCAAAAAGTGCCTATTGTGAAGTAGTAATCGTTTTATTTGTCGATTTCCTAAACCGTTTGAATGTTCTTGTTAAATCTTTTAGCCATTCATTCTGAGATAATACTGTAGATTGTTATGTCGTACTTTTCATTGATCTGGTGAATTCGGAAATTATATTTTACAATTTTCTATGTTTTGATCCAACAGTCTTCTCGATCATTTATAGAGGAAACCATTAGGAAGAATTAACGTGCTAAAACAACGAATTTACGTAACATGACCGTATAATGGTGAGAAATGAATTCGTTTCGTTTAAGGCTACCTTGAGTCGGGGTGTGATACGTTTGATGTACATTGTCAAGATGAAAGAGGTATAAGTAAAACGTGAAAATAAATCTATAATCTTTGCAAATCAGTTACAATTTTTGGAATAAGAGGGGAAATATGAGTTAAAGAAAGGACTGGAAAACATAACGTGAAAAAAGTAGGAATTCTTTGTTAGTATAAATCTGAAAATAGGGATTTCTAGTCAGTATAAATCTGTCTGAAAGTTTTCAATTTTTCAATCTTTTTTTCGATGTTTGGTTGCATACGCCATTACCTAACTCTCCTCCTACCCGAAAAAAGTTTACATTTGAGAAAATGAGGCTTTCTATAACAAAAGAATTGAATTTTTCTACGAGCACCAGAAAATTTCTCTCCCATAAATTACATAAAAGTGGTTCAGGTCATAATTATCGATTTTTACATATTATTTGTATACAAACAACCTTGCACTCGTTCAGAACGTAAGTAAACAACGAGCCATAGAGGTGCTACTAAATTTATTGCATGTGGGTACATGTCTAATCCTTTTACTTTTAAGTTTTCAAAATTTCGCGAAATTTGTTTTGGAAAAAATGACGAGGAAGCTAATTATTTCTGAATTTTATTGACTTTCCGTATTCTGTTGGAGAGAAGTGTTTCAGTTCTATAATATGTATTATAACTGTAGAATTAGTGGTGCCAAATTTTATTTGAAAACTGTGAATCAGTTTATTCGAACTTTCAATTTGGAAAATAAACGGCGAGGGTTCAATGACAAGCGAAGGAGCTGTAAAAAGAATAATTTTTGTAAATTTTCTCTACCTGCAGCTAGTAGGCGCTAAAGTTGACGCTTTTTCCGTGGAATGCCAGATATATTAGTATTTTCTACTCGCACACTTACGTTTCTGTTTTGTTTTGTCCTAATGATCTTTCGTAGACGAATGACGTGCGCTGAAGTTGCGATCCGACGACAACAGCGAATACACCAGCACCAACGGCGGCAGCGTGTTCTCCATTTGACAAGCATTTCCGCAGCATCGGCGCTCATTGGTGTACCTGCCCATCGAAGCAATGACCACAATCTTTCAGAAGAATCGTTTCAAATTGTCTACAAATGGCGTTGTAGTCGCCGACCAATTTAGTGCTTGCAAGGAGATAACGGCGTCGACGACGCCATTGTCTCTGCCAGTAGCTGCGCAGTTTCCAGCGCCGCCAGTAGCTGCGGCAGCGACGGCGACTGCGCTCCTACCTTCTAACGCTGCCGATGGGACCAACAGCATTGTCGTCACGTCGACGACGATCACCACAACCAACGATGACGTCGGCGCTGCCACTACAGGCGCCACCGTAGTCAAGTCACAAATGCGATCTCTAAACAACGCCGTCCCAGACGCTTCTGCGCAACCGGATTTCGTCGAGCCGGAAATCGACATACTGATCAACAACGTGGTGTGCAGCTTCAGCTTGGGCTGTCACCTAAATTTGCGCCAAATCGCCCTGAACGCGCACAACGTCGAATACCGGCGCGAAAACGGCATGGTGACGATGAAACTGCGCAAGCCGCAGATTACTGCCTCGGTGTGGAGCAGCGGCAAAATCACGTGCACGGGCGCCACTAGCGAAGAGGAGGCGCGGGCCGGTGCCAGACGCATCGCGCGCGTCATTCAGAAGTTGGGCTTCGACGCGAAATTCCGCAAAATGCGCATCGTAAATGTGCTGGGTTGCTGCAGCATGCCGTTCGAGATCAAGATAAACGCCTTCTCGCAACGGTTCCGAGAGGCGGACTACGAGCCGGAGCTGCATCCGGGCGTCACGTACAAGCTGGCCGACCTCAAAGCCACGCTGAAAATATTCTCGACCGGCAGCATCACGGTGACGGCGCCATCCGTGCCCAACGTTCAACTGGCCATTGAACACATCTACCCTCTAGTCTTCGAGTTCCGCAAAGAGCTGTCGGCCGGCGCGGAAGAATTGCGTTCGCGAAAGCGCGCCCTAGCGGCCCAACAACACCACCGTCACTACCACCACCAGTACCCCCTACAACAGCAGCAGCAGCAGAATCAGCCGCAGCACCACCAAAACCACCATAATCAAGTGTTACTACCAGCGGACGGAAATATTAAACGTAAAAGACTAAATAGTAATAATAGCGATTCGTCTAACGACGACGAAGATAAAAAAGTCGGGAGTATTATGTCTTAACACTACAACAACAAAAACAACGTGTTTGCGTGTATGTGTTTCCTTCCCACCCCTCTCCCTTCTCACTACCCCCTTCAACCCGGCCTCCGCTCCTTCTTTACAAATGATAATCTTGTTTCTTCTCGCCCCCTTTCGTTCACGGGATTACTATCTTCATTTTTTTTTCTTCCTTAATTTTGTCCTAAATATTTCATTCTTAACGTGAGTATATTAATTTACAGATTTTTTTTTTTTTTTTAAATAGAGATTTTAAGAGTAAATAACTCATAACAAAAGGAAATCGACCAAAAAAAAAAAAAAAAAAAAACGAATAAAGTATAACTAAATTCGTTTAGTCGGTTTGAGAAATTAGTTGAAATTCAAATTTAATTTTTGAAGTTTACAACCTTCTCCCCAATTTGAAAAAAAAAAACATTTCGATGGGAAATGTGAAAAAGAAAAGTACAAGAGCGTATGCTTTTACTCTGTAATTTTTATCCATAACTATATTTTATCAAACTGCTAACTGCAATTTAATGCGAGTGCTATGGTGGATGAAAAATAGGTTCTTTGACTTTCTTTTCAATATTTTTTATTAAACGAAACCGATCCGAAAAATCTATAATCAAAATTTCAACGTTTTAAAATTTGTAAATCAGTACCCGAGCTAAAATTCTGTTTATTGTGCAGATTCATATTCTCAGGTACATTCTCAGTGGCTAATTTTACTGAAACGATGACATATTTTGCTTGGGTAAAGTGGGTACATTGTAAAAACAATGCGCGTATGTGCTATGAATGAATCAAAAAAGGCTGTACGCTTTCCTTTTCTCTCTCCCCCACCACCACCAATTAAAATTATTGTCTCTCCCAAGAAATTCACTTGGATCAAATTATAGACAAGATAATTCCTATCTAAATCTATTGTTTATTTGAGAAAAAAAATTCTGCTTTTCTGTTTTTCGAGATAAGGGCTATTTTTTTGTTTTTTCTTCGTCTATGCTGTGTACACTTGAGTTCCCTGTTATTTTGAAAATTCAGCGATTACTCAGCTGTCTAAATAACTACAAAAGAAAACGTGCAGCGTCTATATTCGGTTCAGTTATTTTCCCAGACCCAACCGCAGCCTCAATGGCATGCTGCCCTACTCTTATGTTATAGGGCTGCGCTGTAGAGACAGCACGTGCTAAAAATTACTGCTACATTACTGGAATTTTGATTTGAAATTTGAGTGTTTTTTCGCAGATAGAAAGGAAAAAGTTATTTTGAAAATTCTTCGATAACTAGTTTTTGATTTTAACGCTTCGCATGCTTTCAAAACGATGTTTTTTTTGTGTAATTTTTGGTATTTTTTCTCAAACAGACGCACCTTATGTTGAAAAAACATGTTTTGATTTATTTTGATACCTCCTTTCTCTTCACATCAATATAAATGAACATTGGGAATCCACAACTAAAGGATAGGGGGTTTGAGAGTTTCAAAATTAGAACGATGAAATAGAAACCTCGAAAATCAGTTATTGTTTGTATTTTATTTCCAAATTTCCAACTTCTGGTTTCTGCATTGGGTTGCACAGTTTAGATAGTGAAATTTTTATGTGTTTTGTTCGTTGAAGTTCATGTAGTGGATTATCTCGTTTCTAACTTAAATGTGTAGGTTTTCGATTTTTTTCATCCTTTACTGCGTAATGAGATTTAGTATTGAATGAAATTGAAAAAATATCACGGGAAATATAGGAAGTATAAACCGTACCTTCTTAGGATATTTTGAGTTAATTTCACCCCTTCTTTACTGCTATGAATAAGTTCTACGTGCGTACAAAATAAGTGGAAATAATTTTTTTATTTCTATTGTCTCACTCGATTATTTACCTTCTCCTCCTTCCTAATTCCAAAACTCAGTGAATAATTGTGGGGGAATGGTCCTTTGAAGTTGCTCAGTTTGAAGTATATTTTTATCCCGTTTTGCCCACCAGTTTCTTCTGTTGGCCCGCAGGCGGTATAAATAAATGCTCTATTAGCCCAAAATTCAATTTACAAATTGTGTAGATTTATTAAGAGCGCTCATTTCTTTTGAACATTTAAACAAGATGTTTTCAGGTTTTTACCTTGGACTATCTTTTTCGGTACGATGGTGAAGTCAATAAATGTCGGTGATTACATGGGAAAGAGAGAGAGAGAGAGAGAGAGTGTGTGTGTGTGTGTGACCCGAATTACTTTTGTAACAATCTGGTAGCAGGAGCATACGTCTAGTGCTCCATTGGTTGACATTTTTTATTGTTTCTTGTGCGATGTCGATGATCCTAGTACATGCCATCACATTACTAGCGGAGGGAACCTTGGCCAAGGTATACCATTTTGTATGTCGGCGATGGTAGGGTGATCTCCGTATGTTGAGGCTTCGCCCCACTGCTTTTGACACCCTTGCTATTATTGCCCCCAAAGTAGCATATCATGGACCGCCCCCTGCATCGACCTGAAAGATCCCACCAGCCACAACCTATGTAACGAATGAACCATTTACTTAATCGTAACCACTCGCATCGTAATGATAATGAAGGATTAAATAAAATACGGCAAAAAAAATAAAAAGCCAGGGAAAAAAAGTACCAATAAGTTCTACGCCCGGAATTCGATCCACCATCACACGACTACAATGCTGGATTTCAGGAAGGCGCCACAGCGAATTTGAAAGTGTTCTTTTACACGTTAAAAATACCGAAAAAGAACCAATCGTAATCTCGTCATTTGTTCCTGCTATTGGCTTTTCTTTTACAGTACTATCTTTCACACTTTCTCTCTCACTCACTCTCACTCACTATCTCTCTCTCACTCTCTCTCACTCTTACTCTCTCACTCACTCTTACTCTCTCTCTCTCACACACACACACACACACACACACACTCTCTCTTTTTCTCGATAAATTGTATTCATTTTTCTACCAGAAATTTAGGAAAATTTCTATTATAAATCTTACGAAATGAAGGAGAAAAAGTTGCTCGAAGAATAAAAGACAAAAAAAAAAAGGAATGAATATATTGAGGTTGTGACTATAAATTTATACCACATTCTACCTCAAAATTTTATTTTGCAACTGTAAAATCTGTTATTTTTAGAATTTTGATTGGGGTATACGAGTGTGAACGTGTTCTCGTAATAACGTTGATTTATTCTTAATTCACGACAATTAATTCTGGAGGTTTCGGGAATGTTGTGCTGAAGTTCTCGAAAATTTATATTTTTTAGAAAATCCGGTGAGGATAAAAAAAAAATTGACTTGGAAAATCATACGAGTTATTGTTGTCGGTTATTTTACCAAAAAAATCAGTTGATTATAAACAGAATTGCAGTATGAAAATTATATTTTCTATTTTCTCCCTTTGAGCTGGAGAATAGTTGAAAAGGCAGTAGACGATGCGTGGGGAGGGGAGGAGGTTACAGAAGTTTTTGTTTCCGTTACTACGAGTGATAAAGTGAATTGTCAAGTAGGGGAAGAAAACTGGGTAAACCATTTTGAAGTTTCTTTTCGATGATCATGATTATTATCGAATTGAGAATGTGTCTGGAGAAGTAAATGCTACACCTGTACAATGATCATTTCACGTATGCGTTTTAGCTGCTTTATTTCATGATTTTGGTTCTCACTAATATTTAGTTTTTTTTTTTTTTTTTTTTTTTTTTTTTTTTTTTAAGTGGATTTAGTACCGATTAAAAATGGTTTGTAAATTGTACATTTAGAAAAAATTTGAAATATCTAATAATTCGATTTTTTTTTTTTTTGTGAATGTTAACTACTTTTTGTATAAATTAAATTTTGATATTCTCTCGATGAGAGGTGCATATATCTATCTGCCATCGGTCAACAAATTAACGAATTCATTTTCAATTTTAGGGATAAGTTATTTTTTGTAGGGCAAAAATTTATGTTTTTTGTGCTAGCAAAATTTTGCGAGTCATACAAAAATTATTAGTTACCAACAAGTTTTTTCATTGCTAAAAATTAATTTAAAAGAAAAATTTAAATCAGTGGCTCTCTTAAAAAAAAAAATCAGTTTAATGAGTTTAAATATGGTAGATCTGAAATGACTTATTTTGTAAAAATTGTATCTAGCATTTAAATTAAGTAATTTTTAATAGGTTGCGTGGGAAGCGACTGAATTTTCGGATGTTAGTGATCTACTCAATTAAAGAAAGACTTTTTTTTTTTTACTTCCTGGCTTCTATCCTGAGGCCTTAACTGTATTTCAGATTTTGTATATACTTTGTAAATACGTTTCAGTGCGTGAATAATAATTGAAAAGGACGATACGCTTATAAACTCTCAGTATCTGATCTGATTTTTTTTTAAATTTTTTTTTTGTGGGTTATATTAGTACTGTTGATACTATTTAGGAGCTTGAAACTAGTCACGTAAGCTCAAGTAGTGGAACATTTTTATAAATTCTTAATACGAATTAAAAAAGTTTGTTCTTCATTTTCGTATTCTCCCACCGTAATGTTTTTTAATATTTTTTTTATATCCCCATCGTTTCCGTATGGTGGTTGTATTCAGGATTTAAAATCATTATTTTCTCCTAATGTTGAAGCAATTGTTTGCTAAAATCCGAAAGTTTAAATCTGCTTTTTTATTTTCTTCCTTTTTTAAATTAGCCTATTATTTATTTAATAAGATTGTTTTAATCGTAGGTATTGTGTTCGAGGGTTTGACGAGAGCTTAAGTTTAGTGAACAGCAGGATATTTCGTCGCTTAAACAGTGGCCACTATCACTACAATGTGTGGTATCAGCCTGCAAAACGAAATAGTTCGTTGAATTTTTAATTTTTACTTCAGGTAATTGTAGTCATCTTTATCTGTTCAGTTTGTTCACATACCAAGCCATCCATAAACTTTCATGCAGAGGAGAGAGGAAATGTTGTATTTTGTGAGAACGTCGATTCAAGATGACATCAAATAAAATGTTGATATGTGTGACCAATTTCGAGATTCTTGTAAGCTGTGGTTATTGAATGTTTAAAAAAAATTTTTTTTTTCTTACCGAATCGAACGAAACTGTAAAATCTTATTTCAAGTTTTCATGAAAATTCGTTCAAAAAAATTTCAATTTTTTAACTTTTGATTTCAGTATTTTCCTTTTTAGCGCTGAACTAGAAAATAGGCATTATTTAGATATTCACCTAATACTCACTACGTTGTGTGGCACCCCTTGTCACCGTTTGTTTCGTTATTTACAATTTTGGTATTATCTGCTGTCAAAGTGTCTCTGAACGTATAATGTATTTGGCATCGTCTATCTGGTCAAAAAGATTTAATATTGAAAAATAACTTATTTTTTTACCGATCAATTTTCATCACTTTTTCTCGTTTTTAAGCAATTTTCTCATTCCTCTCTCCTTTGTACCATCAGGGTATATTTTCAGGTTATCTTCGTACAATTTTCTTCGGTGGGTCTTGTTTGTATGAACTTACGTATAGTGACAGCAAATTAATATTTATTTATTTATTTATTTATTTTTTAAATTTGTTTTCTTTATGATCGTTGCCTTTTGTAGTAACAGTTTCAGGTTTCATGTGGTCATTATACGTTTGTAAATGCGCATTTGTGTGGAGAGCTGCAAATAAATAGTCGAATTAAACACAAGTATGAACTTAATTGAAAATCGCTGTTGGTATCATCGCTGTCAATGAAGTAATGTGAATTTTGATACTTACAAACTATAATTTTGATTCGATTTCTTTTCATTTGAACTGGGGAAACATAGAAAAACGGAAAAAAAATGTACGAAGTCAGTAGTTATTTACTCTTAACATCATTCTTTTGTTTTCTTTTTATTTCCTAAAATTTTTCTTTATGTTATTTTCTCTTTCCGTTTTTATTATTATTCTATAAATTACCAAAATAATGTCGTGATTTTTCGGTTTTTTCCTACTTTTTAATTATTTATTATTCATCGAAAAATGCGTGTAAATTATTTTCGCGATCGTTAAATAAATTTAATATTACCTTTAAATTACTAAAAATGCGATTTTTTTCTTTTTTTTAAAGTATTGAAATAATTACGACGTCTCTTTATCCAGCATCGTTGCGCCGACATAATTTGACGTCGAAATATGTTTTTTATTTTTGTATTTTGTCATTTTTCGCCTTTTTTTTTCTTTTTTTTTTTTGGTGTTACTTTTCTGCGTTTAAATCGTTTAACTGATAGAGATTTTAATATGTATCGAAAGATTTGAATTTAATTAATGTCGGATGAAAATTTTGCTAATCGAAGGAACGTTTACTTGTGACAAAAGTTATCTTTTAAAATCGATTAAAATACTCGTATTATCAAATTTTAAGTTTATACGAATAAGAGAATATGTTACTTTTTCCTTCTCAAAATTAACTGTAATTTTGAACAACATCGATTGAAAAACTGAGAAACATTTATAAACTGTTTAACTCTACTAAATTGAATTTTTTTTTTTTAAATTAGTTTTGAATTTTCAATTGGACGATATTTTTATTTTCCCAATTCGACCTCTTGACTCGATTGTTGTAGGTTAATTTTTTGTTTTCTTTCTTTTTGATTCACCGTTAGTTTGGTTTCTTTTTAGTTCGAATCGTTACTGCTTTCAGTTACCATATTCGCATTAATCAAAGTCAACGTGCATATTGTTGAGGCACTGGATGCCGAAGATCTTATTGGGAATGGTAAACGTTCCTTGCAATAGCTATACTAATATCTCGTGATGACTTGAAAATGTTGTAAAATTACTTAATTTTAAATTCACCAGGTCGTATTCGTTGGATTCTGTTTGCATTTTCCAGGTTTGAAGAAATTTTATGTCATTTTTTCCTCCTCCCTTAGTTTATAAAGTGACTGAGTATAAAAATGAACAAATATTTAAAGTCCGTAAGATTGGTGGGTGCTTTCAGCTTAATAAAAATGCTCGCTGGTGTAATGTGTCATATCAAAAACGACGAGTCGGTCGGATTTCTTCAATTTTTAAATCATATCATCCCCCTTTTTATTTCCTTTCTAATCCTTAATTTCAAAACGTTTTAATGAGTGTGGAATTGGTTTCATTCCTCGTACACCTCTAAAATCCGGGAAAATTATTCATATTTTTCTTTTCACTGAGACTGGAGAACGTGACTTATGTAATTCTCATTTTTCTTGTTCGTGATCAAGTAATTTGTAGAGCCTCGAAATATCGGGAATTTACAATAATTCGATGATTAGTCCTTTTCGAGTATCTTTTTTTTGTGATATGAAAATTTCAAAATTATACTAATTCGAAGCTAAGAGTTATAAGACTTGTTTTTCGAGTTGTGTACTTGTCCATAATTTTTGGCTGATATTTACTATTATATTTGAATCAACGAAGTCTTGAGTGTGTATGGTAATTTAATTGGTGAGAGCGATAAAATTGGTAATTTTGTTCGAAATGAGGGTAGTTTGGTAGTCTTGGTTATGGGTTGATGGTAGTGAAAGCGAAAAAGACAACATTTCGTTTGGAACAGTCAATTTGATTAAAATAATATAATTCAATAATTTTTACTGCTCGATGTTCTAAATATCAATTTACGAAGGTTATAAATGCAGGGTGTTTCATGTGTGATGGTTTTTTATGCTTGTGGTTGATCGTTAATCCTCCAAGAAATTAGGACAACCAATTAGAATTTCTAGTTTCAAGTACAGGCTCCACTTTCTCAAGTGGAAGTATCTTTGAGTTACAAAAGTTTGAATTTGAATTTTTTTGGTCAGAATCAAACCATCTTATTATCTTTGGTATTATTGTTTGTACAGATGACAAAGAATAATAACTCATTTTTTAAATGCTTTGTAAAAGTCAAGTACATGCTTCTGCATTAACTGATTTCATTATTCCTTAAGTCATGCCATCTAGTCTACAATATTTTGAAATTTTTTAATTTTGGATGGATTTTAAATTTTGAATTAGAACGTTTTGGTCAAAATCAGTTTTTCTCGATTACTGTTTTTTGCTTGTTCAAAAAGTGAAAAAGGAAGGAGTCCGAAATGTTCAAAACTACCTACATGAACATTTAATTTCCTAAATTTTCCAGCTCGATTTGCTCATTAAGCCCGACATGCAGGAACGATACTCGAGTAAACAGTACTTATCTGTGGAGAGTTATGTGTGTATACATACTATCTTCCGGCTCTAAATAATGCCGGCACTGACAGCTTTGCTTGGTCCACTCTCTTTCACTCCCTGTTTCCTCTTTTTCCTACCTCTGATCGTTCCCTCACCCACCTAACATCTGTCTTCATCTCCCTCTCCTTCTTATCTCACCTTGTCGCTCTCCATTTCTCATTATACCACTAGAAAATGCACTACCTGTTTCTTTATATTATATCTCTCCGGGACTCCCCATTCCAAAAATGAAAAATAAACGAATAGAGTGATGTCGAAATGTACAGTTTTCAAATTGCAGAAATGAATTTTTGTCTAGCATAAAAAATAATTATTAATGCACTACAATATTGCCCTCAGAAAAGCTACGGAGATCCAAACTGGCTTAAAACTTTCCTTAAGACAAGACAAATAAGCCTTGAAAATTTCAGTGTAATCTGTTGAGCGGTTTTAAAGTGATGGATATACATACATACACGCAAAGTTTCACATTCGTGTGAACTGTATGTTTATAAGATTTTACAGTCGCACATCCTCAAAAAAGGGGGTGATGTAGAAACATTGAATTTTGAGGGAATACGAATATTAAAAAATTCTTGAAATATTTTTAGAGTTTGAAAGGGTGAAACTACATTGTGGCCCCAAGTGGGACACAAGACATCAGAATTGGTTTAAAACCTATTCATGAACAACAAAAATTAGTGTTGAAAATTTCTGCTTGATCTGTTGAGTGTTCTGAAGTGATGAAATAACAGATATACAAAATTTCTTATTTATATATTATGTAAGAATGCAGATAGAAGATAACTGACTATGGGGAACGTGTAAAAATAATTAATAAGGTGTAGGCCGTCGAAATGCTTCATGAATTTTTGTTTCACTTTTGAAACGATGACTGATGTGATAATTCGAAAAAAAGGATGAATTTTACCGATTTTCAATGCCCCCTATCATGTGGAGACCTTTCTTGTGATCGTTTGCCCCGACCGTATTAAACAAATATAGGAAAAACATATTTATGTGAAGTGTAATTTTCAGCTGTTTAATTTTCATCTCTCCATTATCTTTTCAATTTTGAAGAGTATGTGTCTCTGTCTTGAAATATGCTGTGTAGTTCTCTTTGGTTAAGAGTGTCGGTACTTTTCAAGAGTGCACATCCTTAAAAAAATAAGTGAACTTGCTTCAAGAATTCTACATTACGAGTATGTGTGTCTACTGAACGAAAAAAAAGAAAACAATATTGTTCTAAAAATGACAAAAAAAAAAAAAAAAGAAAAGAAAAGTTAAATCTTTGACATTTTCGACTGAGTATTTTTTCAAACAAAAAATGTTGAAATTTATGTGTGAAGCTGCGAAGATGAGTCTATTGTCGACTCGTTGGAATTTTTGTACCATTTTTCATAAAATGAAGAAATATTTCAAAAAATAAATTTAATAATGGCGGGCCTAGTTATTGAACTCATTATAGTGATTTGTTGTGAAAAATATTTGATATTTCCACTAACCTTTATTGATTAGATAATGCCACAGGTGAAATTATTATTTTTTTTTTAAATCAGTTGGAAGGGATGAAAAATAATTCAATATTTGCTCTAGGAACAAGAAAACTTACCTAGATTTATACGAATTACGACAATCGATTTTTTTTTTTGCTGTGAGTTTTCTGGTGAATGTGTAAATTAATTTTTATATTGTGAATTCATAATTATTTTGCGTTCGAAAATTATTTTTGGTAACTTTCACTTAGTACTTGTATTTTTTGTAGTTTGCTCATCAACCTTTGATTGTTTTTTTTTTTTTTTTTTTTCCCTCCTATATATTTATTTATAAAGGCTGGTATAAAATTTCGATATTTTTTCGTTTTTTCTTTTGTTTTGTAAGACAAAAGAAAAAATTTATTTGTATTTTCTTCGTTGTTAAACGATTGAATTTTTTTGTGAGTTTAAAAATAAACGAAGTTTTATTTGATGCAAATTGTTAAGTCATTGTTAATCGTTTCGATTACGATTTTCTTCTACTTTCTATAATTGTGTTGCGTATCGAAAGCAATATTTTCGAAGCTCATAAATTTTTTTTTTCTCCTAATGGGCTCTGCTTCCGTCATTTTGGAAGATGGAAGCATTCAGTTTTCCATTTATTAAAACGATTGTATGTATATATTTAAGGCAATGGTAATAATTTCATTTAAGCAATACTGTGGAAAAGTCGTTTATATTTTCTCTTTGTACAGGTCGTGAGAATGAAGCACTTTTAAACTACCTTGCAGATTTGCTCACCGAGTTTTGTGTGATGAGACGTACGTGCGATGTGATTTCTTCAATTTCTTAATATAATATTTTAGAAATTGAAAAAAAAAAAAATGTTAGTTCCTTTATCATAAATGAACGAGACGAGAACTTTTCAGCACACTTGGTAATATTAACCAATTTTAGAATTTATGCCCAAAAAGTTCTATTTCATTCGATGTTGCTGTAGGCCTACAGCAGCCTGTAACAGGGTTAGATAAATTTATTTTTCGAAAGCGACGATGAAAAACTATTATACAATACGTGAGTGTAACGTTTTAAGTTAAACTTATTTTTTAATCGATTAATGTCAGGTAGTTTGTATTTGTTACTTATATCGCTTTGTGTGAAAACATTTCAACTACTTAATGAAATAAATGTGTTATTACGTTCTTTCAGCTTTTCTTATTCCACAATTTGTGCGAAATGAATTTGATTTGAAATTCATCGTTTAGTCCGGTAAATAAGTAGTATTTGAAAGAAAGTTTTGGAGAAGTTTTAGAACTTGGCGCGATTAGTTGATCTTCGGGAGTTGTTCTGGAGGTGAATTTTGCATAGTAAATTTTTTTGCGGTAACCCCCAAAAAAACCTCAAAACTGCGGTTTTATAAAATGTTTTTTTGCATGTATCTCCGTTTCAGTGCCCTTTTTCCAAAAAATTTTATCTAACAAATTGAAGAATAATCAATTTCCGACAATTTCGATGCAATAATTTTTTTTCGTAGGATACACGGTTTTCTCACTGGAGCACCCCAAAGGTGGTTCAATTTTTAAAATTAATTAAAAATGAACGTCTACTTTTTCGTAACTGCGCCTTCCATTACTGGACATCTAATAATTTAAAAACGTAAATGAAGTCGAAAATTATATACAAGCATCAAAAACAAGTCTCATACTAGGATGATTATAGTGATAATAATGTCGCAGAAGGGGATCCATGATTTTTGTGAGGGGGCAGCATTCATTTTGAGGCACTAATTGCCAATTGGTCTTGGCGAGAACCTTGGGACACAAAAAAAAAAATTTTCATTCTTCATTGACCCCCACAACAAAACATCAATAAACCAAAAAACAATTAACAAATTTCTCCTTGAAAAATTACGTAGGTGGACTCTAATCATGTAATAAAACAGCATAACAATGTACGATGTAAATACAATTTTTTTAAATTTTTGTTTTGTTTATTAATGTTTTTTGTCGAAGGCAGTGAAGAAGGAACACTTTTGAAATGAAACTTCCTTGCGTGGTGTGATAAACTAAAAAACGATCACGAAACACAGCACCGTCATTGCGAGACTGTGGCCCGTTTAACTCCAATTGATTCACTGAACGAAAATCAGACAGAAGTTTCATTTCAACCGTGTGTACCGTCACACACTCATTGTTTTTGAGTTTTATGGTCTCTCCCAAGACCTTTCGGTAAATGTGTCTCGAAATTAATGCTGACCTCTGACAAAAATCATGGGTTCCCTTCTGCGACATTATTATCATTAGGTACAATCATTAGTATGAGACTTGTTTTTGTTGCTGATATTTAATTTTCGACTTTATTTATGTTTTTAATTTATTAGGTGTCCAGTATTGGAAGGCGCAGTCACAAAAAGTAGGCTTTCATTTTTAATTAATTTTGAAAATTGAACCAACTTTGCGACACACCAGTGGGAAAACCGTGCATCCTAGGAAAAAAACATTATCGGATCGAAATTGTCGGAAATTAATTATTTTCTAATTTGTTAGATAAATGGAAAATGCGTACTGAAACGGAGATATATGCAAAAAACTATTTTTTAAAACCAGTTTTGAGGTTTTTTTAGAGGGATTTACGCAAAAAATGTAGGGTGCAAAATATAACCTCGAAAACTACAGCCTAAGACCTATTAATCGCGCTAATTTCAAAAACTCACCCAAAACCTTGGTTTTAAACACGTACTTCCTGGACTATATTCCAAGTACCCTCTATTTCACTGAGATTATTTTTCGATCTTGATTCATCTGCATGACGCCTAAAAGGCCATAGAGAAAGAATTATGTATGTATAGCAGTTCTCTCCGTATGAAATAAGATTACAAACCTCGTTGGTCTACTGATCCAAAAAGCTGTGTTGTATTTAATATTATATCTTTTTTTTCAATAATTCGGTTTTATGTACGTAAATAATTAGAGGAATAGAAATTAATTTAACATCGATAAAAATTATTGAAAATTGATGATATTGAATTTTTTTTTTTTTTTTTGGAAAATCTGATTTTAGATCCTACAAATTTGAGTCGTTGACTTCATTTCATGTTAAAATTTGACACACATCTACAAATTTTGTTGTTTTTTTTTTTTAATCGATGACACAAGGAAGCGAGAGCTAAAGAGGCTATCTCTGGCTATACCTTACGGACCACCTTCTGCAGCAATAAGGACATAAACGATGTTAAAAACGTCGTGGGGAGATGAACCAATCAAATTCAAACTCGGTTCCTTAAAATCATAAATGTGCAACATATTCTGGTCCAGAATTCCAAGTAAATTATGAAACAGGCTCGCGAAGTACTACTAAGGTAAAACTGGCCGAGACCAGAGTAGAAAGAGTCGCACAAAATCCCTAAATTTTGTCATCAAAATGAAAGAAAAAACAAAAAAAAATTTAAAACAAAATCGAATTTTGGAAATAGTTTTATGGTTATAGCCACCAGCTTAAGATGAGGGCTAAAAAATGCTTCGTTTGTACTCCAAACAAAACACTTTAATCGTTTACCACATGAGACAGGTATGTCTACCAATTTGACTTAAATATTTTTCAAATAACAATTAAAAATAATGAGATAATTCATTAATAAATTTCATTATAAAAATGAGGGAGAAAACAACTCATTTCCTGAATAAAAAAATTCGGAAACAAGCTGAAAACGTGTAGTCTCCAATTTGCAATTTCTTATACTAGTCTTATTAAAATTACAATTTGTGATTCGGTTTTGATATGTAGGTACAGGTACCTATGTGAGTTGGAAAATAATGTCTTGAAAATATAGGTATATTGAAAATCCGAAACAATTGTGGATCGAGAAAAAAGAAAGGAATGTGAATCAAAATTCAAATTATATCTTAGAGATGGAGAAAAATAAAAATTTATGATACTTATAACAAAATAGGCTAAAATGAAAATTTGTATCACAAAGAGAGCTTCGTTTAATTTTTGTGAATTTCTGTACGGAAGATTTAAATACAGAGTAGCTGTACATAAGACATCCGCCTATTGAGACCAATAATTTTTTTCGACTTTTTCATGTTCCAGCAGCCCATCGGTTTCAATTCTAAACGATTTTCTTCAGATTGGTACGGCTGACGGGTGAAGACCAGCATAACCGTGGTAGTTTTTGGCTGACATCAATTGGTCTTGCACGGTTCAAGTCCTGATCTTGATTTTGTTTACAAAATTTTATAAACATTAATGGCGAAATCAAATGCGATATTCGTGCGTTCCTTCAGAATAAACACAAAAATCTCGACTTGGCACAATTGTACCGGTTAACGGTCGGGTAGAGATAAAGAATGAAACTAAACAATTAATATTGGAAATTATCTGAGTCAGCAAGATCGCGCACGTATCTCGCATATCGTTCATAAATTTATTCTCATGTTCTGCGCTTGATCGCTATCTTGCCCAGACGAATTATGTTGCTCTTGATCTTTAGGTCCAGAGAAAATGCCAGACCCGGACCAGTTTTATTTATCCTTATCAACAGCTACCTGCAAAAATATTCCAAGAAAATTCGTTAAGTAATTTTGATTCGAAAAAGTAGTCCTAATTTTCAAAATTTCCAATAATTATATCAATTAAACGGAAAAAATTGACCTTTCAAAGAACAATATTTTCCTCGCTTGAATTTTGTATATTTACCAATTCTCCCATAATCATTACGGAACACAATGCGATAATTCGCGGAAAATTTGAGCTGCATGAATCATCAACGAGAGGAGAGTACAAGTAAAAACTGCATGTCAAAATATATACGGTTGCCACGTTGCACTTTTCCGCACGTTGATCAGAGCTAATATCATTCTGAAAGCACAGCAAAATTAATTACTGCAGAGGATAATTTTCCAACAGTTGACGAGATTCTTTCGTGTCTTAAAATCCTCAACAGGTTGAATAATGATTAAGTCATCTACGGCAGGAGTAAATGCAACACCAGGAGCGGGATCTACGCAAGAGAAAAGTGAAGATTCCCAAACGCCAAAAAATATAAAATTTTAAAGGAGAAAACTATAAGCTCTAGCGCACAAGCAGCTCTAAAAAATGTAAGTTTTCCCAAAAAATAAAAAAAAGAATTAAGTATTTGATGAAATTGAATTATGTGAAACTTAATAAACGATGCATTTTTTAAAAGTCCGGCCCGTGGAGAATCTCCCTTTTCCATCTCCTTTCTCCGAACCCCCATGCATTCTGAATTCTAAATGTAATTCGTAATTGTGAAGGAAAACAAATTAATAAAAAAACAATACGATATAATTCAAATGTCTTTTATTATAATGGATACACACGATATGAAAACAAAAAAAAAAAAAGATCTAAATGCCTCCGAAAAGTATTAAAACTTACACTCGTGTTACAAACACGCTTCAACCATTTCGAATGACGTACACGTTACATTAAATTTACGGTCGCTGAAATCAAAAAGTAAAATATAATCAAAAAAAAAAAAGTACAAATAAAAATCATTCTCGTTTAGCGTACTCAAACGTAAAACAATCGAAAACGCACACAAATAAAAAAACAATAGGTAAAATATCCTGAGATAAAAAAAAATTTCAATTCTAGTACTGTCACATTTCATTGTCATGAACTTCTTAATTTAAGTCTTCTTGCCAGTCAATTTCTAAACAAAAATGTATACGGACTGTTACAGGTAAACTTAACAAAACCGCCGTTCTCTCAACACAAATTTAAAAATATTATCTTTGCACATCGATACGTTTCTCAGAAGCGTAATAAGAGTCAATACAAAAGAAATTTAAAACTAATTTAACTAAGTTTAAAAATAAGTGCTATCGTTTAATCGTAAAATACGTTCGTAAAGTAAAGGTAAAAAAATGAGGGGGAGACAAATCGCAAAATAGAAAAAGAAATGACAAAATATTCGTCAACAATGAACTAAATGTTTTTTTTTTATTTTATTTTTTTTTCATTTTTCAAAAATTCTCAACACATTAGCGAGCCATGGATGGGGGTGTGGGGACTGATGTCTAAAAGAAAAGAGATTAAAAGTATCTTAACGATTACATTAGACTACACGTATTTGCAGATCCTCCAGTTTGTTGTGATTCTTCCTCGCTACTTAAAGCGACCGCTTCGCTGACGCTCTGCGAACTAGCGTCAGTATACTCACCGACTGCCACCGCCGCCGCCGCCGCCGCTGCGTCATCGTCTGCATCGGCGACGCTACTCTCCTGATCGTAGACATCCACGTCGGAGTCGCAATTCGTCGACGACGCACCCTCCGCACTCGCTACGCTCTTCGGACGAACGGCGGCGAATCCGTTGCGCAGCGCGCGGAACGGATACAGCAGCGAAGAAACGATACCGGCGCTGGCGGCCGCAAGGAAGCGCCGTTTTGCGGCAGGTTCGACAGCGCCGGACACCTCTACGCCACCTTGCTCCTGGTCGTCGTCGTCGTCGTCTTCGTCATCCATCTCCTCGATGTAGACGACCGCTTTGCGTTTCAGCGACGAAGTCGCACCTCTGGGCGCTACGGAGGCGCCACCGATCGGCTGCAGCAGATCGTCGTCGAAGGAGGCGGCGTCGAATTCGTAGATGGAAAGTGGGACGCGTGCGCCGCCGCCGCTCTTCTTGTAGGCGGGCGTGCTAGTCGACGCGATTTCGGAGGCGCGCGACGAACGCGTCCGCATGCGAGCCGGCGTCGCGATATCGTCGTTCGAGACGGACGAGGCGCGCGAATTAATGCCGCTGTCGTTGTCTCGGTCGAGTGCTTTCTTTCGGGCGGTGGCGGCGGCGGCTGCGGCTACGGCGCCAGGTGTTGATACCGTCACGGTTGCCGACGGTTTTGATTCCTCTTCGCCAACCTTGGCCTTGCGTGTGGCGGCGGCTACAGGCGTTGGCGCCGTCGCAGACGGCTTGGATTCCTCTTCGCCGACCTTGGCCTTGCGGGTTGCGGTGGCAATGGACGCGGATGCGCCAACTGCGCCAGTGCCGGTGCTGTTGCTGTTGGTGCTGATGTTGCTGTTGGTGATAACGATAGCCACTTCTTTAGAATTTACTTTGGTACCACCAGTCGGCGCGTCGTCAGCGTCGCCTCCGCTGCGCAGACTCATTTTCTTATCCTTTTTCTCGCTGTCTGAGCTAGCTTTGTCGTCGACGACGACGGCGCCACTTTTTTGCGTCACTGCCAAACGCGTCGAACGTAATTTGGGTTTCAACGATTCATCGTCGCCGTCTCCGCCACCTTCTGCCGCCGCGTTGACCACACCGCCGACGATTTTCGAACGTGTTTTCATGTCCGCAGCTTCTTCGTGATTGCCGTTCATACCATTAATCGTCACAATATTCTCATCAACGATGATGGCTTCATAACCGGAATCCATTTAGACCTGTCAAATAGTAAAAACCGTGGTTAAGGGATGACACAGGCTTTCGGCTTAAATTAATTACGACACACGAAAGAGAATAGCGGACAGTGGTTTGAACTAACCAGCTTGAAGAATATGAACACAGAAAAAAAGAAGGTATTTGACGAATTGCGAAGGGAGGCAATGAATATTACATAATATACACATTAGTGTAGGAAATATACAGAGTACGAGCACAAAAGAAAACATTCGACATTTGCGAGTTTCTGGGGCTAAAAATGGGCGACTTGAAAAATCTGAATCAGATCTACAAACTACATAAAAATTGTAAATAACATTAACAATCGGTCGAATATTGGAAAGGAAAAATAAACGAAAAGAAAATATGAAAATATAAATCTGATCTGACTGAACAAAGTGGGTTCACTTTCTCTGGTGATCTATATTGAATCTATATATTTGGAAGGCCGAAATTTGCTGGGAAATTACACAAAGATGAACATCGAAATATCGTAAGAAATATAGATAGGAACAGAAAGACAAAAAGAAATGATTATGTTACACAAATCTGTTTCAGATCACCTAGGAAAATAAACAAAATTGATCTGTAGATCTGAAATGGATTTTTTTTGCGACCAAGGTTTCAGTAATCTGTGATCTCAGTTCCTATCTCCGTATAGCACACTCGAAGAAAACCTGGAAATTTGGAAATAAAACATTATTTTCAGTTTTAATAAGTTCAGTACGTTTTTCTATAATCAAAAACAAATTTGTTCCAAAAACGGAAATATTTTATAACATCTGACATTTGTTCAATTTTTATTTATTTTTATTTTGTTGGTTTATACCTGACTAGCTTCTCGTAACTAATGGCTGTGGCCGCATTATGTTTGCCAAAAGTTGAAAAAGAATATTTTTTTTGCACTTGGGAGATTGCCAATTACGATCCTGTATCATGTTTTTTTTTGTTTTAGCCTGGGTCGACACTAAATTCGGATAACTCAAAGGCTCAAAAATTCATCTTAATTATTGTTGATTCACAAACTTCTAGTTTATTTCAGTGCTTAGATAATTGAATCACTCTTGTATGAATTCATGAAAATCTTCGAGATAGGATAACATGTATCAATAAGAATTATTCGAAATAAAATAGAGCAAATCTAAAGGTATATTGAGAAAACTGAATCGGTTAAAATAATAAACATCATTCAGAGAAATCCGACAGTTTATGACGGTAAATCAGAAACTCCTTTGTTAACGCTTAAGAGATTTGGCAATCAATAACATGGGAGTTTCATTATTCCCACTGACTACAACAGTTAGAAGAATGCTTCTCAGATTTAGGAGTCAAGTTTTACCACAAACTGCAAAGATAATAAAAGACCAAACAGAAATTAATAAATACAGCTTTTCTTTCCATCTACCCTTTCGAAGATCTGACATTACGCTTATTTGATACAAATGATGGAAAAAACATACTGTTCGGTCTTTTGAACACCCGGTCTTCAATAGAAAATTTTTTCCGATTGCAGCCTGCACAAAACAACAACAAGGAAATAATTTACAAGATAGCGATGAAGTTCAGTTAGTATAAATTCGTTAGTTCTGCCATAAAATAATTGAATAACTTACGGGAATTCAACGAGACGAGATTTCTTCTCTAGGCGCACAAACTGAAAAATTTGATGGTCGGTCAGTGCACGAACAAGGATGTTTTCAACTTACACTTAAGACCACTGACGTCGATAATAAGGTAACAGAAGCATTGAGGATTAAAGAGTTCATAAGTGTTAATTTTCGGAGCATAAAGGAGGACGCGACCGCAAATCAGAAAGCAAAATTGCCTCGAGTGCACTCAAAATAGATAAAAATTACACGAACGAGAAGAATGTCAGGATCAGATCTAGCGGCACACTTTATTTTTGTCTAGAACATCAACACTCACCTGTCATTTTTGCAATTATTTCAGTAGAATTCACGTTCTCGCCACTCGAATATGCGAATTTATATAGCTCGCAAGTTCACTAATTTAATTTTAAATTCTTAATAACGAAACTATAAGGCCAAGAGAGAGATTTTGTTGATGCTAACGGTACAAGACCTATAAGACGCGGTAATGTGTAATCGTAAACGAAATTGAATGAACCGGACCAATACAACGCAACGCATTGTTTTTTTCGTAAATTCCAATCATATTAAGAATATAAGCAAAAAGAAAACAAAAAATAATAAGCAGTCAATCCACTCCATAGAACTGAAAAAAGAACTTCGAGGATGCACATATGATGGAGACGACACATGGGCAGTTGATGTCCTACCTATAGAAAGCGCTTCTACAAACAAGTGTACTTCCAACTTGTTGTGAGGTTTGCCTGCAAGGATCGAAAGAGACTTCAATTCACTAAGAATTTGTTATGCAGACTAAAAACATATATGAGAATAAAAGAGTATCGTATAAAATGGCGAAGCACAGTGTTAGATTTCAGTAGTTGGTACTACTGCAATCAAGATCTCCCGCAGTCAAGCTCTTGTCGTTTTTATCTGTTTTCTTTCTTCTTTCTGTTTCCTGGTCAAGAGGTGACGCTCATTCAACTCTGTTGTTTTCAATATGGCGATACTACTTTAACATGTTTCGTTTTTATAATAAATTAGTTTTTCTATTATGATAGTGTTCAAGTTTTATTTATGAGATAAATCAAGTAAATTTACGTTTAGAACTGAGTTAGTTGCTTGTAATTAATTTCTCTTCTAAATATAAAGTGATAGCAGAGTTCAAGTGTGTTCGCGTGTTCACGCCTTTGTTATCATCAAGAATTACGTTCGTATTTATGTTACGAAAAACATCAAGTACGTAAATTAAGATCGCTTAATTTTTCAAGTTCGTGTGTTAAGAAATTTGCGGGTTGTGTTTGCCGTTTTCGTCTTTTGTTTTATGGCTCCGAAAACACGTAAAAGCCGATCTCAAGCTCCTGCTCTTCCAGTCACAAAGAAGAAACAGGTTTCGAAAGTCAAGAAGGTGTCATTTAATCCGGTTGTAAATACAGTGACAACCGATACGATAGACGAGATCGTCCAAATTCAAGATTTAGCGCTGGTTCAAGAATTGTCCAATATGGCTGGTGAAATCAAGATGTCTTCAAGCACTGTGGCTGAACCAACCATCACAGTTACTTTCTCGGATTCCGGAAAGATAGTCAAGAAAGTTCAACCAGGGCATTCGTCTACACCATCCAGTGAGTCGAGTCAAGATAATGTAATACCGTTACGTATGTTAAATCAAGATATCTCATCTACGTCGTTCTCAAGTCCGTCAAGTAGTTCGTCGAATCAAGTAGAAATATCAAGTTCAAGAAAATCACCGTCTGCCATGTCATCGATCTCAAGTCAAGTAAATATTAATAAAAATTATTCAAGTGTTATTTCAGATATTAAGTCGTCGTCGAATGTCGATAGCATGATCGTCGATTCCGCAACAAACGCAATCGCAGCGCTTGATTTTTCAAAAATGTTGCTGAAAAGTCAATTCGTTCCCCCTCCCGGACTAACTAACGTTGGTCAAGAGTCAAGTTTTGGTCAAGCACCAAATTTTCAAGAATCAAGAGCAGGCTTTATGCCTGCACCTCAAGTGTCAAGTTACCCTGCGGCATTTCAAGATTCAAGCTCATTTGTGCACGATGCGAATCAAACGCTATCAGGTAACATTTATACTCCAATGAATACTTTGTTTCAGTATCAATGTTACCCGACTATGGGCCAATTTCAAATGGTTCCATTGATTCCATTGCGTACATATGGTAACAATGAGAAGCTAAAGGGTAAGCAAAATTTCAAGATGTGGGAGAGGGATATCAAGAACGACTTAGCGGCGGCAAATGCGATTGAGTGGATCGCATTCCCTCGAGCTGAACACCTCAATCTACCTGAGAACATTCGCCGAGGAGTCGATGCTCAAGTTCAAAACCTGATTTGGATGAATGTAGCACAACCGATCAAGACGCTCATTTTTCATCTCGAATCAGCCTGCAAAATTTATCAAGAACTCAAGAGGCAGTACGGTAGCAAGACGATTCATGACATGATTGCTGTCATGAACCGTCTTGACGAACTCAAGTATGTAGATAATACTGAATTAATTTTATTTTTATCAAAATTTGATGCCGCTCAACGAAGTTTGGTGGAATTTGGTCAAGTATTTCCACCCTCCTTCTGGTTAATCAAGCTTATTCAAAAATTAAACCCTTCGTTCGAGGCGGTCATCGATACCCTATGTGCACGAGCAGGTGAAGACCTGTCTGAGGAAATGCTACGTACATCCCTTTTGGATTACGTAGAAAGGAAGAAGTCGACGACTGCTAAACCGTCGGAGAGTGCTCCGAAGCTTCCAGATTACGCACGGAAGGCAACGTTGACTCCCTTTACACCTCAGTCAGGTAAATCACCTGCTCCAATATCAAGTTCTTCTTCAAGTAATGTTATGTATAAGTCCATCGACGAATCAAGTAACAAATCAAGTATCAAGACAATTCCTACAGCCCCCGCGAAACAAAATCAAGATGTCAAGAAGGAAAATCAAGAGAAAAAGTTCGCTGTAAGGATTGCGGCTGGAATGGGCACACGGTGGATAAATGCTTCAACGGTAACAAAAAGGTTTGTTACCGGTGTCAAAAACCGGGTCATGAAGCTCGTAACTGTCCTGTGCAGCAAATGGATCCGAACAGTATCTCAAGTGAGTTACATTTAATTAAGTTAAATGTAATTAATAATCAAGATTTTATAAATCAAGATTCACGTAATCAAGATACTGATGTTTTCGTGATTGATAGTGGGGCCACAAATAATGCTGTAGCTCACATTCACCAAGTTTTAAACTATCGAGCTTTCCCGAAAGACAAAACTTTGGGACAAGCTGGTAAAGATAGTGTTTTAAAAGCTACGGGTGAGGGTATGATATTATTTACCCTAAATCATGAATCATCGTCAAGAATATTTACCTTTGTTTTAAAAGAAGTCTTAGTAGTTCCCGGTCTAGCAAATGGGCTTGTTAGTGTTAACCATTTTGTTAAAGACAATAATATCAAGTTACTCTTCGAGTCTAATCAAGTTACATTTCACAGGCAAGAAGAGGTCGGGTTGAATAAACCCCTTATCAAGATAATCTCAAGTCAAGATAGATATCAATTTGTCCCTTCAAGTATGAACAAAAATATCAAGAACTACAAAAAGGCTTTATCAAGAATACATAAAGGTAAATCAATTTTATTATCTGAATACACTAAAGATCCGAGTTTGTCAGAAATTGCTGATCAAAGTGGTCTGGGTAATAAAAGTCAAGTCAAGTCCCCCAAATCAAGTAAATCGTCTGGTAACAAAAAGTCTGATTGTAACGGGTCTAATGTTGCTACTGACAGGTCCTATGTTGATGACTCCTGGATCAATGAGTTTGATAAAATGGAGTTAAGTAAAAGTCAACAAAATAAATCAAGTAATGTCGATCCCTCAGATTCTGGTAAAATTGTGCAGGATTCGAAGGGGGCATCAAGTCAAGAAAATTCAAGTAATGTTAAGAATAATTCGAATTCTTTACCAGTCTATCGTACGAAAACTGGTAAAAGAAAAAATCAAAAAGTTAAGAAAATGATAAGTGACAAACAAAGAACAAAATTGGTGAATGAAGGGAATATTTGGCATCGTAGGATGGGACATATTTCTTCTCCAAATTTATATCGTCTTTGTTCTGTTGCTATTGGTGTCCTGGACATAATTTGGCCGGACACATTTCAAGATTGTCAAGTTTGTAACCAAACAAAAATGATTCGTAAATGTTTCGATAAAGATTGTGAACGAGCTTCAAGACCAGGTGAATTAACTCACGCTGATGTGATTGGCCCAATCTCTCCCCCTACCTTTGCCAAGAAAAATATTTATCTACTAGTATTTTTAGACGATTATACTCGTTATATTAGTATTTTTGCACTCAAGAAAAAGTATGAAGTGACCAGGTTTTTCAAGATGTATGAAGAGAATTAAGGCTCAATTCCCTCAAGAAGGCCAATGTAAAACTTTACATTGTGATAATGGTACTGAATTTGTTAATCAGGCCATGGATCAGTTAATCGAAGAATTAGGAATTGAGAGAGAAACCTCTGGTCCTTATACTAGTGAACATAATGGTACTGCTGAGAGGGCTAATCGAACTATCGAGGTCAAGATTCGTTCATTAATTCAAGAGAGTGGATTTCCTACTTCATTTTGGGGCTTAGCTGCTGATGCTACCGAATATTTATATAATAGGTCACCACACAGAGCACTAAATTTCAAGACACCCTATGAAATGTTTTACGGTAATAAGCCTGATTTATCAAGTATTCACGTTTTTGGCTGTCTGGCTTATGTACTTCAAGAAAATCAACCTACTGGTCGAAAATTTGATGTAGTTAGTACTAAACAATATTTAGTAGGTTATACTAAAAACAGGTTATATTTTATATAATCCTGCTACTAAAAAGACTAACGTTTCGTGTAATGTCAAATTCGACGAAAGTAAAACATTTAGGGATGCAATTAATGAACGTCAAGAAACTATTCAAGAATTTAGTAATCAAGAATTAGATTTTCCTGATGAAAATTTAACTCAAGTTGAAAATCAAGATAATTCTCTACCTACTAACGTTGCTGGTAATGATAGTTTGGTAGAGAATCAAGCTGATTCAAGTCCAAGTCCCAATCAAGATATTGCTCCTCCTGTTGTTCAAGTTCAAGTTGGTGAAGATAATTCCCAAGATAAGATAATCAAAATTGATTATAATTGGGACCTTTCTCAAGAAAGTCAAGTGATTGATGGCTCAGTGCAAATTCTTCGTATCTCTGATGCGAATAATAAAAGAGATGAAACAGAGGTTTCTTCTCCTAATGCACCACAATCGTATAAAGAGGCATTAAAATCACCTGACTGGCCTAAATGGAAGGAAGCAATAACTCAAGAGATCAAGTCTCTAAATTGTTAAAAGTTTTGGCGTATTCTCCCAAAATCAAATACTAAGGGTCATCAACTACTTCCGTGGAAGTGGATTTTTACCATTAAACCTGATGGAGCTTTCAAAGCTCGCCTTGTAATAGTTGGTGCTGTTGATAAAGAAAAATATTCAACTCAAGATACCTACTCACCTACTGCAACTGCAACCACAATTCGTTGGTTCTTTTCTTTAGCTTGAAAACTTAAGTTAAGAATTACACAGCTAGATATCAAGACTGCTTTTCTCAATAGTGAGATTGATCGAGATAAATATACCTCAATACCTCAGGTTATTGATCTCGACAACAAACTTTATGCACTCAAGTTAAATAAAGCTGTGTATGGGTTAGCTATTGCACCTAGGTCATGGTATGTAAAATTTTCAAGAATTCTCAAGAGTAAGGGTTTTGAACCATTATTACATCAAGGTTGCATTTTCATGAAATCAAGTGGTAATAATTTTGTCATAATGTTAGCATACGTTGATGACATTTTAATTATGGGCTCTAGCAATCAAGTTGTTCAAGATGCCATTAAGAGTTCCAAGAAAATTTTGAAGTCAAGAACTTAGGTTCCCCAAGTCGTTATGTTGGTTTTCAAATTGAAATTGACAATAACACTGGTAATCTTCGTTTACATCAAGAGGACTATATCAAAACCCTAATTCACAAATTCAAGTTAGAAAATTGTGGTGAACGTTTAGTTCCAATGAACTCTTTCGCCAATTTTCCAAAAATTCAAGAAACACCCTTACCTCCTCATAATTCGTATAGGACGGCTATTGGGTCACTCTTATATTTAGCTAATACTACTCGCCCAGATATTTCTTTTGCGGTAAGTTTTTTAGCTAGATTTCAAGAAAAACCTACGTAGTTACATCGTACTTTAGTAAGTCATGTAGTTCGTTATCTAAAACACACTCCAACATTTGGTTTAACCTACTCAAGTCCTGATGAAGATATTGTTGCGTATGTTGATGCTGACTTCGCAGCAGATAAATCAAGAAAATCTACTACTGGCTTTTGTATTAAACAGTTTGGTAATACAATTGCTTGGGGCAGCAGAAAACAAGATGTAATTGCTGAGTCAACTACTGAGGCCGAGTTTGTAGCCGTTGCTGTTGCTTCAAGTCATATGCTCTATTGTAGTAGGTTAACTTAAGAAACTTTTCCTCAGTTTAAAACTCAAGTTACCGTATATGAAGATAATCAGTCTACCTGTAACTTATTATCTATCTTCTATAATCATGGTAAACTTAAACATATCGAACGTCGATATCTCAAGGTAAAAGAGTATGTTCGTGATAACTTACTCAAAATTATTCATGTATCAACAAATAATCAAGTTGCTGCTATTTTAACAAAACCTCTTACGGCTCAGCAACATGAGTTCTTATGTGAAAAACTGTTAAGCAATTAAGATGGTAAGTCAAGAGAGTCATTCAAGTATATCCGAAAACTTTAATTTATCAAGTTACCATCTCTATTGTTCAAGTCAAGTCAAGCAAATAAAATTTTCGTTATTCATAAATGAAAATTCGTTAAACTTCTGTTATTCATAAATAGAAGAAATTTCTCAAAATTTGTAAGTTGTATAAATTTTAGAAAATTATTAACGGTCAAGTAAATCAAGTTTCAAGTTCAAGAATCAAGATATATTTACTCAAGTTCGGATAATTCCAAATTGGGTACGAGTTTCGTATTTTCCTGGTTTGCTGAATATAATTCATCGATCGATATCCAGACTCAAAATTATGTTATAATATTGACTCTAACCTCAAGAAATAATGACAAGTTTAGTTCAAGTAAATTAATTTTACTCAAGAATCGACATTTTTATGAAATCAAGTCTTTCTTTTATTATCAAGACCAAGTTGATGTCAAGCAGTCTGATGAACTCATCTATTTAATGTGATGAAATACTAATATATCTGTTTATTGTTCCAGATGTATTCCATCAAGATGAATTCAGTTTCTCGATCAAGAATAATATTAATAATTGTATTTTCCTTTTCAGATACTTTTATAATTTTATGTTTGTTTTTGTTCCTGGTTAATCATGTGTTCTTTTATTTTCAGGAAGACTTATTATTTTTAAGTATCATTTTTATTTGAAAATACTAATATTATTTTGTTTGCAGGTGACTCGTTACCTAGTATTAATTTTATGATTCTCATTTTGTTTGTTAATTTTGACGTTTTTCCTTTTTCTCTGGTCAATTAGTTTTGTAATTTTATTTGCTCAATTTTGTTTAGTATTATGACCAAAATTTAAGAATTTAAGTTTGTTTTGTTTTTGGAGCGTCATACTCGTTTTGTTTTGTTAAGATTAAGTAAACTCAAGTTCCTGTGATTCTCAAGCTGCTGTGATTCTTCAAGTCTGTGATAACTCAAGAACATCAATTCTCAAGAAATTCCAAAAAAAAACGGCTCGACACTCGCCAGGAAGGGGGTGTTAGATGTCAGTAGTTGGTACTACTGTAATCAAGATCTCCCACAGTCAAGTTCTCGTCGTTTTTATCTGTGTCTCTTTTTCTTTCTGTTTTCTGGTCAAGAGGTGACGCTCATTCAACTCTGTTGTTTTCAATATGGCGATACTATTTTAATATGTTTCGTTCTTATAATAAATTAGTTTTTCTATTATGATAGTGTTCAAGTTCTTTTTATGAGTTAACTCAAGCAAATTTACGTTTAGAACTGAAATAGTTGCTCGTAATTAATTTCTCTTCTAAATATAAAGGAAATCTCCTCATTTCTGACTGGAGTCAAGTTCAAGTTATTCTTAATTCATAATTTCATAATTCATAATTATCATAAATATCATCTGTCATCAGTTTCAGTTGTCACTCATTCACTCGTAATTTTCTTTATATTTGAAACCTACACCAATTACGAACAACTGAGTTCGGTTTAAATATATATATTTACTTGAATAACTTGAACATACTCATAAATAACTTGAGAAACACTATGTAATTCAACTTAATTTATTAAAAGGAACAAACAGGCATAATCAGAGTCTTATCGCCATATTGAATACAAGGTTGAGTGAGCGTCACCTCTTGACCAGAAAACAGAAAGAAGAAAAAGACACAGATAAAAACGACGAGAACTTGACTGTGGGAGATCTTGATTGCAGTAGTACTAACTACTGACATCTAACACCACCTTCCTGGCGAGTGTTGAGCCGTTTTTATTGGAATTTCTTGAGAATTGATGTTCTTGAGTTATCACAGACTTGAAGAATCACAGCAGCTTGAGAATCACAGGAACTTGAGTATACTTAATCTTAACAAAACAAAACGAGTATGACGCTCCAAAAACAAAACAAACTTAAATTCTTAAATTTTGGTCATAATACTAAACAAAAAAAATTGAGCAAATAAAATTACAAAATTAATTGACCAGAGAAAAAGGAAAAACGTCAAAATTAACAAACAAAATGAGAATCATAAAATTAATACTAGGTAACGAGTCACCTGCAAACAAAATAATATTAGTATTTTCAAATAAAAATGATACTTAAAAATAGTAAGTCTTCCTGAAAATAAAAGAACACATGATTAACCAGGAACAAAAACAAACATAAAATTATAAAAGTATCTGAAAGGAAAAATACAATTACTAATATTATTCTTGATCGAGAAATTGAATTCATCTTGATGGAATACATCTGGAACAATAAACAGATATATTAGTATTTCATCACATTAAATAGATGAGTTCATCAGACTGCTTGACATCAACTTGGTCTTGATAATAAAAGAAAGACTTGATTTCATAAAAATGTCGACTCTTGAGTAAATTGATTTACTTGAACTAAACTTGTCATTATTTCTTGAGGTTAGAGTCAATATTATAACATAATTTTGAGTCTGGATATCGATCGATGAATTATATTCAGCAAACTAGGAAAATACGAAACTCGTACCCAATTTGGAATTATCCGAACTTGAGTAATTATTTTCTTGATTCTTGAACTTGAAACTTGATTTACTTGACCGTTAATATTTTTCAAAAATTTATACAACTTACAAATTTTGAGAACTTTCTTCTATTTATGAATAACAGAAGTTTAACGAATTTTCATTTATGAATAACGAAAATTTTATTAGCTTGACTTGACTTGAACAATAGAGATGGTAACTTGATAAATTAAAGTTTTCGGATATACTTGAGTGACTCTCTTGACTTACCATCTTAATTGCTTAACAATTTTTCACATAAGAACTCATGTTGCTGAGCCGTAAGAGGTTTTGTTAAGATATCAGCAACTTGATTATTTGTTGATACATGAATAATTTTGAGTAAGTTATCACGAACATACTCTTTTACCTTGAGATATGGACGTTCGATATGTTTAAGTTTACCATGATTATAGAAGATAGATAATAAGTTACAGGTAGACTGATTATCTTCATACACGGTAACTTGAGTTTTAAACTGAGGAAAAGTTTCTTCAGTTAACCTACTACAATAGAGCATATGACTTGAAGCAACAGCAACGGCTACAAACTCGGCCTCAGTAGTTGACTCAGCAATTACGTCTTGTTTTCTGCTGCCCCAAGCAATTGTATTACCAAACTGTTTAATACAATAGCCAGTAGTGGATTTTCTTGATTTGTCTGCTGCGAAGTCAGCATCAACATACGCAACAATATCTTCATCAGGACTTGAGTAGGTTAAACCTAAAGTCGGAGTGTGTTTTAGATAACGAACTACATGACTTACTAAAGTACGATGTAACTCCGTAGGTTTTTCTTGAAATCTAGCTAAGAAACTTACCGCAAAAGAAATATCTGGGCGAGTAGTATTAGCTAAATATAAGAGTGACCCAATAGCCGTCCTATACGAATTATGAGGAGGTAAGGGTGTTTCTTGAATTTTTGGAAAATTGGCGAAAGAGTTCATAGGAACTAAACATTCACCACAATTTTCTAACTTGAATTCGTGAATTAGGGTTTTGATATAGTCCTCTTGATGTAAACGAAGATTACCAGTGTTATTGTCAATTTCAATTTGAAAACCAACATAACGACTTGGGGAACCTAAGTTCTTGACTTCAAAATTTTCTTGGATACTCTTGATAGCATCTTGAACAACTTGATTGCTAGAGCCCATAATTAAAATGTCATCAACATAAGCTAACATTATGACAAAATTATTACCACTTGATTTTATGAAAATGCAACCTTGACGTAATAATGGTTCAAAACCCTTACTCTTGAGAATTCTTGAAAATTTCACATACCATGACCTAGGTGCAGTAGCTAACCCATACACAGCTTTATTTAACTTGAGTGCATAAAGTTTGTTGTCGAGATCAATAACCTGAGGTATTGAGGTATATTTATCTCGATCAATCTCACTATTGAGAAAAGCAGTCTTGATATCTAGCTGTGTAATTCTTAACTTAAGTTTTCAAGCTAAAGAAAAGAACCAACGAATTGTGGTTGCAGTTGCAGTAGGTGAGTAGGTATCTTGAGTTGAATATTTTTCTTTATCAACAGCACCAACTATTACAAGGCGAGCTTTGAAAGCTCCATCAGGTTTAATGGTAAAAATCCACTTCCACGGAAGTAGTTGATGACCCTTAGTATTTGATTTTGGGAGAATACGCCAAAACTTTTAACAATTTAGAGACTTGATCTCTTGAGTTATTGCTTCCTTCCATTTAGGCCAGTCAGGTGATTTTAATGCCTCTTTATACGATTGTGGTGCATTAGGAGAAGAAACCTCTGTTTCATCTCTTTTATTATTCGCATCAGAGATACGAAGAATTTGCACTGAGCCATCAATCACTTGACTTTCTTGAGAAAGGTCCCAATTATAATCAATTTTGATTATCTTATCTTGGGAATTATCTTCACCAACTTGAACTTGAACAACAGGAGGAGCAATATCTTGATTGGGACTTGGACTTGAATCAGCTTGATTCTCTACCAAACTATCATTACAAGCAACGTTAGTAGGTAGAGAATTATCTTGATTTTCAACTTGAGTTAAATTTTCATCAGGAAAATCTAATTCTTGATTACTAAATTCTTGAATAGTTTCTTGACGTTCATTAATTGCATCCCTAAATGTTTTACTTTCGTCGAATTTGACATTACACGAAACGTTAGTCTTTTTAGTAGCAGGATTATATAAAATATAACCTGTTTTTAGTATAACCTACTAAATATTGTTTAGTACTAACTACATCAAATTTTCGACCAGTAGGTTGATTTTCTTGAAGTACATAAGCCAGACAGCCAAAAACGTGAATACTTGATAAATCAGGCTTATTACCGTAAAACATTTCATAGGGTGTCTTGAAATTTAGTGCTCTGTGTGGTGACCTATTATATAAATATTCGGTAGCATCAGCAGCTAAGCCCCAAAATGAAGTAGGAAATCCACTCTCTTGAATTAATGAACGAATCTTGACCTCGATAGTTCGATTAGCCCTCTCAGCAGTACCATTATGTTCACTAGTATAAGGACCAGAGGTTTCTCTCTCAATTCCTAATTCTTCGATTAACTGATCCATGGCCTGATTAACAAATTCAGTACCATTATCACAATGTAAAGTTTTACATTGGCCTTCTTGAGGGAATTGAGCCTTAATTCTCTTCATACATCTTGAAAAACCTGGTCACTTCATACTTTTTCTTGAGTGCAAAAATACTAATATAACGAGTATAATCGTCTAAAAATACTAGTAGATAAATATTTTTCTTGGCAAAGGTAGGGGGAGAGATTGGGCCAATCACATCAGCGTGAGTTAATTCACCTGGTCTTGAAGCTCGTTCACAATCTTTATCGAAACATTTACGAATCATTTTTGTTTGGTTACAAACTTGACAATCTTGAAATGTGTCCGGACAGATTATGTCCAATAGCAACAGAACGAAGACGATATAAGTTTGGAGAGGAAATATGTCCCATCCTCCGATGCCAAATATTCCCTTCATTCACCAATTTTGTTCTTTGTTCGTCACTTATCATTTTCTTAACTTTTCGATTTTTTCTTTTACCAGTTTTCGTCCGATAAACTGGTAAAGAATTCGAATTATTCTTAACATTACTTGAATTTTCTTGACTTGATACCCCCTTCGAATCCTGCACAATTTTACCCGAATTTGCGGAATCGACATTACTGTTGACCTTTACTTAACTCCATTTTATCAAACTCATTGATCCAGGAGTCATCAACATCAGACCCGTCAGTAGCAACATTAGACCCATTACTATCAGACTTATTGTTACCAGACGATTTACTTGATTTGGGGGACTTGACTTGACTTTTATTACCCAGACCACTTTGATCAGCAATTTCTGACAAACTCGGATCATTAGTGTATTCAGATAATAAAATTGATTTACCTTTAAATATTCTTGATAAAGCCTTTTTGTAGTTCTTGATATTTTTGTTCATACTTGAAGGGACAAATTGATATCTATCTTGACTTGAGATTATCTTGATAAGGGGTTTATTTAACCCGACCTCTTCTTGCCTGTGAAATGTAACTTGATTAGACTCGAAGAGTAACTTGATATTATTGTCTTTAACAAAATGGTTAACACTAACAAGCCCATTTGCTAGACCGGGAACTACTAAGACTTCTTTTAAAACAAAGGTAAATATTCTTGACAACGATTCGTGATTTAAGGTAAATAATATTATACCCTCACCCGTAGCCTTTAATACACTATCTTTACCAGCTTGTCCCAAAGTTTTGTCTTTCGGGAAAGCTCGATAGTTTAAAACCTGGTGAATGTGAGCTACAGCACTATTTGTTGCCCCACTATCAATCACGAAAACATCGGTATCTTGATTACGTAAATCTTGATTTAAAGAATCTTGATTATTAATTACATTTAAATTAATTAAATGTAACTCACTTGATATACGGTTCGGATCCGGTTGCGGCGCAGGACAGTTGCGAGCTTCATGACCCGGTTTTTGACACCGGTAACAAACCTTTTTGTTACCGTTGAAGCATTTGTCTGCAGTGTGCCCGTTCCAGCCGCAATCCTTACAGCGTACTTTCTTCTCTTGAATTTCTTTCTTGATATCTTGATTTTGTTTCGCCGGGACCGTAGTTGGTATCTTGATACTTGACTTATTTCTTGATTCGTCGATGGGCTTAATATTACTTGAGGAAAAACTTGAAGTGGGAGCAGGTGATTTACCTGACTGAGGTGTAGAGGGAGTCGACGCTGCTTTTCGTGCATACTCTTGACGTTTCGGAGCACTCTCCGTGGGTTTAGCAGTAGTCGACTTCTTCCTCTCTACGTAATCCAAAAGGGAAGTACGTAGCATCTCCTCAGACAGGTCTTCACCTGCTCGTGCACATAAGGTGTCGATGACCGCCTCGAACGAGGGATTTAATTTTTGAATTAACTTGATCAACCAAAAGGAGGGTGGAAAGACTTGACCAAATTCCACCAAACTTCGTCGAGCGGCATCAAATTTAGACAAAAACAAAATTAATTCGCTATTATCTACATACTTGAGTTCATCAAGACGGTTCATGACAGCAATCATGTCATGAATCGTCTTGCTACCGTACTGCCTCTTGAGCTCTTGATATATTTCGCAGGCTGATTCGAGATGAAAAATTAACGTCTTGATTGGTTGTGCGACATTCATCCGAATCAGGTTCTGCACTTGAGCGTCAACTCCTCGGTGAATGTTCTCAGGTAGACTGAGATGTTCAGCTCGTGGACATGCGATCCACTCGATCGCATTTGCCGCCGCCAAGTCGTTCTTGATATCCCTCTCCCACATCTTGAAATTTTGCTTACCCTTAAGCTTTTCATTATTCCCATAAGTACGTAACGGAATCAATGGGACCATTTGAAATTGGCCCATCATCGGGTAACATTGATACTGAAACGAAGTATTCGTTGGAGTATAGATGTTACCCGATTGTGTTTGATTCACATCACGCACAAATGAGCTTGAGTCTTGAAATGCCGCAGGGTAACTTGATACTTGAGGTGTAGACATAAAGCCTACTCTTGATTCTTGAAAATTTGGTACTTGACCAAAACTTGACTCTTGACCAACGTTAGTTAGTCCGGGAGGGGGAGCGAACTGACTTTTCGGCGACATTTTCGAAAAATCAAGCGCCGCGAGTGCGTTCGAAGCAGAGTCTACGATCATGCTATCGCTATTCGACGACGACTTAAAATCTGAAATTACACTTGATAAATTTTTATTAATATTTACTTGACTTGATAACGCGGACCTGGCAGACGGTGAAATTCTTGAACTTGATATCTCCACTTGATTCGACGAACTGCTTGACGGACTTGAATACGATGAAGACGAAATTTCTTGATTTAGCATACGTAGCGGTATGACATTATCTTGATTCGGCTCGATGGAAGGTGATGACAATTGGTTTGGTTGAACCTTCTTGACTATTTTTCCCGTATCCGAAAAGGTAACGGTGATTGTCGGTTCAGCCAAAGTATTCGACGTAGTCTTGATCTCACCAGCCATATCTGATAGTTCTTGAACGAGCGGTAGATCTTTGATTTGTACAATTTCGTCTATTGTATCGGTTGTCACTGTGTTTACTACCGGATTAAAGGACACCCTCTTGATTTTCGAAGCCTGTTTCTTCTTCGTGACCGGAAGAGCAGGAACTTGAGAACGGCCTTTGCGTGTTTTCGGAGCCATAAAATAAACGAAACGAACATGGCAAACACAACCCGCTAATTTCTTGAGGCGCGAACTTGAATAATTATGCGATTTTAATTTACGTACTTGAAATTTTTCGTAACATAAAATACGAACGTGATCCTTGACGATAACAAAGGCGCGAACACGCGAACACACTTGAGCTCTGCTATCACTTTATATTTGAAACCTACACCAATTACGAACAACTGAGTTCGGTTTATATATATATATTTACTTGAATAACTTGAACATACTCATAAATAACTTGAGAAACACTATGTAATTCAACTTAATTTATTAAAAGGAACAAACAGGCATAATCAGAGTCTTATCGCCATATTGAATACAAGGTTTAGTGAGCGTCACCTCTTGACCAGAAAACAGAAAGAAGAAAAAGACACAGATAAAAACGACGAGAACTTGACTGTGGGAGATCTTGATTGCAGTAGTACCAACTACTGACATCTAACAATTTTATCAATACCACAACCACAACCAGAGAAAAAATAATTAAAAACTGGCATTTGAAAATATCGATATTCCTGGAAAAATATCGATACGTATCGATACGTATCGATATTTTTGACAACACTAACATTTACTTGTTTGAATTTTACTGATCTTTTTTAAAATAAAATAAAATGTGTTATGAATTTTTCAACCGACCAAAATTTGTAACTGTCACAGTTTTCTTGCAACATTAGTATTTAGAATTTACTGTATTTACCAAATCATTATCAGTCATTTATAAACTACTTTTAGTATAGTTATTATCCAGATTCTCGTCGGACGAAAGTATTGGAAAAATTAATTAGTGTTGAATTTTATACATCGGTAAGTGTAATTCAGTCAGTCATATTATTATGTCGAAAGTTATGATTTTGTAAAACTCTGTTTCCTACTTAATTATAATATACAGTTCAAATTTTCTCTACGAAGAAACCGTAATAATTGGTAAAAAGCTGTACAGCTGAAAGATAAGTAATGTCGCAGTTCGCCTTCTTTAACAGTTTGAATAGTGCTGTGAAAATGGATGAGCCCATCACTAGAGGGCCAATCCCTCGCTATGAAAAAAGGAAAATTTTGGAAACTAGGTTAGTCGTATAATTGATCTCCATGAAAACGTATATCCATTTTTTTTAATTGCTGGTGTTTCATTGTTTTAGTAATTTAAATTCATCGGCTGCTTTAAATTCTTCAAAAAATAAGTCTTTCAACTCGTCTTTATCGTCTGGTAAGACACCCAAAAAACATACTGAACATAATTCTTTGAAAAAAACACCCAGTAAAACACCCAAAAAGTCTCCTGGTAAGTAAATTAAAAACATTTCCCATATAATCGTATCAATATTATTTTAACTCAATGCATTAATTTTATAGGACCAAATTCGAATGCTACCACACCAGGTAAAGCCAAAACTCCTACTGGTGGAGATAGATTCATATCTAATAGATCAGCAGTTGGCTTCGAATTAGCTCAATATAAGGTATGTAATATTCAGAGAAGCTCTTCATATGTTTCTGTTCGCTATAATTAAACAATATAAATTTAGATGGCTCATGAGAATATCAGTGCCAGTGGTTCAGAAGATACAGACCCTACCCAAAAAGATAGGCAACAAATTATTACAGAAAATCTAACGGGACATGATTTAGCTGGCACAAGAATATTAGAATACCAGAAAAAAGCTCCTGTTCCTCCGGAAGTAAATGCGCCTGTTTCAATTTTATTTATTTGATTTTTGTCCTATTGCTGTGTTCAGTGTTCTTATTTTATTTTGTAGGGCTACCAAAATGCCTTGAAAGTTGTTTACACTCAGTCAAAAACGCCCATGTCATCCAAGGCAGCCAATAGATATATTCCCCATGCCCCGGAAAGAATTCTCGATGCACCCGATATAATTGACGATTACTGTAAATTATTTTTTGACGTGATAAACATTTTTTGCGCCCGTGAATTTGACTGTTCTTCTTCTTTTAGATCTAAATTTGGTTGATTGGAGTATGAATAATATTCTTGCAGTAGCGCTTGGAAATAGCGTTTACTTGTGGAACGCTGATTCGGGAGTCATTGATCATTTGCTAGAATTGGAAGGTGCTGATTATGTTTGCTCAGTGAACTGGATTCAAGAAGGCAATTTAATTGCCGTAGGAACCAGTCTGGGAAATGTTCAAGTATGATTCAGTTTGATTAGATATGTCTTTTATGCTTTACGTTGTTTAATCAATTTTAATTCTTGTACGTAGTTATGGGATGTTGCACAAACTAAACGATTACGTATAATGGACGGTCATTCTGTTAGAGTCGGTTCCTTGTCATGGAATACGTATATTTTGAGCTCTGGTTCCAGATCTGGACAAATCATTCATCATGATGTTCGACAAAGAGATCACTTAGTCGCTACTCTGTCCTCACACTCGCACGAGGTAAATAATTTTATTTCCTGAAACAGTGCCTCATCAAAATTGAAAGTAACTTTTTGGTTATAAACATAATTTGTTGGATTTTTTTCGAAAAATGAAACAAAAATTTGTTTTGGTCGATTGAATACCTTTTTTGAATATTGATTTGAAAATGGAAAATTTTGGCGAGCAATATCGCAGACATTATCAAGATTTATGCATGGTTTTGTATTTCATTCCCTCTAAATTTTATTGCGGTTATATTGAGCGACAACCTGTTTTCAAGTCAAATTATTTAATTTCATTTGATTTAAATAGAAGACTGATTTTGTTGATAGTCTCGTCTTATTTTCGACTTTTTTTTTTTCAGGCGAACCAAAAACTGATTTATTTTATCGCGAAGGCGTATTTAAAAACATTTCTCTGAAAATAAGTTGTTTGAATACGTCATTAAATTCGTCTAAAAATGTTTTTTTAGTAATTATGAAAAAAATTTTTTCATTAATGCTATTCTGAAGATGAGATGTTCAGTTTTATCGCTTCATGTGATTTGAGTTTATAAACATGATGTTCATAGGTATGTGGATTGCAATGGTCGACAGATGGTCGTTATTTAGCCAGTGGAGGAAATGACAATCTTTTGAATATTTGGAGTGGAATTCCCGGTCAATCCACGTTCCAGTCTGTTCCAGTACATTCACTGAGGTGCATATAAATAGAATTGAAAATAATATCTGTAGAAACACTTGAAACCCGCTTCATTTTTACAGTTCTCATCAGGCAGCTGTCAAAGCCTTGGCTTGGTGTCCGTGGCAACCAAATTTATTGGCTAGCGGTGGTGGCACCGCTGATCGAAGAATTCGTTTTTGGAATTGTAACACCGGCGTTTGTATAAACGATATTGACACTCATTCGCAGGTATCGAGTAAAGTAGGAATTATCTTGGGCATCTATTGCATTTGAAAGTATTTTTAGTTTCTTGAATTGTAGTTTTACAAACGTCCGCTTAATCAGTGTTAATGAAGAGGAATATGTTCAAAGTGAAGTTATTTTCCTCTTTTCTGGAACCTTTTTGTATGCTTGTTGAGAAAAGTTTTATTGAACTTGAAATTATTGCCCGTAATTTTTGTTACCTCCGATACCAATTTCTATTCCACTTTATTTTTCGCAGGTTTGCTCTTTAGTATGGGCACCAGCTTTTAAGGAAATCGTTTCAGGGCATGGATTTGCCAATAATCAACTAGTTATCTGGAAGTACCCTGCTTTAACCAAGGTTAATTTTGTACTAATTCTAGCCAATCTCATTCTTCATAATTGAAACTATTAACAAATTGTGATCGATGTTTTTCTGATTAGGTTGCCGAGTTGACTGGGCACACAGCACGCGTTCTTCACTTGGCACTTTCACCGGATGGTACCACGGTTCTCTCAGCTGGTGCTGATGAAACATTGAGAATGTGGCGTTGCTTCGTGTCTGACAAGAAGAAAGAAACTCAAAGTAAGACTATAAAAACTAGTATCTTAAGACCGCATATTCGATAAAAGTGACGAATTCATTTTGTTAAATCGTTGTTTGAAAAATTCTCGTTCATGTTTTCCCTTTATTCGCATGTGTTAATATTTTTGTGATTGTATAAGCGTTGTAATTTTAAACTTTTATTATATTCCTATTATGACTTAAGTTTACTTGTGAACCGTTTTATAAATCATTTATTGTAACTAAAGTAATTTGAAATAAAATTTGGATCCACGAAATTTGATCGTTGCACGATGTTATAAGATCCTAATTGGTGAAAGGAGAATAGAGGGTATTTCCTGCGAAGCCCACTCAACTTGAAATATAAAATAATATAATGCTACATGAAACAAATAAAACCATGTTCAATCATGTTTATGAAACACGATATAATGTCTTCATTATGGCGTTATACTAAAACTATCAAATTAATAAATATACTTGAAAATTATTGTTTGGTTATGAAGATCTTAATATTCACTACGAAACACAATAAAGGTCCTCTTTGATCATATTAACTCGACCAATTTGAGGAATTAGTTCATTATTCCTTAAATTTTATTACAACTTGGGAAATATTTGGCTACTTTTACCGCTCAAGCATGGATTTCCCAATAATTTTTCAATTTTTTTTAAACCCCCAGAGAAAAATAAGTTGTGTATTACTATCAACAAAGAAAAAAGGAAAAATTTATAGAGCCTACAGGCGGCAAAAACCTGAATCCGGTACTGCGCTTAAGACTGGGAAAAAGTGGACCTTTTTTACCAATTGCGTACGGAGGAGATTATATGTTTGGTATGTCTATCTCCGGAATTAACGGAATTTCGTTCGCTCAGAGCAAGAGTTTTACTTTATAGATTTTAATGGAAGTAGGCTCAAAATGTTTCTGACCATCCGGAGAATGTCCTAGGCTATTCATATTTGAAAATTAAAAAGAATAGAAGGGTGTAATTGAAGAAAATGAGAATTTAAAGATTGAAAAAATTACTGTCAATAATTGGGGCATAGCTATCCACTAATAAAAGCTACTCATTCTGATTAACGCAGTCTTTTTTTCTTTTTTTTTTTAAATAAAATTTATTCAATTTCCGAACAGATTTCTCAACTCCATGTTTTCTGTATATCTACAACCTAGCTTTTTATCTATTGAGAATCGGACAAATATTAGTTAAAATCTTTTGCCTTTTACATTTGTCTTCAAATGCACTATCTCCTGTTTGTGGGAGGAAACAGCCTTTCAGTCAACACTTTGAATAAATCAAATGCCTAACTTAAGAAACGCATTAACACAAAAGCGAATAAACGTTAGTTTCGATTCAAAGTAGATGAGAAAAAATTAATGAACGACCATAAACTGAAACCAAAATAGAAATATAATTATGTTGTCGAAGTTTTAAAATGGTTGGAACCTGGAAGCAGGTAAAATGAACCGGGAAATAGGAAAAGAGGAACAAAAATAATTTTTCGATATATTTGATCGAGTCTGGAAAGAAAAGTATAGGTACAAAAATTTGTTTTATTGAACTCAACGGTACAAAATTTCGCCACTTCAATATTCGCGCATTCATTATTTACAAACGACAAGTGAACACAAAGTTTTACACATTTACACACTGAAAAATAGAAAAATCAAGAGCATAATGACAATACACAATATTCTAGTCAGCAAATAGTTCGCGTCACAAACAATTGACTACATATGAGAAGTATTTGAATTCGTAGATACTGCTGCGTAATTCACACGTTTTATGTATACATAATAATATATGAACATAGCGCAGCGTAATCACCTGCGTATTCACTTTCTGCTCACGAACAACCACATAAGGTTAACTGGAATTCGCACTCTGTGCACGAGTAAATGTACACAAAATGTTAGCTCAGTAGTACAGCAAGCCCATCGAAAATCTTAGGTCTGTCGGCTATTTGTATTTTAACAGCTAGAATGAAATAACAATGAATGTGAAATTTGGGTTCTTGACTGATAGCCTCAAATACAAATCACGACTTCAGACCACTTACCAGTGGAGTCGAAATAATCGGCTTTAAGCATGCAGCCTGTTTTTTCAGCAACTTGTTCGAAGGCTTTTCCAAAAAAGCTGAAACATCAAACAAGAGATCAATTTTAAGAGGAAGGAGAATGATTATGATACTCTCATCTTCATGGATTTACAATCACAGTGGTGCATTGACGGAACTAAAAGGGGTCCAGGGGAGGCCACAGACCTCCCTTAAAAAATTATGAACTCCCAAAAATTTTTTCTCAAATAAACTACCAAAAACAGTAAAAGTGGGAAAAAACAAAAGAAAAAATTATGAAAAAAAAATTATTGAATTCATAAAAATTTATATATTAGCAGGTACCTGAATCTTTTTTTGATGGGTAAGGGGTCGTATGGTTTAAGAATATTATGGTTGCAATTTGGGACCAGCTGTTCACATTTTTAATTTGATTCAATTGTTTAATCTTCAATGAAATTTCCATTTTTTTTTTATTATAAGCTTTTACTGAACTCATTCGAATGAAAACGTAGTTCATGTCCAGACCACCACGTTGGTTTAGATAACACTAAACTCACACGTGTACACCCACACAAACACACAATGGCATACAGATGAGTAGTGAATGCGTGTAAACCGTGCACCGAATAACAGCTTATTGTTAAAATTTTCATTTTCATCTATCTAAATTGTTACAAAATTAATAAGATGATGTAATCCTGCTTTAATGTTTAATGTTTACATAGATACAAAATAAAAATGACCAATCTTTCCAATACTCGATTACAAACATAATATATGTAGTTTGCACCCACACAAACACACATTTGTCTACTCTAATCGTTAAAATGTGGATTGCACAACCTTGGTTAATTGCTGATGCAATTGTAAAAAAACTAGATTAACTTGTTCAGTGCATGTTTTATAAAATACCGTTTGAATTTAAAGTATTGAGTGACTTTTCACAATCAAATACTGCTGAAATGGATAGTGTTATAATTCTTAATTGTGACGAAAGATAATTTTAAAGTAAAACTTTTAATCCCAGTATTAGATGTAATAAATCAAGAATTAACTATTACATTTTCTGATAATGATTTAATATTGAAAGGCATTGACGCTTTTTTACCTACAAATGCTAACTTTTCATCATACTCACGCACAGAGCCCCTTACAAAGCATTATGAGACTGATTGTGAAATGTTATAGGCTGATTTACCCCCGAGTATTCAATTGCATGAAAAAGAAAATAAAATTAACATAAATAATATAATGAAATTATTAGATTTTCTTGAAATATATAAAAATGCATTTAATGAAACGTATAAATTATGTGTAACTAGCGTCACAATACTAGTCTCCAGTGCTTGCTGTGAACGTATATCTTTACGTATGGGACTTACAAAAGAATTATGCATGAAATTCAATGTTAAATAGAAGATTATCTGATCTAGCAATTAATGAAGACGATGTAATGGAGCGTTTTGTGCAAATTCATAAGAATAGAAAAATTATTTTGTATTATTATTATTATTTATTGTAGAGTTGAACTTTTTTTTTTATCCATTTCTAATAGCCCCCCTCCTGGCCTCTCCCCGAAAAAGCTAGTTCCGCCATTGCAGTGGTTGTGGTACCAGACGATGTCACGAATTTATTTAAATACGCTATGGGGAAAGAAAAACAGAACACTGATACCTGTCTGAGAGTAAAGCAGCTAATCAATCAGTCTTCACGAACTAATGGGTACTTCAATATGGTAGTTTTCAATATTTTCGAATACAATCAAAGAAAATTTCGTTAAAATAATTTTCAACATAAACAATGGGGAAAAATGTTTAAAGAAATTTATGAACACTAACCAAGGCCATGTAAGGCTCCGTTTTTGATGCTGACAAACCGACAAAAAAGCTTTCATATTTTGGATCGATAGTGGTTCTTTACAGATCAGTCAGTAAGTCTATAGCGAAAATTTCTCATCTTTAAGCGTTTTTGACCACGATAAAATATCGATAACAATTTGAAAAAGTTTTGAAACCCCAATACATTCAGGCATACTATAAAAAATGCGGCAAAGGTGGGGGTGTCAACAGCTCTCTTTAAAACGGCATTTTTTCTCGTTTCCCAAACTCCATAAAGCATTAATTATTTGAGAATAGAGCAAGTTTCTTCATTTTTGTACTACAGAGATTTGTAATGTAATGATGAAAATATTGCTTTCACTTATCTTAAATGATTGGAAGAAAGAAAAATTTTCAAATCGATTCGTAGTCTTTTAAAATAAGATTTTATTTCTATTACAGTTCTATTTTATAATTTTTGTTTTTTTCCCTAGGATGAAATTGGGAGAATAAATTACTAACGAGTTTTTGTGCAAATGTAATATTGTTTTCAAATTCGGATACGGCCTACACTTTAATGATTCTTTTATTTCAGGGAAAATTACATTATTTTTTTTGTTTTGGGCGACTTCCTTCTCACTTACTTGAGAGTCGATGTGAAAAAAATGAATTGCTAATTAAAAAATAGAAACGAAATACTAACTACCATTTCTAATAGATAAAATTTTACAAAATGGAACTTCAGGTTTCTTCAGCGATAAAAATAAGAACAGCTCTAAATCACTCACCTTCTAGGCATGGTTTCGGCAACTGGAGGCACGCCAACTAGAAGACAATAACCCTCTTCTAGTGGGGCGGATGCAATTAAGGGCAATCGAGCAGCTCGACTTTTACGAGAAGCAGCAACATAAGCTCTGAGGGCGAATGTAGCTATAAGCCATAAACAATCAGGATTAGAATAATATCTTGCATTCAATGTGCCCTGAAACGGAATTAAATCTAATTATGAAAACGAATTTTAGCAATCAAAACAAAAAATAAGTAAACGTTACTTCTTGGATAACAAAGTAATAAAACGGTCCAGCCAAGATTATCTGCTTCATATCCAGAGCATTTTGCACTTGTTTGAACATGATGGTTAAAAATTTTTTAGACTTTTCAATACCATCGTTTAGTAAGTCTTTTTTAGATCTGCAAAAAAAAAAAAATTGAGGATATGAATATTAAATTACGAAAGTTCGAATAACAAATTATTCAAGTCTACCTCGATAAAGCATCCATTGCATCGTAAAAGCAATCTCTTATACTTTTTCCTCGAGTCTGGAAGAAAAAAAAATTTTCCGCAAAATAACATATACTGAATACTCAAGCGGGAAAGCGTGGGGTCGAATTGAAATAAAAATTATTGTTAAAAACAGTCTGAGTGAACGAAATCATTCGAAACTCTTTGAGCAAGTTCAAATAATTTTCGGTTGTAGTTAGAGCCGTAATTAAAAAAGAAAAAGTGCAAGAGTCAAAAGCTAATTGCTAAATTATGAGAGACGATACACAGTGTCCCCGGTAAAATGTCGGCAATATTTTGATGTGATGAGAAAAGTAAAAAATGACAAGTCAACATTTTCTTTACACTCCATATCGAAGGGCTAATATAAGGGTTTCAATTTTTGAATAATTTTTCTAACAATTCAAACTGTTTCATATTTTATATCATCTGATCATAAATTAGTTGATTCAACATACAGTGTTTTCAAACATCTTTGTACCCTTATGTATAAGTGATTTCATACCTCATACTCTATAAACTCGTGGTCATTTTTGGCGTTGCCGTTCTCGCCACTACACTCATGTGAGAAAAGTTGCATAACCTGCTCTTTGAAACGGTTTTTTTCTTTACTTCTCTCGTTATTTAACACCCACCAGTGAAATATATCCGACATTTCACCGCACACCCTAAAGATAGAATTAAGTTTGAAATTGCTTTAATTCCACTCCCCTACAATTAGCCTGAAACGAAACAGAGGATACACTCACATTATTAGATAATAAAGCTAACAATGAGTAAACGTAATCAGCAGCTTGATATTTTGTGCGAAAACCTTGCAACAGAGTGAACGATGGGTACGTTAAATGCGTTAAATTTCGACTGTCGGACAATTTTTCAATCATATTATGAAATTCTTTCCTTAAGGTTAAATCCATCGAATAATATTGCTGTCGACTCTCGGCTAAAGGTAATCTGAACAAACAAAGAAAAAATAAGCAAAAGTAAGAATTCAAACGTAATACTGGCGTCTTCCTCACATACGAATCACTAACCCCATTTCAGCTAACAGCTGATGTAATCGTTTTTCTCCTTTGATGGCCCAAAGTTTCAGGGCAACAGCAGTGAACATGGTATATTTCAAACTACTTTCCACTGTCCAATGACGATATAAAGCTAACTGTAAACTATTAACAGAAAAATTTTTTTTTAAATGCGTGTTTGAAATCAAAATATAATCTCAAGAATTATCAAAACTAAATAAGAAGCATACTCTTTTTCGCAGTTTATTCTCAATGCAGGAGTGGTGTTATTTTGCTGAGAAGAGATGAACGAATTTTGAGAAAAGTTGTCGACATTGTCTTGAATATTTGGACATAGTCTTCCAATATGAGCAGAAATTTTTTCGACCTCGTTCAAATATTGAAGAATTTCAACTTTATTCAATATGAATTGTTCTACAACACCGATAATACCCCACCTAGGACATAAAAGGTAAGTACTTCCAAATAATTTTATAGTTGAAAAATTAAGTTAAAATATTTTTACCAAAGTAAGTCTACGTGATCTCGATGTAATTGCCACGATAATTCGTACATTAGAATGGCAGCCTGAAAAAAAAAAATTAAAAAAATTATGCGGGAATGAATAACTTTAATAAGCCAATAATCAAGGTAATAATCTAAAATCGAACCGATCGGCTACAGTAAGAAAATTGCATATATTCGAATAAAATTCTCCTCCTATTTTTCTCCCAGGCACGTTTATTGATAACTTGTTCATCCAGTCTAAGTCTTTTTGCAGCGCGATTTTCAGTATTGACATTGTCATCGTCAGAGAATTCCTCATCGATCTAATTGAAAAAAGAATTTATTTAAAATACGTTCAAATCACTCATGATAATGAAGTAATTTACATACATCACTCGATTCGTCATCATCATCGTCATCCTTAAAAATATCATAGAATTCGGGCACTTTTTCTTCTGGTTCTGCTTTGCAAAGAATACGTATCTACAATTTACAACGAAGAAGTAAGTTAACAAGTAATTTAAATAATTTTCTTTCAATATGAAGGACATACTTGGTCATTCAAACTGTAAATATTGCATACATCAGTAGGCCTATGACTATCAGCAATGAAGAAAACGACATGTTCTTCGGGTTCTAAATTCTCCACAACATCGATGGTTCCACCACAGTTGATAAGAATGACGTATTTAATCTGGAGGTACAACGTATTTGCCAGTGGTAATACTTAACATAAAATTACTTCACTAGAGGTTAATGAAATACTTACATCTTGTTTGTGTTCTTGATATGCAGAAATCAAATCAGAAACGGTGGTAATAGGGATTAATGTGTAGGAAACAGCATCATGACGAAAAATAGTTTGCAGTATTTTCGCTGCACAGATAGCATCGATATCGTAGTGAACAAAAATTAAAACTCTCTGTAAAACAGAATATGGTTCAAATTTGCAATATTAGGACACACAAATATTTAAATTGAATAAAGAACTATCAAGAATGAATGTATTATTTGCTAATATTAGATATTACTTGTTTGGCAATTACGTTGTAGAAACCGGTTACAAGATTGTCCACATACATTTTTTAATGGTTCAAAATCACAATTAATTTAACGGGAAAACACATTGTAAATAATTCAGATGAAAAGTTGTATAACGTATATCTTTAGAGAATGGATCAAGCCGCTGAGGGTAGCAAATCGGTAAAAGTTATTGTCACTAAAGGAAAAATTATAATACTATAAATTACATTCGCCTATCGAGGTAACTATGTATTTTGATTTTGAAAATTTGAATTTGATTTTATGATAGCGTAAGCCAATCTATACACACTTCTATTATATGTTTTGTATGTTGCCATATTTCTTTTGTTTTCCCAGGTTTTCCCCCAAACCTGAAACCTCGCAAACCAGGAGTGGGAACGAATCATGAAAAAATGATTCGAATCACAGATCACGGATCAATAACAAATTTTGTTGTAACGGAAATCCCACCTCATTTCTTTCTTCATCATCATCATCATCATCATCATAACTATATATATATATATGTCATACGATCATCTCACACACTGATGTGAGGTATGAAGAACGAGGATCGAAAGAACTTGAGACTTTAGACTTTTAAGAAGTTTATTCCGCAACTAAAATATATTTTACAAACGAAAAAGTAAATGGTGAAGCAACAGCGATATGCGATCGAAAGTAGAAAAGTAGAAGGGGAAACACTTCGTGACTAGACTGTACGTTATGACATATATATATGGAATGATATGATGATGATGATGAAGAATGAGATGAGGTGGGATTTCGTATCAACACCCCCCTGAAATTTTACCGAATAATTTCTTCATCATGTTTCTTGAAATTGAATCAATAATTATTATTTAAAAAAAAATTAAATACAAAAAAAAATACAAGTACAAAAAATTATATGCATAAAGAAAAATTTCGAGAGTAAAAAAAATTAATTTGTTTGTTTATTATTTCTGGTAACTTTGGTTTCTGAAATAAAATTTTATTGCGCTGTGCTTCAAAAGATTGGTAAAAATAAATTAGTATACAATAAATAAATTTATAAAATATGGTAACATGCATGCAATAAATGAACACTATCGTGTATATGAATATTATATGGTATATGTAAAAAAAATAAATAAATAAAAATAAAAGAAAATTATAAAATTAAAAATGGTAACATGCGTATTTATTACAGTGTATCGACTAATATTTATATTTCCGCTCGTATGATTCGAGTCGACAAAAAAAAATTCAAAAATGAAAAAAAAATATTCACGAACATATATACGAATGAATAAAAAAGGTAAAAGAAGGTGATAGAATAAATATGATAAAAGGTTTTTCCCTTTGCGGGTTCAATGAATTCGAGCGTACGTTGCGTATTTAATCTTAAAAGTAACATGAACAAGATTGCAGAATAATATTTGTTGCATCGTATATTATCTTTTCGTACGTTGTATTGTATTCGAAGTGGCGTTTAACATGTTTTAGATAAGGCAACGTTTTTCGGTTTATCATAATTTGTGGTCATGTAATGGGTTTTTATCTCTTGTGATGCTTATTGTTATAGGATTTCCTTTCATACATGCGTGTGGGAATATTTCGTGTATTTTTCTCACGCTTGTTGGAAAGTGTATAGGGTTTTTATTATACGATTTGTAGGGTTTTTACTTGCTCGATTTTCTAAATTTTTTCTTTGTTGTAATATTCGAGAAACCTTCGATTTATTTTAAGCATGTATTTTCAAGTAAATCGTACTGTTGGCTATTCTTTTTGACAATAATTGAAGGTTAATATTTCAGCAAATATTTTCGTGTTACGACTTATTTTTTGGACATTTTACAACTTGTAATTGAAATGGGAGAAAATGAATTTATGGACTTATACTTATTTTGACTTGAATTTCGTGTTTATGTATATATATTCGTTTCATTTAATACCTTTACAATAATGTTTTCGAATTTTGATCTATCCAACGATTTTGTTAGAATATCAGCTAATTGATTTTCTGATGTAACTGTTCTAAAAAATATAATTTTGTCCTCATACGCTTCCAAAATTGAATAACACTTGATCATCAGGGCTCGCGATTTTCTTTGACTTCCCCCGGAACATATTTTCTGTGTCGAAATATTGTCTTCCATAATATCGACCATTAGTTTTTCCCCAAAAATTTCAAAATTCATGTATTGCATTACCTTAATCGTATCAAGGGTATCAAAAACTGCAATTATTTCAGCCGCGGTACTTGATGAGGCGTGAATAGTTTGTTTACAACAATTCCACTCCACCAAGTCTCCGTAGGCGAATATCATAAAACCAGTTATTGATTTTCCTTTATTTAGATTATTTATTTCTATATTATTGTCGTCAACTTGGGGTGCATAAGATGCATCAATATATGCTTGAATTCCATCCCCCTTTGATGTAAATTTTAAATTGTAATTTTTGGTTGTGTTAACATATCTGAATATTCTTTTAACGTAATTTTTTAAAGTGTCGTTTGAATTATTCTGGAAGTGAGAAAAAAAGTTTACAGGAAACAATATGTCCGGCCTTGTCAGTCTCGCTAAATACAGTAGTCCCCCTATCATGGATCTATATTCCGTGTCATCTCTGCCATTTTGTATTTTATCAATTTTTAATCCCGTTTCCATGGGTGTATTTGTGTTTTTGAGTTCAGATATTCCGAATTTTTTCATCATTTTCTCTATATGTTTATACTGTGAAATTGTTATGGTGTTATTTTGTATATCCCTGACAATTTCCAGACCTACAAAAAATTTTGGATCATTCGTAATTGTTATTGTAAAATCTTTTTGAAGTTCTTCGTTAATTTTTGTAATGGCAGATTGTGAATTTGATGCTATTAATATATCGTCTACATAATTCAAAAAATATGTTTTTTCATTTTCATTTTTCATGATATATAAACATCTATCACTCTTTGTTTTTTCAAATCCCATTTCTTTTACCTTTGTGTCCAACAAGTCGTACCACGATTTGCTTGAGGTTTTTAAACCATAGATTGATTTTTTTAGTTCGAGTACTTGGTTTCTATTGATATTTATGCCTTCTGGTCTTTTAACAAAAATTGGTTTTATGATAGGCGAATTTAGGTAGGCTGTTTTTACATCATATTGTACCATTATGAGTTTTTCTTTGTTAACAATTGATAGTAATAATCTTATGGTACCTATGGATGCTACAGGTCCATGAGTTTCAGCAATTCCATATTCTGTTCTATCTTTAAAGCCACGTGCTACAAGTCTAGCTTTAGGTTTTGGGTTTCCGAATTCATCAAACTTTATCGTAAAAATCCATCTGGTATCTATTAGTTTTTGGCGATCATAGTCTACTGTTTCCCACACTTTTAAATCATCAAGGGAATTAAATTCGTCATTTATTGCTTTTGTCCATTCCTCCCTGAAGGGGTTTGTTTCTATTTCCGTAAAAGTTTTTGGGACGTTATCTTCTATATATGCTTTGTTGTATTTTACATTTACGTTTAAGATTACTGGGTTTATTATTCCTAAATCATACTCATAATCCATTGCCTTCATAATTATTGGTTTTTTATTTGTTAATAATGATTTTATATTTTGGCTTTCATCTACCTTAACATCACACGAAATATACGACTTCGTGTTATAGGGATCTCCAAGACAATACCCTGTGTTCGTATAACCTATCATTATGTTTTTTTCCGCCCTGTGTGCCAATTTTGGGTCTATTTTTTCTTTTAATTTCGATTTTGCTTTTGTTGCATTCTGTTTTCTGACTTCAATGGGTATGTGCCTATAAGCTAATGCACCGAAAACTTTTAAATTTTTTAAAGTAGGTTTTTTACCATAAAATAGCTCGTACGGTGTTTTAAATTCTTCATTAGCTTTTGTTGGGGATCTGTTAATCAAATAGGCTGCGGTAACAACAGCATAAGACCAATATTTGATGTCAAGGTTGGCATCAATTAACATGGCCCGTACTCTCCTCATTAAAGTTTGATTTTGCCTTTCGGCAATACCATTTAATTCTGGAGAATATGGAACCACATAATCTATTGTTATGCCAACCTCATTACAGTAATTAGTTATTTTATTATCCGTATATTCTTTTGCATTGTCGCATCTAATAGTTCCTATGGGGTATTCTGGAAATTTGTTTTTCATGGATACTATAATATTTTTGAATTCATTTGTCACCTGGCTTTTATTAGCTATAGGCATGACAAATGTATATTTCGAAAAGTGGTCTATGAATGTTAGGATGTATTTTTGATTGGCTATTGAAGGTGTAAACGGGCCCATGATGTCAGACGAGGTTATTTCAAGCTTTCTTGTGGGTTTAGTTCTTATCCCTGTGTGGCCCAGCTTTGAATTATTGGCTATACAACATATTTGACAGTTTATAAAATCTTCATCTCTAAAATTGATATTTTCAGGTATCCCTATTGCTAAATTTTTTAATTTTTGTAGATATCGAGCATTTAAATGTCCCAACCTTCTGTGCATTATTAATTTTTTATTAGTATTATTATTATTAATATGGGATTTATTATTATTATCATTATTATTTTTAGGATCTATGTTTAATTCGTAATCTTCACCCCCCTGAGATGATTCAGTGTTATTTTCTTCGACTATTTCCAGTTCTACTGTAAAGTCATCCCATTCATCATTTATATCTTGAGTAACTGGGGCACATATTATATTTTTTTCAGTCTCTTCGTTATTAATTGTTTTTTTATTTTCTACATTATAATATACGTAGAATATTCCCTCTTCTTTTCTTGCCGTTATTATAATTTCTGCAGTTTCAATGAAATAGATGTTGGCAATTTCTTTTTGTTGATCAATGTTTATTATCCCAGTATTTGTTATTTTAATTGCCGAAATGATGTCTAAATTTAGGTCTGGTACATAATGAACGTCTTTTAATTCAATTAATGATTGGTTTTTGTTGGAATTTTCGACTCTGATCACCATTTTTCCTGTATGTGTGGCATATAAAAATGTATTTCTCCCTGCGCATTGTAATTTTATTGGAGTTACAAATTTTTTTATATTTGATAATTTGTTGAGATCGGAAGTTAAATGAACTTCTGCGGCTCCATCAAGGATTGCCCTGTTATTTAATGTTTCGTAGTCTCCATTATTATTATTTTTATTATTATTAATTAATTCGTTTAACAGCCACTCATTATTATTATATTTTTTTACCATGCAAGACATTTTCACTTGCTGCTCGGAAATATCTTTTTTATTATTATTAGATGGATTTAAGTTTGTTTTCGGTGGGTAATTTCCTTGACTATTATTATTTGCATTTCCATTGCTATTGTTACTTTGATTATTGTTATTTATACAATTTTGGGCTATGTGTCCGAATTGGTCACATTTGTAGCATTTGGGATTATTATGGTTATTGTTTCTGTTATTCCCTCTGTAATTATTTCCTCTATAGTTAGAGTTTCCCCTGTAATTGTTTCCTCTATAATTACCACCGTTATTATTATTACCATTACCATTCGTATTATTATTATGGCTTTGTTCTGATGAATTGCTATTATTATTATTACCATTTTGACCATTATTATTGAAACCGTTTCTGTTTCCATTTCTAAAATTATTATAATTATTAGGGTTTCTATAATTATTTCTTCCCCTATAGTTATTATTAAATCTTCCTCTATAATTATACCTATTATTATTTCCGTTATTATTATTATTATTTCTATTCGTATTATTATTATGGTTATTACCATTATTATTCTTTTTTAAAATTTGGTCCCTATACTTTTGGTCTGAGTCCTCCCTTAATATTCTCTTGAAATTATCTAAATTCTTTTCGTTAGGGGGTAAACTTTCATATTGTATTTTGGCAATTTGTTGCTCATAACACAGTGCTAACTGTAAATTCTCTAATTCTTCATTCTCGGTGACCTCTTTACCACTGTCTCTTACATCGGTTACGAGTTCGTCCCATTTTTTTAAGAAGCCTTTCATGTTTCCGCCTGGTTGAAATCTAAATTCTAACCATTTTGCCTTAGCCATATTAGCCGTAACTGAGGTCTTGGTCCCATAAATATTATCTAGTTTTTTGAGCATTAAAATTGCGGTGTTACAATCCCGTATTTGTTTGGTTATTTCATTGGACACTCTTTCTAAGATAAACGCTTTGGCATTATCCTGCATTTTGCAGTAATTTATCATATCTTTATTTGGCCGAAAGTTTAGATCATCAATGTTTTCGATATATGATTGTAAGAATTCGCTTTCCCCAAAGATGTCATAATATCCCGCACCTCGGATGGCTGATATGATCATTCTACGCCAATCCAAATAATATTTGCCATTAAAAACTTTTCCGAGTGGGGCTTGGATAGGTTTAATTTCGTTCGGGGATGCCATTTTTTCTTTTATTTTTGTAAAACCTAATAAATTTTCTTCTCTATTACAAACAGCTATGTATTTTTTATTTTCGTTGGTTTCTTTTTCTAATTTTTCTATTAAATTTTCCTTTTCACAATTTTCCTTTATATCCAGTTTTTCTAAATTTATTTAATTAAAGAATCTATTCATAAATTTTTCTTTCGATTTAGCAGAACTGTAAATTCTGTTCGAAAAATAATTTACTGAAGATTCTGAAATTACAATATATTTAAGGCTACTAATGTCTTCTATTCTCCCGGATATATCTATTACAAAGGACTCTAATACAATTTCACCCGTGAAATATTTAACGTGGGGTAAATTATAGATTTCTGTTTTTAAATCAACTACTCTCTCTCCCTCAAACTTTTTAACCAATTCTTCCAAATCTTCTTTTTTAATATTGTATTCACCAATTTTGGATTCAGACAAATTTATTATTTGGGACATGTACTTTTTTCTTTGTTATTTAATTTTGGGACCTTACTTCAAATACAATTTACAAAGTACGAAAAAATAAATGATTTCAATAAATATTACCTTTACAATAGTTTTTCTTTTTGATTTCTGCTGTGGTTTATCGTTGATTTATGTTTTCTTCGCTGTTGACCTTGGTACTTCCTGCTTTAATTTTAGTTGTGGGTTGTCCGAAAAAGTTGGGTCTTCGATGTTGGATCTCGGTTGAGTCCTCGATGACGGGAGCAGGTTTCCGTTGGCTGTTCTCTTGATCTCGTTGGCGGTCCCTCTGGTTTTAGCGTTCGTTGACTTCCAGTAATGGCCGTTATTTGAGTCCGGAACTTCAGCTATTCTTCAAATTTAAATTTTGATTTTTTCAAAATAAATTCAAATTCGAGATACTTTCTCGAAAAACACGATGACTTTTCGTGTATTATTTAATAAAAAACATAAAAAATTTTACGCACAGCAGTAAATCAAATTTCCAAAAAAATAATTAATTCATCAGTTTAAATTTTCTAAGTCTCTCCTCAAAGTTCTACCGTAGCGATGGCTACCATGATGTGAGGTATGAAGAACGAGGATCGAAAGAACTTGAGACTTTAGACTTTTAAGAAGTTTATTCCGCAACTAAAATATATTTTACAAACGAAAAAGTAAATGGTGAAGCAACAGCGATATGCGATCGAAAGTAGAAAAGTAGAAGGGGAAACACTTCGTGACTAGACTGTACGTTATGACATATATATATGGAATGATATGATGATGATGATGAAGAATGAGATGAGGTGGGATTTCGTATCAACACACACGAACCGCTTCCCCTACTCTTCTTGAACCAATAATGCTGTTGCTTCGCCATTTCATATTTCGTTTGTAAAATATATTTCAGTCCGCAATAAAATGTCGTTAAAGTAAAAAGTCTCAAGTTCTTTCAATCCTCGTTCTGTACGCCTCACATCATGCTGGCCATTGCTACGGTAGAACTTTGAGGAGAGACTTGAAAAATCTTGAATTGATGGAAAAATAATTTTTTTTGAATTGATTTACTGTTGTGCGAAAATTTATTCATGTTTTCTGTCGAGTAATACATGAAGTAGTTGCCGTGTTTTTTCGAGAAGTTTAAACTCAAATTTTAATTTATTTACAATTTTTGAAAAATTCAAAATTGAATCGAAAATTTGAAGCTGAAGTTCCACACTTAATAACGGCCAATCCTGGAAGTCATCGAACACTAAATCCAGTAAGGACTGCCAAAGATATCGTGAGAACAGCCAAAGGAAACCTGCTCCCATCATCGAGGATTCACCGGTATTCCATATATCGAAGACCCCATTTTTCAGCTAACTCCAATCAAAATTTAAGCGGGAAGTACAGCGGTAGCCAGCGAAGCGGAGAAAACAGAAATTATTTGTCGACACAGCAGAAATACTAAGGTAAAATATTTATGTAAAGGTAATATTTGTTGAAGTTAATTATTTTTTCGTGTGTTTGAAATTATTGAATTTGAACTGAGGCAAAAATAGAAAAAACCTAATAATTATTTATGTCCCATACAATAAATTTGTTTGAGGGAAAAATTGGAGAGTATAATATTGGGAAGGAGGAATTAAAGGAATTGATAAAAAAGTTTAAAGGTGAAAAAGTGATAGATATAAAAATTGAAACCTATAATTTACCATATGTTAAATACTTCACAGCCGAAATAATATTAGAATCGTTTGTAGTAGACATATCTGGAAGGATCGAGGAAATTAGCAGTTTAAAATATATAAAAATTTTAGAATCATCAGTAAATTATTTTTCAAGCAGAATTTATAGTTCTGATAAATCGAAAGATAAATTTATGAACAGATTCTTTAATTAATTAAATAATAAAAACTGGAGAATAACAAAATAAATAAAAAAGAGAATAGAGAAAAAGAACTAGAAAAAAGGAACAAAAAAGAAGAAAATTTAATAAAGAAAATTGAAAAAGGGTCAATAGAAAATAAAAAATATATAGCTATAGTTGATATTGAAAATAGTGTGTTAGGTTTTCGTAAAATCGAAGAAAATATGGCATCCCCCAATGAAATAAAACCGATACAAGCACCCTTAGGAAAAGTTTTTAGCGGAAAATATTATTTAGACTGGCGAAGAATGATTATCTCAGCCATAAGGGGAGCTGGATATTATGATATTTTTGGGGAGCATGAATTTCTGGAATCATACATCAATCATATAGACGATTTAAATTTCAGACCCGATAAAGAAATGATGAATTATTGCAAAATGCAAGACAATGCAAAGGCATTTGTACTTGAGAGAGTGTCAAATGAAATCACAAAGCAAGTAAGAGATTGCAATACCGCTATATTAATGTTAAAAAAATTGGATAATATTTATAGTACTAAAATTTCAGTCACTGCTAACATGGCAAAGGCCAAATGGATGGAGTTTAGATTCCAACCAGGAGGAAATATGAAAACTTCCTTAAAAAAGTGGGATGAACTGATCACTGATGTACGAGATAGTGGTAAGGAAGTTACTGAAGTGGAAGAGTTGGAAAATTTGCAATTAGCCTTATGTTACGAACATCCAATAGCAAAAATGCAGTTCGAAAATTTACCTCCAAATGAAAAAAACATAGATAATTTTAAGAGAATATTGAGTGAAGACTCTGATCAAAAATTTAGGGATCAGACCTTGAAAAAGCATAATAATAATAATAATAATAATAATCAATCAAATAATAATTTTAGATATAATGGAAATAATAATAGAAATAATTATAAGGGTAGAAATAATAATTATAGAGGTAATGGCAATGGTCATAATGGTTATAGAAATGGGAATCGTAATAATGGTAATAATGGTGGAAACAATAATGGCAATGGTAATGAAATAAACCAAAACCAAAATCATAATATGAATAGTAATGGAAATAATAATAATGGAAATTATAAAGGGAATAATTATCGAGTAAATTCAAACTATAGAGGAAATAATTACAAAGGAAATGGTAGGAATTATAATCAAAATAACACGAAATGTTATAAATGTGGGCAATTTGGGCACATAGCGCAAAATTGCGGTAATGGTAATACAATCAAATACAAATAATGATAATACGAATAATAATCAGGGAAATTATCCCTCAAAAACAATTATAAGTCAACCCAATACTAATAAAAAAGAAAATATAGAACAGCAAGTAAAAATGTCTTGCATGATTAAAAAATTCAATCACGATAATAATGAATGGTTATTAAATGAATTAATTAAAAAAAAAAAAAAAATGATAATGAACTCAACTATACAATATTGAACCACAAAGCAATTTTGGATGGGGCTGCAGAGGTGCATCTGACATCTGATTTTAATAAATTAGTAGATGTTAAAAAATTTGTGACCCCAATCAAGTTGCAATGTGCTGGGAAAAATACATTTTTATATGCCACTCATACAGGTAGGATATTGATCAAAGTTGAAAATCTTAACAAAATTCAGTCATTGATAGAATTGAACCATGTTCATTATGTGCCAGATCTAAATCTAGATATTATTTCAGCAATAAAAATCACAAATTCTGGAATAATCAATATCGATCAACAGAAAGATATTGCAAATATTTATTTTATTGAAAATGCAGAAATAATTATGACTGCAAAAAAGGAGGAAGGAATTTTTTATATATATTATAATATCGAAAATAATAGTAAAACACAAATAAAAGATATTAATAGGGACGAACAAAATATAATATGTGCCCCAGTCACTCAAAATATAGATGATGAATAGGATGAATTCACTGTGGAATTAGAAATTCAAGATGATGATACCAATATCAAATCACCTCAGGGGGGTGAAAATGAGGAAATAATAATAGAAAATAATGAAAACAATAATGATACTAATAAAACACAAATAAATAATAATATTAATAAAAAATTACTAATACTTAGGAGACTTGGGCATTTAAATGCCAGATATTTGCAAAAATTAAAAACTTTAGTAGTTGGAATTCCTGAAAATTTAAACTTTAGGGATGAAGATTTTACAAACTGCCAGATATGCTGTATCGCAAATAACTCGAGATTAGGACATACAGGGATTAGAACTAAGCCAAGTAGAAAATTAGAGAAAGCGTCCTCAGATATTATGGGTCCGTTTACGCCCTCAGTGACTAATCAACCATATATTTTAACATTCATAGACCATTTCTCAAAATATACTTTTGTTATGCCTATTGCTAATAAAAGCCAGGTAACGAATGAATTTAAAAATATAGTATCAATGAGAAATAAATTTTCAGAATACCCTATAGGAACAATAAGATGTGATAATGCGAGGGAGTATACCGATGCTAAGATAGTAAATTATTGTAATGAGGTTGGTATAACAATGGACTATGTAGTGCCATACTCACCTGAATTGAATGGTATTGCCGAAAGGCAGAATCAGACATTAATGAGGAGAGTACGAGCCATGTTAATTGATGCCAATCTTGACATAAAATACTGGTCTTATGCTGTGGTGACCTCAGCCTATTTCATTAATAGATCACCAACAAAAGCAAACGAGGGATTTAAAACACCCTACAAATTATTCTGTGGGATAAAACCAAATTTAAAAAATCTTAAAGTCTTCGGAGCATTAACATATAGACATATAGCCAAATCAAAATTAAAAAATAAGATCGACCCAAAATTAGCGCATAGAGCAGAAAAAATATAATGATGGGCTATACTAATACAGGATACTGTCTTAGAGACCCTTATAACACAAAATCATATATTTCATGTGATGTAAAAATGGATGAAACACAAAACATAAAATCCTTACAAATAAATGATAAACCCCTTACAATAAAATCGGCAGATTATGAATATGATTTAGGTATAATCAACCCAATTATCATGAATATTAATATTAAATATAATAAAATATATATAGAGCACAATATACCGAAAAGTTTTTCTGAAATAGATACAAACCCATTTAAGGAGGATTGGATCAAGGCCATAAATGACGAATTCAATTCACTCGATGACATGAAGGTATGAGAAATAGTAGATTATGATCGCCAAAAACTCATAGATACACGTTGGATTTTCACAATAAAATTTGATGAATTTGGAAATCCAAAACCAAAAGCGAGACTTGTAGCGAGAGGTTTTAAAGATCGATCAGAATATGGTATTGCCAAAACCCATGGCCCAGTAGCATCAATTGGAACCATAAGATGGTTATTATCTATAGTTAATAAGGAAAAACTAATACTCGTACAATATGATGTAAAAACTGCCTATTTAAATTCACCAATAATAAAACCTATTTTTGTAAGGAGACCTGAAGGGATAAATATGAATACAAACCAGGTACTCGAATTAAAGAAATCAATTTATGGGTTGAAAACATCCAGCAAATCGTGGTACGATTTATTAGATATGAAGGTAAAGGATATGGGCTTTACTAGAACCAAAAGTGATATATGTTTATACATAATCAATAATAATAAAGATAAAATATATTTTTTAACATATGTAGATAACATATTGATCGCATCCAATTCGCAATTATCCATTACTAAAATAAATGAGGAATTGCAAAAGGATTTTACAATCACAATTATAAATAATCCTAGATTTTTTGTGGGTTTAGAAATAGTTAGAAATATTGAAAATAATACGATAATACTTTCACAATACAAACACATAGACAAAATGTTAAAGAAATTTTAGATTTCAGAATTGAAAAATACTAACACCCCTATGGAAACGGGTTTAAAAATAGAAAAAATTGAAAATGGTAGAGATGACACTGAGTATAGGTCGATGTTAGGAGGGCTATTATATTTAGCAAGACTCACAAGGCCGGACATATTATTTCCAGTCAACTTCTTTTCCCATTTCCAGAATAATTCTAATGACACACTTAAAAATTATGTAAAACAAATTTTTAGGTATGTCAATACAACAAAAAATTATAATTTAATATACAAATCAGAAGGGGATGGCATACAGGCCTATATCGATGCCTCATATGCACCCCAGGTTGATGAAACAAATATAGAATTAAATAATCTGGGAAAAGGTAAGTCAATAACTGGATTTATGTTATTTGCTAATGGAGACTTGGTGGAGTGGAATTGCTCTAAGCAAACAATTCACGCCTCATCGAGTACTGCAGCAAAAATAATTGCATTTTTTGACACCCTAGATACAATAAAAGTTACACAGTATATAAGTTATGAAATTTTTGGAGAGAAATTGATCGTCAATATAATGGAAGACAATATTTCCACCTAAAAAATATGTTTGGGGGGAATTCAGAAAAAATCGAGGGCTCTAATGATTAAATGTTACTTAATATTAGAAGCATTAGAGGAAAAAATAATATTTTTTAGGACTGTGAGTTCGGAAAATCAATTAGCCGATTTTGACCAAATTTTTGGATCGCACAAAATTCGAAAATATAATTGTCAAAATATTAAATGATACCAATACATACATATAATACATAAAAATTCGTTTATTTCAAATAATAATATATAGAAAATAATCCCTTCAAAATACAAGTCGTCCCAAGTCCAAATATAAGTCGTAACATGAAAATAATTGCTGAAAAATTAACCTTCAATTATTGCAAAAATAGTACTTAACAATAACCTTTTACTAGAAAATTCTTGCAAGAAATAGATACTCGAATTCTCGAAAAATACAACAAAGAAAACAGCATTAAAATCAAGCAAGAATAAACCTTACAATTCGCATAATAAAAACCCTATACTTTTTCAAACAGGCGTGAGAGAAATATACGAAATATTCCCACACAAATGATGAAAGGAAATCCACCAACAATAAACACAATAAAGATTAAAACCCATTACATGACCGCAATTAAGATAAATCGATGAAGTTGCCTTATCGTAAAACATGTTAGATGCCAGTTCAAATACAATACCAACACAGGAAAGATAATAAGCGATGCAACGTATATTATTCTACAATCTTTTACATGTTATACTTTTAAGATAAGATACGAAATATAACGTTCTTTCAAATTCATCGAACCCATAATCGGAAATACCTTTGTCAATTTTTCTTTTCTTTTTTTTCTCCTTCATGTAATATATGTTCGTGAATAATGCAAAACATTTCATTTTAAATAAAGTATCTCCCCAAATAGCGATACAAATTCGTAGTTTGAAAACAGTGGATCAAATTTTTGACAAATTAGATTCTGTTTATGGAGCAATTACTGAGGTTGTAGCTAGTCAATCCTACAGTAAATGGGTTGCTTTTAAATGTAAACCTGGAGGCAATATAAATGTATATATTCAAAGATTTGAAGAATTATTACAAGAAGTAAGAGATTCAGGAATGACAATAGCACCCCAACAAGAATTAAACCAATTTTACAGTGGTCTATGTCATGACCAAGCTATTCCAAAATCAATTTTTAATGTTTTACCTCAGGAGCAGAAAACCATTGAAAAATTGAAAATATTAATTATAGAAGATTATGAAAGTAAAAATGAAACAGATTTTTTTAAAAACTTCGGAAATTTTAATGTAAACCATAATAATAATGGCCAAAATTATAGAGGCAATAACAGACAAAATGTTCTAGCTAGAAGAAACTTTTATAGGGGATATAATAACAATAATTCTCGTAGCAATTATAATGGATTTAGAAATAATAATGGAAGAAACTTTAATAATGGTTCAAATTCAAATTTTAATGGGCAAAGACGTAATAACTATGGTCCTTTTCGAAATAATAGAGGTACTTATCGTCCATATAACAGATCTAATGGCAATAATAATGGATATAATAATAACAATTATCGTGGAAATAATTACAAAAATTATGGGAATAATAGACCCCAAAATTACAGCAATAATAGACAAAATAATAATGAAGAAGAAGTTAAAACAAATTTAAAATGTTTTGAATGTAATGAAAGAGGACATTTACAAAAAGATTGCCCAAAAATAGCTAAAATTACAAATAACAGAAACCCCAATCAAAATAAAAAAAATAATGAAGGAAATAAAAAAGAACCCAAACTCTTAAATATGGTAATTAAAAAACAAAATAAATTATATCTACAAAAAAAATTATTATTAGATAGTGGAGCAGAAGTAAACATTACATCTGACCTGAAAAAATTAAGAAATATAAAAAAACTAAAAAAACCAAGGAAATTTTTAGTTGCAATAAAAGAAAATTATCTTGAGGCAACTCACGTAGGTGAATTATTAATCGTAGTGGAAAATCGTTATGGCAACCAAATAGAAATCAAATTGAGTGAAGTCTTTTATGTCCCAGAACTGGCACTAGACATAATGTCTGGAATAAAAATAACAGAAAATGGAAATTATGGTATCAATCAGAAACAGTTTGAAGCAGATATTTATGAAATTGAGTCAGGAGAAATAATTTTAACAGCAAAAAAAGAATGTGGAGTCTTTTATGTAAAATATGAAATAATTGAGGAAAAAGAAAAAGCAATGCCAATAGTGGAAAATGAAGGGGATGAATGGGATAATTACAAAATTGAGGAAGAAATAGTTGATTCAGAAAATGAATGGGATGAATATGAAATAAGTGAAGAAATAGTAGAAGATGATAATAAAAATTTATCTCAAAATAACAATAAAAAAAAGATACCCTGGTAAATATCCAAAATCAACAAGATATCCATACTAGCCAAGAGGCTGAACCTTCACATCATCCAAATGTTATACAAAATGACTCAAATCCCAATGAAATTCCCGAAATATTTAATGATAATGATTATAAAGAAAATATTGATAACTAAAACTCTAATGAACCTCATGAAACCAATAGTAATAAAACAGAAATTAATAATTTTTATAAAAATAATGAAAATTCTAATAAAAAAAAAAATCTTTGGCATAGTAGATTAGCTCATATTAATGGAAGATACCTAAAAATTTTGCAAAAAATGCAAGTAGGGATACCAACAAACTTGAAATTTAATGATACAGATTTTTTAAACTGTGAAATTTACAAACTTGCAAATTCACGAAGACTCAGCCACAATAAAATAAGAAATAGGCCTAATAGAAAATTAGAAATAATATCATCTGATATCATGGGTCCTTTCACAACAGCTATAGGGGGCAGAAATACGTTCTGACCTTTATAGATCATTTTTCGAAATATACCTTTGTGGTTCCAATAATTGATAGAAGCCAAACCTACAAAAGATTTATTGAATTTACAAAAAGTATGAAAAATAAATTTCCTGATGAACCAATAGCAGTATTAAGAACTGATAATGCAAAAGAATATTTAGACACTAGATTAAGAAAATTCTGTGAAGATGAAGGTATAGAATTAGACCAAGTCATACCCTATTCACCAGAACTAAATGGCATGGGGGAACGCCAAAATCAGACAATAATGAAAAGGGTTAGAACTATGTTGATAGAAAGTAGATTAGAAATTGAATTTTGGTCATATGCTGTTCCAACAGCCACATATATAATCAATAGATCGCCAACTAGGGCTAATGAGGGAAATAAAACTCCTTACGAACTTTTTTTTGGAAGAAAACCCAATATCCAAAATTTAAAAGTATTTGGATGTCGTCACATCCCCGTAGAAGTTCGCAAACAAACAGCAACAAAAGCTTTTAAAAGAAAAAACAAAAAAAATTGACCCTAAATTAGCTCCTTGTGCCGAAAAAAATTTATTAATTGGGTACACTAATACGGGATATGCTTTAAGAAATCCTTACACAACTGACACACATAATGCTTGTGATGTCAAATTTGATGAAGAAAAACATATTATGTATCTTAAAAAAGAAAAATTAATCGTTAAACCAGCAGAATATGTCGAAAATCTGAACCTTACAGAAAACAAAAATTTAGTTGTAAATGTAATAAGCCAAAATAACATTTATTTTTTAGAGGATCATATACCCAAAAATTTCCATGATATAAAAAACAATCCCTTTAAAAATGAATGGTTGGAAGCCATAAAAGACGAATTTGAATCTATGGATGAATTGAACGTCCGGAAAATTGTACCAAAAGAAAATGATGTAAGCATAGTAGATGCAAGATGGATCTTCACTTGTAAAAATGATGAAAATGGTGACATGAAAGCCAAAGCAAGATTAGTTGCTCGTGGCTTCAAAGATAGAAATGAATATAATTTAAATCAAACTTTTGCACCTGTAATTCCTATTTGGTTAATAAGATGGTTGTTGTCCACTGCCAACAAATATGAATTAAAACTCTGTCAATTTGATGTAAAAACAGCCTTTTTAAACTCGCCCATCATTAAACCTGTATACATTAGAATTCTGGAAGGTTGTCCTGCAAATAAAGAAAAACACCTTCTAAAATTAAATAAATCAATCTATGGTCTAAAAACTTTGTCAAGAAGCTGGTTTGACTTATTAGATGGTACTTGTAAAGAAATTGGTTTAACGCAATCGAAAATTGATCGATGTTTATATTGCAAAAATAATGAAAAAGGAAATTATTTATTCTTTATTATTTATGTAGATGATATTCTCGTGGCATCCAACTCTGATCAGATGCTCGATGAAATAACACAAAAACTTCAAAACTCATTCACTCTAAAAATAACCAAAAATCCAAAATTCTTTGTGGGTTTTGAAATAAATAGGGATTGAAATAAGAAAACCATTTCATTAAATCAATCAAAATATATTGACAAAATATTAAAAAAATTTAATTTAAATAAGTCCAAACCACATTATACTCCAATGGAGACAAACTTAAAAATTTCTAAACCTGAAAATGGCCAAGACGATACCGAATTTAGATCTATGATTGGTGCACTCCGATATCTAGCGCGAATAACAAGACCTGACATTTTATTTGCCATAAATTTTCTATCAAGATATCAAACATGCTCAAATGAACAAATTAAAAATTATGCAAGAAGAGTATTTAAATATGTTAAAAATACCAGAAATTACGTTCTAAAGTTTAATTCAGATGAAAAGGGAATACACTCATACATCGATGCCTCATATGCTCCAGATATAAACAACTCAAAAAATATTGAAATTACTGATTTAAATAAAGGCAAAAGTATTACTGGGTACCTCATATACAATAATGGAGACTTATTAAACTGGAATATACATAAACAAAGTATTATAGCCACATCATCTACAGCAGCAGAAACAATAGCAGTTTTTGATGCTCTAGAAAATTTAAAAATTATGTGGTATCTCGAAAAATTTATTTTTGGACTTAGTGAACCAGTAACAATTTTTGAAGACAATATTAGCGCTTTGAGAATTTGCTCGGGAGGTGGCCAAAAAAGGGCAAGAGCATTGATGATTAAGTGCTATTCTATTTTAGAAGCCATAAATGAAAAAATTATTAAAATCAAATTTGTCAGATCAAAGGATCAATTAGCTGATATCATGACCAAAGCTCTTGATAAAACTAGTTATTTAAATTTAATCAATCAAATTCTTGATACTTCAATTTTTTGAAATTATTCAAGAAAAGAAAATCGTTTTTATAACACCCATAGGGGGTTAGTACCCAAGAAAATGTGCTAAATATTTACTCAGTATATAATCATCTCATAATTATTATTGTGAGAAACATATTCTTATTTTTTATTTAATATTATTTATTACACTAGAATTGAGATAATATAAAGGTGAAATAAACCTAAATCTCATCTTTATTTTTCATTTTCATACTCGTTTCTTATTGTATTTTATACGTTACTCGAATGTGATAGATGAAACCAAATATGTTAGTGTGGGTGTGTGTATTAGTGTACACAACACCACACAAATACCAAATCAGGTTGGTTGCGTGTATACGTAGATGTATGTGTGCGGGCCGAGCCCAGTAAACAATTAAGCTGCACAGACGAAATGTACAGCCGTGAGCACAAAAAGGTAGTTCGTGGGTTTTACCCCACTGGCCCGCTAGGTGGTCGACGAGTGTGTAATACACACTCGTTCGTCATCGAACACCCGTCGCAACACCACTCTCCTCCTAGTAAGTTTCCGAGGAAACTTACGGTACCTGTGATGCCAGTCAAGTGTGGCGTGGCGTTCACTACTATGCTCACGGATGTCGTTCACATAGTAGGACCGACAGGTCTCTTTGGTTTGGGCTTACCGAAGTTGGCAGGGAGGGTGGGACAGGATGGACGTGTACAGGGTGCTCGAGGCTGTGGAGTAGGGTGCACTCGAGTTTGGGATCTCATGAGCAGAGTCTGGGGACAAGACGTGGGGAAAACTCATGAGGGGTGGCGGGTAGGTTACTGGTGGCGCCATTAAAGGCGGCATAACCAGGGCTGGAGGATAGACCGATGCCGAGAGTTGTAGATGCGGGGGAATGGGAATTCCAGGTGGAGGCATCACAACTTGGGGAAGCGGCATTGGTGTTGTCGCTGGGGCGAGCGACAGGGCGTTATGTGCTGCAAGCACGGCGGCGGTAAATTGCTCCCACGTCTGCAGTGTTTGATTCTGCGATACAGGAGGTACCACCAGTTGCAGTACAGGGGGCTGTACCACAGACGGGGTAGGCTCCTGTATGGAAGCTGGTGATGGAGTGGGGGTTTGGGACCGGGTTTTGCCACGTCTTTTGTCCCGTTTGAGTTCCATGTAGGAGAGACCGCGAGTGCGAGCCGCACGCTGGGCGCCTCCACCTGCCTTACGGTTCAAACGGGGATGCTTAGCCAGTTTGCCATCAGCTGGGGGACTCTTAGCGCGAGAGGTGGATGGCTGAGGCTCAGGGACTTTTTCCGGCGAAGGTGTTGCCGTTAGGTCGATAACGGAGTGGTTATTGATGGCAGCACTTCTTGTCGGTTCAACCTCTTTGTGTATTGGCGACAGTACGTGTTGAGGGACCGATGTAGGGGTTGGAGGAGATGGACGTTGGGGCCGGAGTTGGGTCGACGTCCATCGTTGTCTCTTCCTGGGTAGTTGGTGCAACCGAAGGGCAAAGTAGAGGCAACTTGCCTATCGGGACCAACGATACCTTTTTCGTGACTACTGGTGCCTCCGCAACTTTGGAAGTCGACGGTTGGGAGGACCGCTTTTTTGCTGCAGACGGACGTTTAAAACCGCTGGTACGCAATGTGGCAGTCGCTTTTGCTCGGCACTTCCGAAGGGGAAGTGGTTCAATCTGTTTGACCGGCGGGAATTCCCCAGAAGGGAGGTTTGCCGAGGAAGACGGTTGAGGACCGGGCAAAGGTCCCTTAGATTGAACGCGTTGTACAACTTTGGCAAATGTGCGGGTGTCAATCCGCGCATTGCTTAGTTGTACAGCAGTCTGAGCGTCAGGTGGCGTCTCCAACGAGTACGCGGTCTTCCTGGGGAGCGGAACAAAAACCCGAGAACGAGAGCTACGTACAAGACCGCGCTGTACAAACTCAGAGCCCCGAGCCGCCACTCCAGGAGCAGGCCGGTACTGTCGAAGGGGCACACCTCGACCCCTGGCAGCAGACTCCACCCTTTGCCTCAGCGTCGATTGCCGTTGCGGTACCCGAGAAGGAGTATGGCTTGTACCCTCTTGTGCAGGTCCAACAGGGGTAAGCGTCACGGATGACGCCAATACTTGATTGGACGTAGAGGACACAGGCGATGTCTGTTTCACCGGTGGAAAGGTGGCAGTAGCCGTGGAGGAAGGAGACAGGGCAATGTCAGCTGGTGACGTTGGGGGGGAGAAGGTGGGAGAGGGGGAGCGATGGTCGTCTGCACGAGGAGACGACAGTGCATCGCCGTTACCACCCTCTGTAGGAGGAGGAGTAGCCCTTAAAAGGGCTGTTTCTTCATCTTCCGAGATGTCGGGAATGCTGGGAAAAAGACGCTCTTGGGAAATTTCACCAGTCTATTACGCTACGTGAAATCGCATCAAGAGAAGAGTGAGTTTCTAAAAAATGAATTTTACTCGTTTTCTTGACCGTAACCGCCGTTTATTTTCGTCTTGTAAACACGAGCGAAGGTGCAGTTGCGTCAGCTGTTGTTGCACGTTAATATTACAAGTTTGTTTTGTAGGCGGGGCCTGTTCGTCTTCCAATGATGAAGACGCGTCGTACTTATGCAACTGGGTGCCGCCACGAAACAATTTTCGTAATACGTCGTCGTCTACAACGCTTGACTTGTCGTCAGTTGCGTGAGCCAACTTGGACGAGTGCGGGAGGAGAAGGGGAATCGCAATCGGTTCGTCATCGAGCATAGCATCAGCTGTTCGACTAGAAGACTGGCCAATGGGGTACGATTGTGTATTTTCCTTCGATAATGCCTCGGGAGGCGATTCTTTATTTTGATCGTGTATAGTTACAATCCGGGAAGAATTGAGCGTGTCGTCTGTGTGTGTAGACGACGTCAAAGGTTGTGATGGGGCATTCGGGGGTGAGTCGTCGTTTTTAGGTAAAACAACCTCAGATGACAAGTCAACTGTTGGTCCCGAAGGATCATCAACGGAAGTTGAGTCATTTGGGTCGGCCTCTATGTCTATATAGACATAGGCCGGCTTTAGGCGATCGATTGATACGCGTGTGTGTCGTCCTTGTATGTCAATCTCGAACCATTTATCCATACGGTTGAGGACTTTGTATGGTCCGGCGTATGGTGGGTCGAGTGCTTTACGAGGTGTATCAACGCGTAGCCATACGTTTTGGGCTGATTTCAGATCAGCTGGGACGTATGAGGGGGAGTCACCGTGGTTGTGGGTGATTTGGGTGAACGCATTCGCACTTTCGCAAATGTGTTGTGAAAGGTTAGTGCTGTTGATGTGAGTGACGACACTTGGTGGGCTATCTTCAAAGAAGTCAGCCGGGAGACGGAGCTCTTCACCATAAAAGAGTTGGGCTGGGGATACGCCAAGGTTGGAGATGACTGTCAAGCGTAGGCCGAGAAGAATGAGAGGCAAATCGGCTGCCCATTCTCCACGCGAGTCTTTAGAGTTCTCACGGGCCATGATGGTGGCTTTGAGAGTTCGATGCCAACGCTCTATTTTGCCGTTCGATTGGGGGTGATACGCCGAAGTTGAGATTTTGTGTATTCCCAACTGGCGTGCAACCGAGTTGAATAAAGCGCTTTTCAACTGGCATCCCTGGTCCGTCGTTATGGTTTTGGGGACACCGAAGGAGGACACCCAGTGTTGGACGAAGAGTGTTGCCACTCGATCGGGGAAATATCCGTTGTCATGATGGCGTGAGTCCATTGTGTGGCGCGATCAATCATTGTCAGACAATGACGAGGACCACTAACCGTCGGCAACGGACCCACGATATCGATGTGCACATGCTTTAAGCAATCAGTAGGGCAGAAAGCTTGGAGAGGGGCTTTGGTGTGTCTACCGATTTTGGCTTGTTGGCATGCGGTGCACTCTTTCGACCAACGTAGGCAGTCTGATTGTAGGCCAGGCCAAATAAATCGATTAGCGATCAGACGGGCAGTTGTCTGGCCGCTTGGGTGCGAGAGCTTGTGAATCAAATCGAAGATGGTTCTCCGATATTTGGCGGGTACGAAGGGTCGTTTTTCCCCGTGGACGTATCGCACGTTAAGAGTAACATGTGTCCGGGTACTCTGAACGATTTGAGGATGAGAGCAGAGTTGAGAAATCACGCCCTTCGACCAGGTTACGGAAGTGACAGCGAGTAATTTGCGGTCGTATGTTGGATATCGGCGTTCGGTGTCAGATAATTTGTGGGAGAAAAATGCCAAAGGCTCTAGCAATCTGGCACCGTGTTGATAGAGGGTATCCCCTATCGCGTGGTTAGACGCGTCAGTTGCCAAGACGAGTTGTTTGGACTTGTTGGGATGCGCCAAAAGAGCAGCATTTGCTAATGCCTGCTTTAGGTCGCAGAAGGCAATTTTGGCAGTGTTAGTCCAAATTATTGGGGTTTTGTCATGTTTTTTATTGGAGTGGATAAGCACAAAGAGTTTACTCTGAATGTGAGTGCAATGTTTAATTGTACACCAGTAGAAATTCACCATTCCGAGAAAGCGCCTTAGGTCATGAACGGTTTTGGGAAGTGGGAAATCGAGTACAGCTTGGACACGTTCGGGAGTGGGTTTAATACCTGCGCTGTTGACTCGATGGACAAGAAAGGTGAGCTCTTCACATTCATGTTTGGACTTGTTACCGTTGACTGTGAGGCCAGCATTGTAAATACGCCGAATGACCTCGGTAACACGTTCTTCGAGCTCATCGGGGTTGGAGGCGGTAATGAGGATGTCATCAATGTACGCATAAGCGTAGTCGATGTCTTGCAACAATCCATCAATGTACCGTTGGAAGGTTTGGGTGGCGTTTCGAAGTCCGAAGGGCATATAGGGAAATTTTTAGAGACCGAAGGGGGTTATTACGGCTGTTTTAGGGATGTGTTCTTCGGTCATCGGGACTTGGTTAAACGCCCGAACGAGAGCTAATTTGGTGAATAATTTGGCACCAGCTAGTCTGGCGTGGAAATCCATAACATTCGGGACAGGGTATTTGTCGGGGATAGTTTGTGCGTTGAGTGCTCTGTAGTCACCAAGCATGCGCCATGTTTTGTCGGGCTTCATGTGCATGTGCAAGGGGGATGACCAGGCACTTTTGGAGGGTTGGCAGTCACCACGTTCGAGCATGGTTTGGAAGGAAAGGCGGGCTGCCTTTAACTTCTCGGGATGTAGACAACACCGGTCGACCTACAGTTTCAATATCGTGGGTGACTTTGGTAGGGGAAATCCTCGGGCGTAAGCCTTCTTTACCGGTTACACCGGGAAATTTGTCGAGGATTTTTTACAATCGACTATTTGAGTGGGCGATGGTAAGGCAAATCTCCGGGGGATAGTCAATAGGGCGAGGTTTACCTACTATGGTTTTATCAAGGAGGTGCCCTTCGCTGACATCGGGAAGCCGTTGGTAGTGGCTAAGGAAGTCGGCTCCGGTGATGGGATCAGCGATATCGGCGATGATAAAGGTCCACTTGAATTCGTGTCAAAGGCCAAAATCTACCTGCACCAGCTCAACTCCGTAAGTACTAATTGGAGTTTGGTTCGCAGTGTAGATTTGGAGCTTAGCGTTGCATTTCCGGTCTTCAGTGGTTGGAGGTATAGCCGATATCTCCGTGCCAGTGTCAACCAGGAAGTGATGCTCGCTAAGCAGATCTTCCATGAATAGACGGACTGAGGTGAAAACGAGTGGGAGTGCCGTCTTGACTGACTCGTTTACTCGTTTCTCGAACAAGTAGGGGATTTGGAATCGCGGCGGTCGCGATTTTGGGGTTTGTCCCACCACAAACATGGGGGGTCAGAACAGTTGCGCAATTTCCTCCCAAACTGTTGGTGATACCAACAGTAGCCATCGCGGGAACGGGAAGGAAAGCGGGTATTTACCAGTCTCTTACCATCGATGACTCGTAGCGTCGTCCGTGGTTTCGAACAACCGGAGCTAGAGTCACGAGAGCGCGATCTGTCTCTGGACCTGGCATCGCGTGAATGCAAACGCCTATGTTTAGGGAATGGGGCGGGATCTTTAGGGGGGTCAACGGAACTCACCTGTTTTCCAGCCAAGAGCTGTTGAAGCAGCTGGGTAATGGTGGCTAACTCCGAGGAATTAGCCATTGGTGCAGTCAACGGGGATGCCGCGGGAGTTGCGATAGCAGAGATGGTGCTGGTTGCAGGGGATGTCGACGGAAAGGTTTGCTCGAGAGCTATTGCCTTGTCAGCTTCAAGCGCTGCCTGTCGAGAGGTTGCGGGCTTTGTCATGGCCAATGTCTGGCGGATATTGACCGGGAGGGATTGGAAAAGAAGGTTGTGGAGTACATCGTCATTGACTTTTCCTTCGTTTAGAGTGACGAGGCGGCGGTGGTACGCCGAAGGCCTCTCGGAAGGTTGACGATGGGTGTTTTCCAACAGGGTTCTAATCCGGGTGTAGGAGGAAGGGGAAAATTCCTGCTGGATTTGGTTGTGGAGGTTTGACCAAGTGTGTAGCCAGTCATCGGAACTGTAAAGTAGTTCTGACACAGCATTGGCTACCTGGGTCAGAAGTGGCCAGAGATTGCCAGGTAGAGCTGAGACTCGCTGGTATTGCCGCTGGCGCTAACAAGATTCTTGATCTGCTGCAGCCAGAGACGCACATTCTCGGCATTGAACGGTGGAAGGCCTGTTAATAACCAGGGTGGATGAGCTTGTAAGGGAGGCGAGGTGGTACATCCAATTGCGGCGGAATTTGCTTCCTGCCAGTGCGATTGATGACCGAGGATGGGTGATAACCTCAGCGTGGAACTGTCAACCGGCTGGTGTGGGTTGACCGGAAGTCCCTCGCCCAGAAGGTAGTTGTTGAGGAATGGACCAAAATTTACAAGCGTAGAGGACTGCGGGATTGCCAAGTTTGTTGGTACATTCGACGAACACATGCTGACATGTGGCATTGAGTGGATGGCAGACGTGGGGTTGGGCTGGTTCTCAGTCCTCCTGGGAGGATTGCTGACTGTGGCCTTCGCAGGCGTCAGACGGAGAACCAGGTTGTCAAGGGACGACGGGGTTAGTTTGGAGGCCATGGTGGTAATTGTAAAAGGAGGCTAAGTTTACACTTTCCTCGTCGGCAGCTGATTGCTGACTGTTTGTTTCTCTTTGGGATGGCTGGTCGGTATTTGCGTACTGACGTCGAGCCTGGGAAGAGAAGAGGGAAAAATGAAAAAATAGTGAGATGGAAAGGGAAGGAGAAGGAGAACCTTCTCCATCGGCTGATGGGAGCCGACTGAATTACTTCTTCGGTTGTTGGCGGGAATGCCAACGTTTGAAGAAGGGGCGTGGTTTGGGAAATCAGCTGTTGGAAGCCGATTGGTTGTTGTTTCCAAGCTAGTTGGAAGCGGTGGGGAAGGAGGTGACGGTTCCTTCCCCTGTTGACGGTGAAACGTCAACAGCAAAAATGAAATATTTACGTCGGAGGTCACCACTTGTGGGTGTGTGTATTAGTGTACACGACACCACACAAATACCAAATCAGGTTGGTTTCGTGTATACGTAGATGTATGTGTGCGGGCCGAGCCCAGTAAACAATTAAGTTGCACAAACAAAATGTACAGCCGTGAGCACAAAAAGGTAGTTCGTGGGTTTTACCCCACTGGCCCGCTAGGTGGTCGACGAGTGTGTAATACACACTCGTTCGTCATCGACCACCCGTCACCACAGTTAGTATTATTAAATTTTAAGAATTTTAGCCTTTTCTCTTTCATTGTTGACTTTTTCATAAGTTTTAAAATTTTTATGTTAAGAATAATATGATAACACTTTCACAAATCATACTAGAAGTTACGTTATATTCTATTTAATTTAATTTTATTTTATCTCACAACTAAACCAAATTCATGCTCATAAATTGTCAATTATTGAAAATATAGATAGGATATGAATAAAAATACTTGTCAAAATTGGTAAAAATAAACCTTTCAATCTGATAATTACTTCAGATACTTGCATATTTTTGAACAAAACTGGTAAAATTTGGTTGAATTATCCATTCTTCCTTCTATTTAACCAGTACCTGAAAAATGAATAAGTTCTTTCTATAACAAAAGATATACACTATGTAAAAATAAATACTTTGGAAATTAACCTGTTTGATTCTGCTTCATATTTGTTGGAGAATAAATCCTTCACTTAGTTATTGTTATCTGAATAAGAAAAATAAAATAAAATATTAGTTAGATTGCATGAATTTGGAAAAATACACTAAAATATTTGATAGAATTTTCTACTTACTTGCGTTCGAAACAAATCAAAAATAAAATTTCATCGTATTAATGATCATCCATTTATGTGATGAAAAATCGAAGACTTATTTTATTTGTTTTACACACTTCCTATTTTGAGGAATATCAAAACTGGGAGATATCATGTTTTCTTTTAGTAATAAATATTTACCTTTTATTTTCAAAAAACACAAATATATAAATAAAACTAGATAGGGCATTCTAGAAAATGGGAACTTAGTCTCGATGCGATCTTTGGATGCAAGACTATAGGGGGTGTTGTGGTGGTAGTCATGCAACCTCGCTCACATCGTCACCTAACAACACGGTAACACTGAATCATTCTTTTCCCACTTTTAATAAAAAAAAACTAGAAGGAGATTACTCATATTAGTTTCTTGCTTTTTTATTCCGTTTTGTTACGATCTCAGTTAAAGTCCAAAAACTTCATTTTGTTGAAATAATTTTATATTGTTATTATTTTGTTGAAGTTTGTGTAATTAAACAAATTCTTTTTCATGTTATATAATTTTGTTCGTTAATTCGTTTTCTTCAAAATTTGCTTGAAAACTAATTCGCATCCTCGGCCAAGAAAACTTAATCATCAGATAGGTCTGAGATTAAAGCTTTTCACTTCACACCTCACATCAAATTTTGAAAATGATTCGAATCACAAATCAAAAACAGTGGTGAGGTGAGATAAGGTTTCAATTTCGTTTATGTTAACTGTAAGGTGATGGTACTTACAGTCTAATTTTGTTTTTTTTATTATAATAATAACATTATTAAAATTTTTAGTAACGTTATAGTAACAACATTACTTCACTACCTATATCCAGCACTTTGGCATTGTTTCAGTAATGTTACTAGTTAAAATACCATTAAGTTACATTACTTGATTAGTTTCTGGTTCCGTTATCTCACTCCTGATCAAAAATCTTCAGTCTTTAGCCTAAAATGTCATTTTAATAGATCATAGAATCATTTTTTTGGATCAAGAATCATCACTATTGGAATGTCCAGTGTAAGACTCTTCACTAGCATGTAATCGTAAAAATATTGAAAAAAATATCTGTGTAAAGATATTTGAACAGGATTTGGAAAATTTTAAACAAAATAAAAATTTTTTAAAATGAAAATAGAAACAAAATAGGAAACGGAATGAACATTTTTATCAAAATCAAGATACCTAATGGAAATGAAACCAAAATTATGGAAACGGAAACAAAAAATAACTAATATTATGGTAAATTTTAGAAACTCAATTAATGGAAACAAAATGAAGAAAGGTAGCTTTTCTCAATCCCTGATTGAAAAGCATGGAATTGGAAATATAGGAATATTTTATCTTAATTATCTTAAAACAAGAGATAGCTACTTATTCAACATAAATAAAGTTGTAGAGAAAGCTTCAAGGAATAAAATAAGCCAAAGTATAAGAAATTTAAATTGTTAGAAACTGAGAAAATGATTAATTTGATTTTATCAATGTATTATTGGTCATTTTAGGTATTCAGGTAGTACGGGGATTTGAACCTGTACCAATAAAATATCTAAACTCCCCAACTCACTGCCACCCAAAATATGGCACCATTCTCACTCGGCCATGGTGCTGGGTGAGAATGATCAAGGGAGACAAGTGATTGTACAGCCAATGTGTGGCAGCCACCACACCACTCCCCCCAGTATAGTGGAGCATAATACAACCAACATGGAGGTGCCAGTGATGAATAGGTGTGTGTATTGGAGTGTGGTAGATGCCCCTCCTCATCTTTGCTTCAAGGTATGTGATCTACCAGCAGCGCCACCACATTTTGGTGGTGCTGAGTCAATATACCACTTCAATTTGTGCATGTTTGAGAGAGGGGGCCACTTCTTTCTACCAAATCATGTTGAGGTCACCTTTTTAGGTATTCAGGTGGTATGAGGATTTGAATTTGTATTGACCAAATACTTAAATTCCCCGCCTTACTCCCACCCAAAATACGGTACCATTCTCATTCAGCCATTGGCAAGTCCCCATTTCACCAGGAGCGCTAGTAGTGCTTGTTTTGATAACACCATTATAGGATAATGGAAATTTATATATACAAATTTAGGTATTCCTCTACTGTGCTTTTTTTTAAAAACTTAATAAATTTAATTAAAATAAATAATTTATAATGTTAGCAACACCTATTTACATGCTACACATCACTGATTTTTTCAAAGGAGCAATTTGCCTCTTTCTTGAGGGTAAAGAAGTTTTAAATGCTGGCAATTTGAATGATGTGAAGAAAGTTATAGGCAGGTACCCAAAGCAGTGTATTGTATCAATTTGTTATTTGTACTCCTATTCTCTCCCATAGATGTAAATGGGAATATGGTAGCTATCACAGCTGTATGCACACAGTCCTCAAACATATTCCACAATACTCATAAAATTGAAATTGTATTGAATGTTTCTAGCATTAAAAAATACAAAATGTTCCTATATAAGGGTGGAATGAATAGAAGATGTAAGTACGTAAGTACTTGAATAATTTTCTTTCAGAGGTATCTTTATCTCAAAGGATTATATTTTTTGTAACAACTTAGACAAAAATTTAGTTTTTATAATCCCACTTTGATTTCTCATTAGGTTGAAAAATATTGGTGAAGTTGCAACAGCTAGTTACACTGACATCAATTGTCAATGGAATGTACAGAAATTAAAAAGGCTGTACAAGCCTATTCTAATCAAAGAATCATAGCATTTTTTGTCACTTTTCCATTTGTAAAACACATACCCATTTCTTCCAATGGGGAGCATTCTCTTTATAAGTAATTTATATAGCCCAAAATTTGATCTAGAACCATTCAGAGAAACAAAACAAGCTTTCAGCAAGAATAATCAATGAGACTATTAAACAATTTAAGTTTCAACTGACCTATTGTTACAGCCATTTATAGAGCACTGAACATGATTTAAATTTTATTTTATAGGTATCTTAAATTAACTATTGCTTATTCTTCAAGTCTTCAATTGCTTATAAAAAAAATTTTCTGTTTTTATAATTTCTTATTTTAGTTATTTGAGCTTATCTATTTTTATTACAATTGTGAAGATGGTCACCCATAATTTCATAACCTCAATGAAATTTGAAATTAAGTTGAACTGCTTGAAATATTTATAATATCTTGATACATTTCAATCAAAACATCAGAATTTTATATGGACAAATAACAAACTACATTCAATTTCCATTATTGTTTACTTTTCACCATCCTATAATGGTAAGGTAATTTATTTTGCCAGCAGAGTGCGTATCTTTGCTGGGGACTTTCCAATGGCGCTGGATGAGGGTGATTGAGGGAGACAAGTGTTCATACGGTTGATGTGTGGCAGCCACCACAGTTATCAAACGAAAAACCCAAATTTAATTAAATGATTTGAAAAAAATACAAATCACAAAAAAATGATTTGAATCACAAATTGTAGTGTTTTTGAAGTGATTCAAATTGCAGATCACAGATCATTCATAAATTTTGAAAATGACTCGAATTACTGATCACAAAAAACTAAAATGACTAAAAATCATGATTCAATAAATTTTAGTTTGATTTGTGCCCACTCATGTGCAAACAGACTTTTATTGGTTTGTTTTAAAGATGGTTTATACTCGTTGATTTATTCTCTATGATCTAATACATAAGAAGTTCACTAAAGGAAAACACTGAGTTATGGTTTATAATATTTCTCTTGATTTATTCTCTAATCAAAATTAAAATTTCCCAACTTTACAAAACACAGATTAGAGATTGGGGAATAGAGATGTGAGTTTAAGCCCTGCTGTGTTGACACCAAGTCAATACTAAGAGGTGCTGTTCCACTCTCTCAAGATGAATGAACCAATTATTGAAGAGTGGAATTAACTCGAAAGTAGCATAATAGCTTCTCTTGGTGCCAACATGGTGTCTAGTGAAATTTTTCAAAAATTTTCAATAGATTTTAATCAATTTAATTGAAAAGAAAATTATCCATCTAATCAATAATTGACTGTTAAAAAATCAAAAATTGATTTATCAATCTCAAATTTTTTTTATCTATTTTCAGATTTTCAAAGAACAAAATTACTGTAAAGATATATGACAGTATATATCATGGGTGAGAACGCCCATGATCCCCTGCGCGCCTGGCGGGCGTAAAGGGAACTCCCCTACTGAAGAAATGATTGGGCTGAGGAGGTTGCCGTAGTTGTTACGGATCTGATGAAAACTTAATCATTAGGTTTGCCAATCTTATATACATATATTAGTCAGTCAACGCGAGTAGGGACTTAGGGAGGACACAAAAATTGCGCTGTATCACTTCATGATCATGCTTCAAAATACTGCTGTAGGTTTAAAAATACTTTTAAGAAAATTAATTTTTGTTAAATCATCGAGAAAATTCTTTTTCATTAAATAAGAAATGAATAATTACGTCAATCCTTTTTATTTGGTTCAAGCATGAGAAATCAGGAAGATCTTACGAGAAAAATATAACAACTACTTTCATTAGTATTATTACGGTTGAAAATCCGTTATCGAAGTTGCATGAAATCAATTAAGTAAGAAACATAAAGGGGAATACGAATTTTTAATTCACAGATTGCTTGAATGATACAAAGAAAAATTAAATATTTCAATTCCATTGAAAAGTTGAATTTAGAAAAAAGAAACAAAAAAAAATTATACTAAATTAATAAAATTATAAGTCTGAATTAACAACTTATTGCAGATTCATTCGAGTTTCATGTTCGTATACAATTTACAAATCGTTTTACTGACCGTAGGACCTATATTACGATTCATTAATCCATAAGGTAAATTTGATAATAACAATTCCGGATTCTCTGAATTTTTCAACGCTACTATTAAATGACGAGGGGTGGGATATTTTTGAGTGATAACGACGGCCTTCTCCAAGGATAACCCCTTCAACTGCACCAACTGCTTAATAAACATTTCATGAATTTTCAGATTCTGAAACATAAAAATAAAAAAAACTAACAATAACTGTAAAAAGTAAAGTCCGAGTTCTTAATTTTTGTTCTAGAACTTCTCTAAGAAAGTTTTAAGTTTGGCTCGAAGACTATTTAGAGATAAAATAAGGGGGTTTGTGTGGCTTAGTGGTTAGAAGCTTTGCTTTGCAGTCAGAAGGCTGTAAGTTCGAGAACAGCCACCAACACATTCTTGACCCAAAATAACGGTGCGGTGCTCTAGTATGCAACCGAAAAATTCATACTAGCAGACCATTCGCTACCAGATCTGGACCATATTCACCTTGCCATTACACCTTAGATACATCCTCCAGACGTTGGGTAAAATAGCAAAATATCTGAGGCTGAATACGTAAAAAATATCTTACCCTCAAAAAATCCTCCGAACTTCACTACGACTGATTCAAATTAATAACAAGTAACTTTTTACCCTTTTTTTTTTTTCAGGAAAAATTAAGGAAACAAGTACAAAGGCTATTTTGAAGATAAAACGGAAAATAACTTGCTTTATTTTTTAAAGATGATTTTGAAAATTCAACGAATGTCATCAGCGACGCTATATCTTCGTTGATGTTGAATGGAGGTAGATCATTTTTACGGCAAGAAATTAATGTTTTTTCCTAAAAATTTAATACACGAATAATAATTTCTTAGTCGACAAATGATGTGACAAATGGACTTTGAAAAAAATATACGATACGAACCTTGAAAAACTCTATCAACTGTCTCGTGAACACAGATAGATATGTCATTGAATGCGAATGATTATTGGTGATTTTCACGTAAAATTTGTCGACAAGTTGAGTATTAACAATAGCTTGATTCAAGGTATTTATAGGTAAACCGAATCCAGTTTCTTTGCCGTATTTTTCAATTAAATAGGTAACATTTTCCAAGCCACACTGCCGTAATCGGAACTGTCGAGAAATTTAAGAGAATAAAGTCAAATATGTAACTACACTGAAGGAAAAAATTAACGGTAAAAAGTTATTTTATCACTTTTTGTTCATGGAATCTACCATCTTTAATACTCGAACCGAGATCATCCATTCTTTTCCTTTCAACGATGTATGGAAGCAACAATTCTTTACCACATTGATCACGGGCAATCCAGACAAAATCACCTACGCTTAATTGTCGAGTTTCAAATTTGGTTTTTAAATTAGTCAAGGCACGAATGGTATCATCGCTCATCGGATTTTTCATTTTTCCTCTACAAACAAAAGGTATAATGTCAGTCATTTTAAAGTTATTATAAACTTCAAAAACGAAAAAATTATATTCCCTGTAAGCTGGCTACAAGATTAATGTTTTTTTAAAAATAAATCAGAATCATTCGTCTTTAATACCTGAACTATAGATTTCGGCAAAAACAAAAAGTTAGTATTTGGTTTAAAAAAAAGGAATAACACAAACAAAAACATTTGACAGTCAGCACCAAAGCTGAAATCTGAAGAAGATAGGCAATATGACATACAAAGTAACGTTGAATGGTCAATAACAATGACCAACAAATGTTGAATGACCAAAAATAAACAACGTTGTACTATTGCGCCTTAAAAATCAAAGCTCAACTCATTTGGTGCCGCCTAAAAACGAAATTTTTTGATAAATTTTAGATTGAAATGATTCTCATTATTCAACATGTAGGGGTCTTCGACAGAATTATCATCACTTAACTGATGGTTGTGGAAGATTTAAAACTAAACACAAGAATGAGAATTCTGTCATCTCGAAATTATTTTTTTCCGTATCTTACAATACTGTTTCTCATTGACATGAGCTTCTTCCTTTTGTTTTTTTTTTTTTCATTTGTGTCTATCTCTAATTTCTAAAAAATCGGAGTACCCTCAGCCCTTATAACATAGTTGAAAGAACGTACGATGTTTCTCGAATGTCGACAAGAAGAATTATTTCAAATTCACCCGGAATAAATATAAGCTGTTCGTAAGAATCTGTTTCAGATGATGATATCGAGACTAGATTTTCAATGTTCGAACTTGAAGATGTAGTAGCAGAATTTTTGCTGGGCGATGGATCTCTTAACAGCTTACTCTCCACCTGAAATCAATATAAGATTAATACAGAAAAATGAGAAATCACAATTTAATCTTTTCATTTACTGACATCATCACCATCAGTCAAATCAATGAAATCGATGTGCTCAGTCGTACTCTTGTAATTAATATTAGACGGCGAAAAAGACAAATTGTTACTCAATAACTGGGTTGAACTTGAAATACCGGTAAACCTCGATGAAATAGGAGATTTGAGCGGAGATGTACAAGATGAATACTCTACTGATGACATTGTGTACGTAAATTTTGAAGGACTGTCATTTTTCGATGGCGAAAATCTATCGTTTTGTCGAAATAAAGAAGATAATGGCGATGTTTCTCTTTCATATGATAGAGTTGCGGCTAAATCTTCACCTTCTTTAGTCAAATAATACCTAAAAAACAAATAATATAGAGCAAACAGAAAAAAGTAACATTTTAATACAGAATTTAACTCACTTAGCAGGGTTTCCGGTTTTCGCTACTAATCCTCTCTTGATTAACGTAGACATAGAATTCCATGCAGTGTAATGATTTCCGTTTTCTGATTTAATGAAAGAAGTATCACAAAATTCTTGAGCTTTGTCAATCAATTCGGTTTTCCGCATAAATCCTGAAAAGTAACAAGTAAATAAGGCGAACAAAGTATGTAAGATTTTCACTACAATAGATGAAGCACCTTTATCAGGCGCACTTTTCTTATGTTGTAGAAAAGCCGCTAAAATAGCAAAAGCTCCAGATCTAGCACCAGGCACATAAGGTTTTTTCTTCCGAGGCGACGAAGGACCACTCCGAATGGCCGACGACTACAGAATAGAAATTAACTTTCTCAATCGCATGATTAAATAAGGGAAAAAAGGTTCAAAATAAACGGCTATTACCGACGGAGATTCTGGCTTTCGTTTACATCTTTTAGGAACACTGTTTCGACGTGGAGAGGGTAATGTAACTATTTCCGCTATTCGTGGTTCGATAGAAATCTGATTTGATACTGTAAAAAAAGAAAGAAAAGAGTGATCAGTTTCAATGACGACGAATGTAAACCCAATGATCAGTAACACACCAGTATTACTCTGTTGATACTCGAGTAACTTTTTGTCTATTTTTGCGCATAATTGTCGTCCGAAATTCTTCAATATGAGACATTCAGCCCCACTGTTCAATTTTAACGGATATTTGCGCAGAGAATTCAGAGCCTGAAAAATACTCAGAATTTAGTGTAATTCGTTAATGCATTGGAAATTCTACATTAACTGGCGTACAAAGTAATTCATACATTTTTGTAACAATATTGCAGATCCGCATTTTTGTTCGCAGCTTCGACTCGCCATTCTTCCAACCACTGTTCAAAGAGAGGATTGGGGCATTTTGTTGGTTTAACTGTTTTCCGTTTACGAGAAATTTCATCCATACTTATACCTCCGTTTCACAATAAACTTCATAGCTCATTCGAAAGTTTACAGCATTAATCGTTTCAACCTTATGAAAATGAATGATCAGAAAACAGAGATTAAAAATAAAATTTCTACAACAAAGCGATAGAAAATAACTCTTAAAGGAAAATTTGAAGAATTTATAATCACTGGAAAAATGGAATGTTTTTTTCAATTTACTTTTCCAAAGGTTTTTTTGGAATGTTGTGTTTACTATGGGTGACCACTTACCGGTGTAATCATAAACGGTAGATCTATTTTCACTAATTTAGGTACAAATTGCACCTCTAATTCTGTGAAAATAGACATATACGGTTCGTCTATTTTTATTTTAACTTTTTAACTACGCACGTAACGCACGTGTGTCCGATGAAATGAAATGTCGATAATATTTTGCTAGTAGTATTTGACGAAATGAGTAAAAATGTTACGTCCATATTTTCTTTACACGCCATATTAAAGGAGCTAAAATAGTTATTATAGAGGTTTAAATTTTTTCAAGAAATTAAACAAGGTAATGGAACATTTTGCACACGAGTGTATAACAATTAACAAATTCCATATCAAAGGTGAATTCCAAGTCGTCGTCGTTGCTGTTTCGCTGTTACCGCCAATAAATTCTCATAAAAATAGTTGCCTAACATTCCTTTTAAAAGGGATGTTTTGTACTTCTTTCATCATACACAACTTATTAGCCAAATATCGTCGACATTAATTCACCGAACATTCTGCATAATCCCTCAGGCCTCAAACATTATTTTGACATTTAGAACTGGATACCCAGTGGCCCTATCTCATCAATGTTAAGGAAACGTGCCATCATTCTAAAGCTCTAAAATGGACATAGTTGCATGACACGTGGAAAATTGTCGAATTTCATGAGTTTTTTTTTCAGGAAGATTAGAAATTTTGCAGCAGTTGGAAAATTATGAGTTGTAAAAATTGGCAATTGTACATTCAGTAGTTAAAAAATCATGCCAGTCGATGAATTTTATTTTTAGCGGTAAGTAATAAATTTTAAAACTTTCTGTTGGCAATTTTTGTTTTTCTCCTCTACCTAACACGGCTTTCATTGCGTCTCTGGACCTGGTTATATATGTAATCTGAGTGGTATTGTTCGAAAAATTAAAAATGACAATTTAACTATTTGAAGCTGAACTTCTTAATCGTAATTTAAAGAATATGAGAGCCATTGTTTTCTATGATTTTTTTTTTAGCGATATAATGTGAATTTATTTGTAAATATTTTCGGTCTTGTGGTTTTAACAAGTATTTAATTTTTGAAATCATAAATCCTAAGTTCGTACTGATTTTATGGCTGATGATTTCCGCGATTTCAAGAGAAAAACTCGGTATTGGGGCCGTATAATTTATAAACATGCGACTATACCGTACATTCGTCTTCATGAATGTCAATCATCTTTTCCCTCGAAGTGTTCGACAACAATTATTTTCTTTTTGGTAGATTTCGTAGATTGCACTATTGCGGAGAGTAAGATGCCACGACTCCGGAAATACTTATACCTATAATTTTTCAGATCATGGTCCTCAGACTCCTAGATTAAGTTTAAATACTCATTAGATGTAACAAAATTTGTCAACAAATTGGAGGGCAGAAGTACTTCTTTACGGATCAAGACGAAACTTGGCCTCTGAATACTTTGGGTCAATATCTCAGTCAGGTTCGTAAATAACCGGAATTCGCCAATTAGTTTCAAATTGGTGACAGATAGAAATTGAAATTTATCGACAAACTGGAGAACGTGATTCCTCAAGGATCGAAATGAAATTTTGCATGTTCTTAGATTGGGTTTATATCTTAGTCAAGTTTGAAGATGAGCCAAATCTGCAGGTTAGTTTTGGAATTAATGGTTTTTGAAGGTGTCAGGAGTTTTGCATTTTCAGCACTTTAATTTGATAACAACCGTTCATATAGCAGTAGTTTCAAAATATGTTTGGATGTAAGTACCGGCAAGTTTTCTGTAAAATTTTATCAGTTTGATCAGTCCATAATATGTAATGGTGTATAATCAACAATAGCGATAAAAAGAGCAAATTAAAAACTTTTAGGCTTTTAGGGGGCAATGTCACTAATGTTCTCATGTTCAAGTCAAATTTATTTTTCATTGGCACATTAGTCAACATTATAGTGGAATAACTCCCCTAAAAGTTTTTAGTTCCGTTCTTTTTTGTCATGTCGAATACTTTAGGGTGTTTTCCCCATTGCAAGTTATATACCTACCATTCTCCTAATTTTTATGTGACAAACAAGCATTACAATTTATTCTATGTTGAAAATAAAACTTTAGTGCAGAGAAGATGGAAATCTTATTCTGGAAAATTTTCATAATTTGTTTTTTCCCACTAATCTTTAGGGATGAGCATCCTAAATAATATACTGAAAGTCTGTACCCCCACCCATCTTGTTACAATGGGAATTATGGAAAATGTGCCACCAAAATCAGTTTTTTAAATTTTCTCGAGAAATATTGACTATAGTGGGTGAATAGTTCAGTTAAAAAATGTTTTAACATTATATTTTCAATAAAAAAGGTTTTTATCCCTTTTTGTGTATGACACTTTCCTTCCACAAAAAGTGAGCCTGAAAAATATGACATTTTGTTCTCAGTGTTAGAAGCTAAATATTAGAGAACGTGAATTTTACCAGTTAAAACTTGGTACAAAATTCGCAATATAACTCTTAAACTATTGGTCTTATCGACTTTAGGTTGATTTCATTCGATTCAACGCTAAAATATACCTAATATATGTAAAATGTTATGTTGTTCAAGCTGAAAATTTCAACTTCTTTTTTCTCCTTTTTGACATTGTTATATAAAAACCAGGCGCACAGAAGATGCCATCCCACCATACCCAAAAAAAAAAAAAATGCCCTATAGTTTCGTCTTCCAATTCGAAGCCTCAAACCTACAATACTGAATGGTACCGATTATTAAATATAATTTTAAGAAACCATATATTATGAATTATTAACAATGAAAATTAATACAATATATGTAAGAGGCTGAGAGGAATAAAGCGTTATAACAATAAAAATGGAAAGGATTGAAAGAAATTTTGAAGTAATATAGAAAATAGAATAATAAGAAAAAAATTATTAAAATATACAAGTTAACTTGACCAAAACGCAAGCTTTAAAAAAATGTACACGAAAACTAGATCAGCTTGTGAATTCAAGCGAATAACAAAACAAAATGGAGAGAAATCAAACCGAATCGTAAAGATTATAGTAATGTAGGTAAATGATATTTATTTCAAAGAATCTCTGCAGTCTAAGAACCGAAGTTTTTATAAGCGACACGGTCATTTTTTTTTTCTATTTATTCAATTTCAAGTCGCGTTGATATTACTTTTAAATGTAGAATTTTCGTCCTATTCGATGAAAAAAAAAACAAAACAAAACAAAACAAAAAAAAAACCACAAACTATAAGTTGTAAATTTTCAAAAGTTATTTACAAGAAGAAAAGTAACGTCATTACGAAAAAAAAGTTTAATCGAGGAATCCTGTGTTGACTAATTTTTCAAGGAAAAATTTAACGTCTCCCAGTTCCGAATCCTTAATTCCCAAACTCTTCAGCATACCGATGTCTCCATTTTCCACAGCAATAAACACAGAACGTAGGTGCTCCAAATCCGATCTCATAAGGTGAAGTGCTGCTCCGAAATCTTCAATTGTTTGAGACTCTGAAAGTAAATCATTACAATATAACATTGATGAAGTGAACATTCGGTAAAAACAGTGTTGATTATTGACTCGATTGTGAAATTGTTTCTAGTTTTTTCTACCGTCGGAAAATAATTTCGTCAGAGTTCTCTTCCACTTTAGTTCGTTACTTAAGAGAAAATTCTAAAAACATTCCACAATATATTGGCCATAATGTGATCTAGACATAATATGGTTCGGCAGAGAGTTGGAAATTTTATCATTTAAAGTTAAGTTTTTGGTATTTTAAACACAGACGGCGGCACGAGAAACTTATCTTTTCATTACGCATGTACATCTTGAACATTGTTTGTATTATTGAAATTTGTAACTTTTATTGTTCCTTCAATATGAAAGTCAAGGCCCCACGTTCACATAACATTCTTTTCTCCACTCATCGGGTAGGCACCCTACTATAGGTACTTTAATTTTTTGCATTTCTTAATTATTCCTACCACGAAAATGCTATGCAACTTTACATACGTACGAACGCAGAATGTAGAATATTTCTTTTAAGTAGGTAGGTATTATATTACTTCATCAAGTACAACCAGCTTAAATCATTTAGGAGTATAGATACTCTGCAGCTGTATCTCGCCAACGTTAATCAAACGTGCAATGATTATAAAACCGGTAAATGAGTATAGATTTTATGCGAATGCATAAGTAGGTCTTTTTTCGTCTGTTTCAGTATGTTGGTCTCGTGAATCTAATGTTATCAGAGACTTTACTGTGAATCCAGTGAGATCGAGTAAAATCTATACCCATTTACGGGTTTCAGAATAATAATTTTGGGACAGATTTTTGTGTTTACCTGGGTATAGATACACCCTCTATATTATCGAAGACTATCAGTTTACCGACCATATCCAGGGCCTTAGATAAGGGGATAAAGCGTACCCAAGGTAAGGTCCGGGCTTCTTCAGAGGCACCAGAAAGGCCCAAATTTTGAAATAAATTGTAATTTTTTTGTAAATGTTCAAATCGAATGTTGGGGCTATATCGTCGGAGGTTTTAGGTGTTAACATCCTCCCCAAGACTCCAAAAAACCCAATTACTAAGATACATGTGCTAAAACACAAAAAACAAAAAAAAAATTTTTTAATCGCTCCACTTATGAAATTGTTTTTTTAGTTTTTAAACACTTCTAAAGGGTAAATTCTAAATCAAATAACCTTAATAAAATTAGGAGAAAGTTGTAGCTATTCATACATACAGAATTATAGATTATAAATAATATTATAATTGTTAAATGGTGTATAGTCTATTCCAAATGAGAAAGACATGACGTCATATGAATTGATAGGCCAGGCGAAAAGGAATAGGTAGAGATTCATCCTAATGAAGGCTGCATCCAAAATGGTTTTGTTTACACCAATAGTTTTTAGCTTGACATAGTTGTGAAATGAGATTGTCTTTGTGACGTAATGTCTTTCTTATTTGAAATTGACTACGCATATTTTAGAACCAAAAATCAGAATTAAATCGGACATTTCGGAAAAACTGTCCGACCCACCAACACCAAAATTGTTAATAGGTTAGAAAAGTTTATAGTGAATATTTGATTTAAATTATGCATCTATTAGTTTAAAATAAAGCATTTTGTGGCCAAAATAAAAATTCGATAATTCTGATTCCGGGGTTAATACTAATGTTTTTACTAAATTTTGTAACTATCATCTAAAAAATGGCAACCTGTACAGTGGTAAAATAATACAGAAATTGGGCGATTGTTCACTGATATCGATTTATATCAACCAGATGCTGGCAGACACAAGAGCAGGAAACTGCACCTCAGTTTGTGAACCTGCGTTAGCTGCATGAGCAGTTTCCCACCATCAGTATGGGGTATCTTATTTATATCTATGTAACATTTGCCACAAAAACGGCCCTTCGCTCAGTTTGGGCTTTGTCTAGATTCACTTATTTTTCTATGAAATACCTATAGCTTCCCTTAAGTCTACATAATATGATGATCATTGATGCAATTTAGACCGTATTACTTTTCCATAATTTTCCCTTTTACGGTTATTCAAAATTTTTTTTCAACACTAATTCTTAATGATTTATTGATATTTCAGTTTTGTAAACCTGTGAATCTCTCTCTAAAATATCGAAAAACAATGAAACGATAAATTTTATTGAGAAGTTTCAAATCGTTTATTTTTGAACTTTCAAAGCTGATTGTTTAAAATTTTGAGGAACGTTTTTTCAAATATTTTGGGAAATGATTTGAAAACAAAAGGTGCAAGTTCCTCTAGGGAGTCATGAAGGACTGACGTGTAAACATAATGTGAGATTGTGAGCTTGCACGTAACATATGCCCACAACCACACACCTATATGCCAACTAACACACACAAATAAGAGTTACAATATTGTACAATGTACGAGTTTAGGCAAATCTGACGATCGTAATTTTTGTTTTAGCCCCTACCATAGACCGAAAGTCAAGATGTTGACACGTAAAAAAAAAAAAAATTAGGAGGAAATAATTAGGAGCAAGCATGGGGATTTGTTCGATGAATACAGGCTAGCCCAAAAAATGGCGCAGCCCAAAGCAGTTTCAATTGTTCTAATTTTTTAATTTTATTTATTTTTTTATTCTATATACTATCCATTCTGATTGTAAGTCAACATTTACCGGATAATGTAATTGCCACTTTATCGACGCCACCCAAAGGTTCCAAAGCATCTCTGGCCTTGTTCCCGAACAACTTTTCGAGATAATTCGGTCCGTGACTGGCGATTAGAGACTCTAGGAAACTGGATGTTTCTTCGACTGGTGGACGTTTTGCTGAAAATTACAAATTCGATTAAAACTTTTTCGTATTGCACCGTTAATTTTAACGTTTTTCCGAAAGAAAATCGTCTCGATAGATACCCTTGTAACCTTAAAAAACTCCACACGGTCATCATTAAGACGAGGAAATAAAACTTTCCTGACCTTTAACAAGATCAAAATTTAGATTGTTGAATGATGGAGAATAGAAAAATAGAGTAACATGTCAGTCAAATCGAGACATGATAAGTAGTTTTATTCTCTGTAGGTATCTCATTGGCTCAGCTATAAGAAAATATACAAAACTTAAGTATAAAAGTAGAATTTTAGCAAAATGGTCGTATTAATATTAATATATATATATATATATATATATATGAGTATGTTACAGGCAAAGTGTGAAATCTGGCACTTCATGAAATGCCAAATGTGTGTTAGGCAAATTGTGAAATAAAACAGTTTTTATCTGAACTGGTATAAATTATATGTATTGCTCTCATTGATTAAAATTTTTCTTTCATTTTTGGATGAAAATTAGCAAAATCTGCTCTTTTTTCTTGTCATAAAAAATTGAACAATCTCTTCAAAGACGTAGTTCCGCATTTTCTTTTCTCCAGTACATAATCGATGAAATTTTTTATGAATAAAAAAAAGTTTTCAGCCACATTTTTAAAATAATAACCTTCTATGGAATTCCCGGTTTATTTTTCCCAGACAAGTTTTCCATAAAAAATCACATTCTTAACACTGGAGATTTCCCAAAAATATTTTTTCTCCAAAAAGCATGATTTCCAAAACAACATTTCCTAAATCTAACTTTTGGCCTCATATTAGCTCAATTTTCCACATAGTGGGTGGTTAGATGAGGTGTGAATAAACGTACTTAAGATGAAGGAAAACATAAATTTGGCTGTGTAACTTTTGAATATTTGAAACGGCAAGATTTCAGTCACTATTTTGCAAAACAAATAACAAGTAGGAATCTAATATGATATTTTATTTAGCAAACTTGATTTTGGTTGTCGAAAAAAACGTTTGATAATTGCGACCTTCTACTTGCTTCTGCTATTAACACATAAATATGCAAGATAGGAGAGGGAGAGAAAGTGCTTTTTTCTTTATCGAAAATTAGTACAATAACTTGAAATTGCTAAATTACCTAATTTAAGTCGAACTTTTGAGATTACACATACCTACATTATACTCTTCGTTTCAAAAAAATGTTTTTTTATGTAATCATCGAAACCCGTATCTTCCATTGGAGTTGTAATCAACCACTCAATGAGGACACCCTGTTAAATTTTATTTATAGTTTCCTTCATCTAAAATGTTCGAAATTATTATCTCAGTTCTCAAAAATTCGTTTACGAAGACCAGAAGTTTCATATTTTCGTCCGCAATATACACGTATTGTAGGTTCATTCAACCTTTTGCCAACACGTGGAAACGTTTTAAAAAATTCATTTACTATTTCGCCTCCTATGTATAGACTTCTATAGGTATCGTAATATGCAATTCATACCTGCTGTACACAAACGAGGATCTTCATCGTATCCATCGGGACAGTCTGCGGCTCCGTCGCATAAATATTGAATGGAAATACATTTTTGCTCACCAGGGCATTTAAATGGCTCATACGGATGGCAAACTCCTATTTCTCCTGTAAACGAACGACAAAAGAGAGAATTAATTTGTTGTCCGTATTAACATATGGTAGAGTACCTAGTGCCTATTTATATCATCCATTGGTAATTAACAAGAAAATGCGTATCTTCGAGTAGGTACAAGTAAAAATAGCCAGAATAGGCCAGCTGATGCCTACAGAATGAAATTTAACAGTTGAATTTATGTGTACGGTATTTGGATGATTAAATTATGAAATTACATTGTGTTTTACGTGAAAACCGGAAAAAAAAAAAAAAGAAAAAAGAGAAAAAAAATCATGCAGTTTGATAGGAGTACAGAAAAAAACTTTTATTCGGACAATTTAGAATAGATTTAATTTCTTTACTAATCGGTCCGTTCAAGGGCGCAAAAATATGGGGGTGACTATGCCCCTAAAACGGTTTTTCACGTTTATTTCAACAAATAATGATTTTTTCAAAAAAAATAAATAAAAATAGTACAGTACAAAAATATTTTACATCGAGTTTCCAACAAAAAAAGTCGTATATTCACTTAAGTTGTTCGACATCCCTTTTCCTGCCAAATGAGCGCGAAAGATGATACCTTTTCATTCAGCACTGAAAGCGTGAGTACAGTTTGTCATCAGTTTATTGTTTTTATTTATTTTTTATTTTTTAATAGCTGAAATGAAAAATTGTGAGGAAAAAAAGAGGAATACTTGAAATTTTTTCTTAGTTTTAATTTTTCTTTAGTTTCTAAGTTTTCTCAAGACTTGGATAGGCCTTTTATTTTATCACAGTTCTTGAGATAGATACCTTAGCTTCCCACCTTTTTCATCAGATGTATAAAAAATTGTCGACAGAAATTTTTTAAAATAAATTCCTTTTTTTTTTTTTTACCCCAATGTTTGTAACTACAGTCAGTAAAAAAAAAAAATTGAGGAACTTGCCCCCTTATCCCCATTTAAAGACACATGAAAAAATTAATGCGTCGTGAGTATTGTGTCATGAGTTGAAGTTACTGCGCCAATGTAGCAACTATAGTCATGCTTTCAGCGCACAATGAAAAGATACAATCCATTCTGATCAGTTGCCAGTGGAGGGGGACGTCAAATAACTAAAATATATATCATCTTTTGATAGAAAATTTTGTGCCAAACATTCTCATGCTGTAATAAATACTTTTTCGAAAAAATTGATATTTGTTGAGATAAATGTGAAAAATCGTTTTGGTGGCTTATTCATCCTCCTATCTGTGAACGCTTGTGATGGGGAATATGATTTTTAGTATGTCATTTTGAACGCCCAAACTGACCGATTAGTAAAGAAATCAAGACTATTATAGTTTGTAGGAATAAAAAACCTCTTTTGACTGGACTATAAGTATACTGTAAAATTTCAAATCTAAAAACAAAAACAATTTGATTCTATGTACCAAAGCGAAATATATATATATTATAATACTTTTTTTTGTCTTCTATTTTTCTATCTTCGGTAAATTTACGTAATTGATAATTTGGCTCTTGGAAAGTACGTTCTTGAGAGGCAATCAACTTCAGGCAGCTTTGTTTGCATGTCATTAACTAATATTGTGCTATAATTATATTGTATTTATCTGCTACGCAAACAGAAAATGATGTCATAAGGAAAATAGTTGAAGACAAATGTTCAATTTCGTTTGGTATAGCCTATATGAACTTCTCAAAGACTCTTTCAATATGTCTTCATTGGTTTTTTGAGTAGACTTACTTGCACGGCTATTCGTTATTAAGTATGTTTTCTCTAGGAAATTTACTAATTACGCTTGGTGCAGTATTAGCCCCCAGGGTTTAGGGTCGATGCCTATGTAAAAAGAAGGGAGTTTTGTGCAACTCAAGGTGCCATAACAGTTTTTCGTGCAATAAATAAATAAAATATCGTTATAAGTATTTCATCAGTCTCCTCAGCCAGGTAATTTCACGCAAGTATCAAAAATTTATTAAAAACATAAAATTTAAAGTAAATTGAGATCTTTTAAGTACGGTATATTATACTGAAAATTAAAAAATAAAAACCAACATCAAAAATAATGACAAAAATTCTTCGTTTTTGTTATTAATTTTTTAAGAGTATAATTTTGGTCATTAACTTAAGTATTTTGACTGGGACTTTTTGTTATTGTTATAAATTATTTAAGAGGTTAACTTTGGTCATTAAGGTTATAGGTTTTTGTGATAAATAAAAACTGTGTTTCTATTTTGCGATGTTAGTGACTGTAGCCTGCCTTGATATACTAAATTATTTTTGTCATCGATCATGAAATGTTTTTCGAGGAAGTAATGGTACTTCCTAACAGTTTTGACCGAATTTTCAAGCAAAACTAGTTTTAACTCAATTTAAGTTTTGACATTCGTATTTTAGCCAAAACTAGTTTTGACAAATGCCTTTTGCCAATGTTGGTTTTCACAGTAACATATGGGTGATTCAGTTTAACACGGGTTAAATGATACAGATGAAGTGAAAATAAATGCACCATCGAGAAAATAGGTAATAATGTTACCAGACAATTTCTCCTTATCTCTCATTGTTTTTGAAAAATTTACCTATGATTATCATACTTTTTTTCAAAAACTAAGTTTACCTCATATTTTTTGATAAACATGGCCCTGTGACTTCTGAGTTTATGATTTTATTGAAAAGGGCTTAGAAACAATGTTACAGACCACTGAATTTTCGTTCAGGTGAGTTTATTATTTATTATATTATCTCCAACAGAAAAAATGTTGTAGTAATTTTTGCAATAATTTGTTATGCTTCATAAACACCAAACTGTTAGCAGATTTAGTCTAATATGAGGACAACTTTTCCTGAAAATTTTAGCCCTATCCTTTTTGTAGTTTTCTCAAAATTGTGATCAAAACATTTTTTCCAGCAACTGCTTTTTCCAGTTTTATTGCAAAATACAAAACTAATAAACACGAATGTCTGATCAAACCTGAGAGTATATGAGAACTATTTTTCATATAAATTTTGGCCCGATCCCTTTTGTAGTTTTCTCATAATTGTGAAAAAATCACTTTTCCTGGAATTTGTTTTCTCTAGTTTTCTAGAAAACTACTGAACCAATAGACACAAATTTCTTTCAGACTTTCTCCTATATGATGAATATATCTTGTGAAAATTTCGGTCCTATCATTTATTTCTGTTGTTTTCTCGATGTTGCATTTATTTTCACCTCATCTGTATCATTTAAACTGTGTGAGTCATTTTAACACGCACCATAGGAAAATCTCTTATGGTGCGTGTCAAACTGAATCACCTGGTATATGAATTTAAAAGTTACTGGTGCCAAAATTTTTCTGGAGTCATGAAACAAAGAACGTACTCACTCCCAACCCTGGAGGCTTATACCGCACTAAGCGTAACAAGTAGATTTTCTAAAGAAAACCTACTTAAAAATCTTTGTTCTGAATTTTGAAATTACATAGTTTGAAACCATTAAAAACCAAAATTAACTTGAAGGAAGTACCATCCTGTTGATCTACATGAACACTGATAGAATATGTTGCAATTAATTATTATAAATATTTGTTCAAAATTAAATATTTTATAGCCATACTAAAAAAGAAAATAAATATCTTCACCGGAAGTACCATCTGGTCAATCCGCACCAAAACTGATAGTATGTTATAATAAATTATAATAAATATTTGTTTCAAATTTCGTACATATTGTTCCAAAATTTAGCATTTTGTGATCAATATAAAAAAAAAACAGCGGTTCCAGAAGTATCGCTCAGCCAATTCCTGCCAAAATTGATAGCGTGCTACAATAAATTATAATAAATAATTGTTACAAATTTCGTATCTATTGATGCAAAATTCAGCATTTTATAGCCAAAATAAAAATAAAAATGATGGTACCGGAAGAACCATGCGATAGATCCGCATCAAAATCAATAAGATTCGTTCTTGGGTTAGCATAAATGTATGTACCAAATTTCTTGATTTTCTGATAAAAATTGCAACCTGTACCGTGGGAACAAGAAATGAATTACATCTATCTATCTATCTATCTATCTATATATATATATATATGAATTTGAGTTATTGGTGCCAAAATTTTCCTGAGATCATGAAACAAAAAACGTACCAAACCCCAACTCTGGGGGCTAATAGCGCACCAAGCGTAATAAGTAGATTTTCTAAAGAAACCTACCTAAAAATGATGATAAAATGCATCATCGTGATTGCGAGAGCTCGGCTTGTTCAACTCCAACTGATTCATTGAATGAAAATTATGACTTACTGATAAGTTGATGGAGAAAACTTTAGTAATGATCTTTGAGTATATATGCAACGGAGAGCTGATTTTTATAACATTTCTGACTATCAGACATGGATAGCGTTTGCAGGAAATGAAATTACACTTTTTTGCATGTTACTTGTATCTATGTAGTATACAAATTTACAGATATACATCTAAAAGGAATTTCGTTCCTTGGGGCACTCTATGGTTGCGGAACAGAACTACTACAATCAGCCCTTCATTACATATACCGGGTGATTCACATTTTGACGCACCATAGGGATTTTCCATTTGGTGCGTCAAAATGTGAATCACTGTGGAAAATACCATTGTCAATTCACATTTCCATGCAACAAAAATGAATTTTTTTAAAATTGAAAAATTTGAATAATCTTCAACAAATTAACCTTTAATGTATGAAATAACGACTGGAAAAGCAAAAAACAAACAAATATTATCGAATTAAGGGTTCAAACAATTCTCCAATGGCATGAATACAATAGAAATAAATAGTGAAAAAGCAAAAAACAAACAAAAAATCAAATTAAGTGTTCAAACAGTCCTCCATTAGCAAGCACACAATAATTATCCGTGTGATTTTTATTTATGGGGCCATATTTCTAGTGTAATTTATAATAGGCTAAGCCCTTTTGAAAATCTGGCTGATTTACGTGAGGCTGTTGAGCTTTGCTGTAATAATATCAGTCACAGGGACCTTTGAAATGTACAAGAAGAGTTTTATAATCGTTTGAATTATTGTGTGCATGCTAATGGATGACTGTTTGAATACTTAATTTGATTTTTAGTTTGTTTTTTGCTTTTTCACTATTTATTTCTATTGTATTCATGCCATTGGAGAATTGTTTAAACCCTTAATTCGTTAATATTTGTTTGTTTTTTGCTTTTCCAGTCGTTATTTCATACATTAAAGGTTAATTTGTTGAAGATTATTCGAATTTTTTAATTTTAAAAAAATGCATTTTTGTTGCATGGAAATGTGAATCACCCGGTATACTCAAAGGTAGTGTGATACGCATTAATTGATTAGTCGAACTAATCGATTTTTCGCTAATCGGCTTGGGAGAGAATCATAAAATTTTTATAAAAACTTCGTACATACATACATACATATACACATACATACATATATATACACACTTATAGATATACATATATGTATGTATATAAAATTAGGTAAAAATGAAAAAATTGTACCATTCGTTTTCTTTTCTCATTAAACAGACAATTTTCATAATCCCCACCCCTAACCTTTCCATGAAGTCAATTTCAATACCCCGTTTGCAAGCAAACTGGGTAAAAAGAAAAAAAAATAAGGACTAGTCGACAACAACAAAGAACTCGAAAATTTAACAATGTAAACAGTTGGTCGTTCAGTAGCGATAGTAGGTACCCATTTAATTTTTTTAAATCCCCCCTAAATTTCTTTCGATTTATATACCTACCTATCGTATTGTAGGTATATCTTTCTATATTATTATAAATATTTTGAGAATGTTCTTTATATCCTCATTACGCTCGAAACTTCAACTGAAAATCGTAAGAATCCGAAGTTATAGGCCTAAACGGAATAGGCAGACTACGTTATTCGACTTTTTAGCCGTTTCCAAGTAATTTTAATCGAATGTGTGCCGAGTTCACTTTTTCTTGCGAGAATAATCGAAATATTTAAGCAAATATAGGTACGTAAGCTTTTGTTTCTGAGCACGGCTGAAGGATTACGTCAAGTCAATTATTAAAGGACGCGTTTTAAAATATCCGCCGTAATACTTATCTGCGTTACATATTCATAGAATTTTTTATGACAAAATCAGCTACAGAATGTTGCGGATTGGTTGCGCCTTGTGAGTAGCTTTTAGCCTAAGTGTTTGCGACGATAAGTTTCTCATTTATCGTGCTAAATAAATACGAATAATTTGAAGATATGTTATAAAGTGTTGCAGGCTACGTGGTAACCACCAACCTTTTTTCGATTAGTTTGATCGATGAATGAAAGTTGGTACCCACAACGCTTTTGAAAGCAGCTCGCCAGAAAATATAGGCCTACGCGACAAAGCGATGGATTCGTAATGTGACACAAAACTCTGGCAACGGTATAAATAAAATAATTTTATTTATTGCGAATCGCGTAGGCAGAGGCGATGAAATTTGATTTGATTCTGTCGCGTTAACTTTTCGATAATTTCACCGACGAAACAAAAAAAAAAAAAAAAATAGGTAGGCTAAATAAATACGAAACATGAACAAGTAATGAAAGGAAAACACAATCTCGCACGTGATAACCGCACGTTCAAATCGAGGGTAAAACATTCGATCGCATTCAATAGGCCTACCATTCACTCTCTTTTTGTTTACCAAATTTTGCAATTTTCAATGTTCCTAGTCTGTGTATGCTACTGCTAAAATCGAATAAAATTTTATTATGATTAAGCGTCTATTTATTTCTTTATCGAAAGTTAGTCGTCTTCTTCCGCAGATAGGCGTAATCAATTTTCACGCGAATACGTCAGTGATGTAATATTGACATCGAAATTGGAATGGAGCGAATTTCACATTCACGTGCGAATAGTTAAAAATTAATAACCAGTCGAGAGCGGCAATCGTCCTTAATATCCCAGGCAGCAAAACTGTGACAATGTAAAAATACACAAATTTTCGTTAGCCCAAATGTACATCATGAATGAGACACCATTTTCAAGACCAAATTCTGCCACACAAACGTAACATCTGCACATCGACAAACTGTAGATCAAATAAAAACTCTAACGCAGCATCACTTCGCAAGAAAACCCAGTTTGCCCGTTCATCGGACATTCAAAATTTTGAAATAAGAAAAACATCAATGAAGGCTAAATAAAAGTTCCAATATTCAAAAACGTTTTCATATATACATAATCCACACGCGAGTAAACTTGTAAAAATATGATTAAATTATTCGTATTTTTAAACGGTTTTCTCGCACTCGGTGTATTAAAATTAACTTCACAAGAGGGTTAGGGGCGGGTATGATGGAAATTATCGGTTTCATGAGAAAAAAAAAACGAGTGGTAGCATTTTTCCATTTTGACCTAATTGTTTTCATACGTATACGTGGATGATTTTCAAAAATTTACCATAAATTGCGTCTCCAGTCAATATCTACTCAACAATGAAAGTTGCACGAAATTGTTTTGTATGGTTATTTAAAGGGCAACTTCTTCTATGTAGACAACTTCTGAGAAATAATTTTACACGTAATTTAATACTAATAAAATGACTGCAAAAAGCTAAAATGTCCGTCGCCTTAGCTGTCTCTTCCCAGGACTTTAGATATGTTATGTTTTTAAATTTTAACGTCACATTTTGGTAAAAATTGTGAATAAATGGGAATATTGAAGATGAATTGATTGTAAGATAATGACTTTTGGTTAGTGTCCAGTACATGTGGTATGGATCCTAACTCGGTTTGAATTTGTGTCTCCAAGAATTTTGTCCAACGTTGTGGTACTTTTTGAATTAGCTACCAAAAATTCCTTTTCATATATTTTGCTAGTTCAGTTAGTCGTACTGATTTGTATTTGAAACAATTATAAGTTCCATAGATGAAATTAAAGTACTTATTCAAAGTAACCGTTGCATTAAATATTTTTTGTGAAAAAAGTGAATTCTACTTTTTTTTATGTCCAACCTACGTGGATACAATATCTATAGAAAAGAAGATAACAACGTGAAATTGAAGGTGCCAGTTTATTTGTCCGATATATCTAAATGAATTTTATAACGCATTTCCATAGTAAGTTTTCTTTAGACCCATAATTTAAAAGATATTCGGAATTCTGTCCAACGTTGTGGATGATTATTTTTGTCTTCGTCTTGTCGATAATAAATTATAGTACACACGACGAAGGACATGATATGATGTTCTCTTTCACTAGTGACGTATTTAAAGGATTCAAGTCTAAACAACTCCTCCACACTTGCTTTTGTAGATCTCCATAGTTTAACGAAGTTTTCAAATAATTGATGAAATAATAACATCAACAGTATTCCTGACCTCGCTTTATTAATTTTCCATTTTTCATTCTTATAAATTATCTTTCTTCGTTTTTCTTTTTTTTTTTTGCTTATTCAGATATGGAACCATTTTCTCTATAAAAAATAAACTGTACGTAGTTACCACTGTCTTGAATTTACAAAAAAAAAAAAAAAATAAAATAATAATAATAATAATAATTTCTTTTCAATGAAATCTTGTAGAGCATGAATTGATTAGTCAAAGTTGCAGGGATTCACGCGCAACCCTGAGAAAAATAAAAAATATGAAAAATGTAATACTTGGTGGCTACTTTGATAAGTATTACGTATTATATGTTATAAAACATCAATATCAAAATTATACCGAATTCGACAATACAATGGTTGTGGTAAAATGCGAACCGTATCATTTATTGAAACCACTTCTTCATCTGAATTTTTTGGATACACAAATTATATATCTTTTCGGCCCAAATATTGGTACAAAAACTTCAATTCCACTTTTTTTTGTTCTAGTCTTATAACCTGCAACACGTTATACTAGAGCCCTGTAGATACAAGCACGGCAATACGCCATTTTGTATTCACAGTTTAATTCGAATAATTTAACCAGAATTTCAGCTATATCTCAAGAACTAATTGCATAATTTTAATAAAATTTTTACAGAATCTTCAGCAAACATATGTTAATGTTTTACAAAAATTTCAGCTCTCTACAAGCAATGGTTCTCTTACAATTGTATTCGATAATTTTGATTGTGTAGTTTGTTCCCTTAAAGTTGTGTATGATAAGAGACTTATTTCTTTGGTCTTTCAATCTGTTGGGCGATATTAGATTTTAAGTGAAACAATGAAAAAGCTCTATCAAAATTAATAAAAACAATTTAAAACTGTTAAAATTTTTCAAATCTAACATAAATATCAGTGAATTTACTTTTGAGCTGTAGGATGCAAAATGGGGTTTGCGGGGCTCGTGTCTGTAGGGCTTTTGTAACTTTGACTAATCAATTCATGCTCTTTAAAATTTCATTGAGAAAACCGAGTGTTTATAACTACTTCAATAAAAATTTTTGTTTCCATTTTAAATTCGAATAGTGTCATGTACAGTATTTTTTTTTATACGGAAAATGGTTCCATACCTGAATAAGCAAGAAAAGAAAAACCAAGGAAGGTAATTCATAAGAATAAAAAATGAAAAATAAATAAGGAGGTTAAGAATACTGTTGACATTATTATTTCTTCATTAATTATTTGAGAACTTTGTTAAAATATGGAGGTCTACAAAAGCAAGTGTGGAGAGGGGTTGTTTAAAATTGAACCCTTTAAATACGTCACTGGTGAAAGAAAATATCATATCTTGTCCTTCGTCGTGTGTACTATAATTTATAATAATCATCCATGAAATTGGACAAAATAACAAGTATCTTTAAAATTATGGGTCTAAAGAAAACTTACTGTGGAAATGCGTTATAAAATTCATTTAGACATACCGGACAAATAAACTGGCGCCATCAATTTCACGTTGTTATCTTCTTTTCTATAGATATTGTATCCACGTAGGTTGGACATAAAAAAAAAATAGAATTCACTTTTTTCACAAAAAATATTTAATGCAACGGTTACTTTGAATAAGTACTTTAATTTCATCTATGGAACTTATTGTTGTTTCAAATACGAATCAGTACGACTAACTGAACTAGCAAAATATATGAAAAGGAATTTTTGGTGGCTAATTCAAAAAGTACCACGACGATGAACAAAATTCTTGGAGACACAAATTCAAACCGAGTTAGGATCTATACCACATGCACTAGACACTAACCAAAAGTCATTATCTTACAATCAATTCATCTTCAATATACCCATTCGCTCATAATTTTCATCAAAATGAGACGTTAAAATTAAAAAAAATAACATATGTGAAGTCATGGGTGGAGACAGCCACGGTGACGAACATTTTTTCCCTTTGCAGTCATTTTATTAGTATTAAATTACGTGTAAAATTATTTCTCAGAAGTTGTCTACATAGAAGAAATTATCTTCTAAATAACTATACAAAAAAATTTCACGCAACTTTCATAGTTGAGGTGATACTGACTGGAGATACAATTTATGGTCAATTTTTGAAAATCACCCATATATATATATACTATATATTATTTTATATGAATGTATGTAGGTATGTATGTATGTATGGCCCAAAATTTTGTGTTCACAGTTTTGAGAAAACTATAAAACGAATGGGCTAAAAGTTTCACAAAAGGTATTTCTTTTATGATATCGGATCTGATAGCAATTTGGTGCCTATTGATTTAGTAGTTTCCGAGAAAACTTGAAAATAAAAAAACCCAGGAAAATCGGTCTTCAACAATGATATATCGATAGATTAATATTTTTGTTAAAGATATCGACAACTATCGATATTTTTCTAATATTTTTTAAAGTTTTTTGAATTTAGGATTGCTATTTGAATTATGGATGAAAATTAGCAAATTGGGTTTTATAGCGAAGTACTGCTATGCTAGAGTTCCTTTTTTTTATTATAATTCTCAAATAAATCTTGGCTCCAATTTTAACCAATTCCAGAATAACCTGTTTCCGGGAATACAACTAAAACAACTCTAGTGTAACAGAACTTTGCTAGGAAGTCCAGTTTGCCAATTCACACCCAATTCAAATTAAGTTCATTCTTGAAATGAAAACGGAGTTGCACATGTTCCAAAATTATGAGAAAGATTTTACTTTTTTCAAAATCGTAGAAAAATCACTTTTCTAGAAATTTTCTATGCTTCAGTTTTCTCGGAAACTACTTAATCAATAAACACCAAACTCCTACCAGACTTAGTCCTGTATGTATATGGACTATACTTTGAAAATTTCAGCCCTATCTGTTCTGTAGTTTTTCAAAAACATGATATAAAAATTTTTTTCTGAAATTTTTCTTTTCCAGTTTTCTCAAGCACGAATCTTCTATCAAACTTGAAACTACATAAACGCTATCTTTCGTAAAAAAAATAGAACCGACTTCAAAAAAAACAATATAAAATGCACTAAAAAATGAAAAATATTTCTCTAAAGTTTCTCCAGCATGATCTTAGTCTGGAATTGTTGTAGTCGGCGCTACATAAAAAGTTTTGTCATATAAAACTGGAAAGAACTGACGTAAGTATAAAGTCTTCATAGTAAAGGAAAAGAGCGTCGACTTCAATAATTCCGGTCCCCAGATCAAGATCTTGCTGGAAAAATTTTAAAGAAATATTCTTCACTTTTTAGTGCACTTTTATTTTCTCTTTGAAGTCGGTTCTATTTGTAGAAAAAACAATTTTTCGATGATTTTTAGTTTCTAGGGTTAGCGGCAATATTACCTACCTACTTCAAAACTAATAGTTACTAATAGTTTTTTTTACTTAAAGGTAACTCCAAAACTACCAAATTGATTTAAAAAAAAATTTAATGAGACAACCGTGGGGTCATCTTCTTTCATTTAAAAAAAAATTTCATCAAAAACGGTGACAAAGTTGAGAAATTATGCTGGATCAAACAAACAAACAAAACAAAAAAAAAAAAAAAAAAAAAAAAACATACACAGATAGAATTGATAACCTACTTTTTTTTCTCGAAGTCGGTTAAAAATCTCAGCTTGGTCCCTTTTTCAGTTTTTTCAAAATAGTGGAAAACCCACTTTTCGAAAAATTTGTTATTCTCCAGTTTTTTTCGAAACGACCGACGAATAAGCACCAAACTTCTAACACGCACTTGGTCCTATATGAGGACTAAATTTCGTGAAAATTTCAGAATAATTTTTGTCAAATAATAATAATTTGGAAAATTAATTGCATTTGCTGGTATTTATGAATTTTCCCAAGAATTAATGTAGGAATTATTGAAATTTATTAATTACCGATTTTGACCGAGTCATTTAATGCAAAAACGTTAATTCGATAAATAACGGGAAAAGTAAAAAAACTTTATATTTATGACTAAAATTAATCTGGAAAGTTTCAAAAATGGAAACCTCACGTCTTTTTGCCAACGTTTTTTTTCTGATTGGAAATTTGTGAATTTTATTGATTTTTCATTTTGACTTGCGATATACACATAAACAAAAATTTGGTCAAAATAGGAACATTGTGTCAATAGATTTCTAGTGTCAAGAAATGGACGATTTTCATTTTCAATTTTAATGCTCCGTTTGCAAGGAAATTGGGTTAGAAGAGGCGATCATCGACATCGCAGCCCATTGCGCTTTAAATACAAAATTCCTATTAAATGCAATGCAGAAAAGACGTTTGTAACCAATTACGCCGTAAATACGAGAGGAGATACTTAAAGCAATACAGCGTTGGTATTGGCTTTTTTCCAGCCATTTTTCGTTTTATAGTTTCCTCAGAAACTATTTAATCAATACGCACTAAACTTTTTTCAGCCCCATCCCTTTTGAAGTTTTCTTAGAACCATAAACACAAAATTTGGACGATAAATAAAAATAATATGTATATATATACGTATATATAGGTAGGTAGATAGAACAAATATTAGGTCAAATTAGAAAAATGGTGCCAGCAGTTTTCTTACATCATGAAACGGATAATTTTCATCATAACCACCGCTTATCCTTCGGTGAGGTCAATGTAGTACGTTATTTATAAGAAAACTGGGTCTAAAAAGTAGTGCAGCAAAACATAGACCCTACAATACATGTATACACTGTCCATGTTAAGATTTATCTGACGTCACAAACTATATTCACACTTGTCTGCATGAAAAACATGTTTGATTGCTTCACAAAATATTTTAAATTGATGCTTATCATTGTATAACGATGTGAAGCTGTATAACTCTCTTCTCCCACCAACAAACCCCATTGCCATTCGTTGATTATGACGTCAGATAAATGGTAGCGTAGACAGAGTATAGGTAACGATGATGAATTAATATTTCTAAACAGTCGTTGAGAGGTGTCTGATTCTATTTTCCATATTTTATACCTCCATCTTGCTCGAAAGGTCGAGTAGCGATTGATTCAACATGGAAACATTGAATTATAGGATTTTGTTGTTGCATCTTTTTTAGTGGAATTACATTTTTCGAAAATATATTATAACTATGCAAGGATGTTTGGGTCCAGACTATTTTTCAAGGGGTTAACATAACAGACCCCTAAACAGTTTTCCAACTTCGTTTAAATTTCTGTAGTAACGACGTGTTTGAAATGTAATGAAAAGTGAAGCCACGTCTAGTAGTGCTTACTCCTCTCACACGCCTTTTCTCATTTTCTTTTTGAATAAATATTAAAAAACAGAAATACAATGTCTAGCTGAAGTCATTATTATCGAGAAGAGACACTGGTATGCCCTATGCCACAATCTAATTACTAAGTAGTGAAAAGTTTGAGACTGAAGAAAATATTTTATAAATTGAAACGCCCATACAGTTGGTTTATAAAAAAATATATTCTTCGTTCAAATTCCTTTATTTTTTAACCCTCGTAGCTATCTATTAACGATTTCTTTTGGTTCATATTTTTTTTTTTTTTATTCAATGGGATTTATTCTTTACCGTGGTGAAAATGTATAGAGGAACGCGTTAAATAATTTTACGCTTAATTTGCAAATTTTACGAAGGTGGATCGTAAAAGTTATAGAGGTTTTCCTTTTAAATAGGAACATACCTACGCGAGGTTTTATTCTCCTTTTTTTTTGTAGGTTACATTCATTTAATTCCTTTATGCGCATACAAAAGATTATAATATACGGCATTTTGCCATTACGATCACAATAATTTAAATGGAGATACCTAAGATTCAAGGGGCACATAAAATAATGAATTAGTGCGCTACCCATATTTTATCCTAATTTACTTCATAATGAAACAAATTCGCTTTAATCGAGTATTCCGTGTACAAAAATTAGCTTTTAGCTCTGTAAACAGATAGCTTGTGTATCAAAAAATAGTGTTTATTTCACAAAATGAATCTAGCGTAGGTTTTTTATCCAAGAAAAGTAAGTTTTCACTAACGTAAATATGAAAATACAAAATTTATCAACAAACAAACTTTTTTTGTGAATGGAGACTATAACCCACATGTTGAGATCAAGTGGTGTGCTTACTCACAACGAGCAATTCTTGTTTACATATTGGATGATATTACACCTTCAACCCATACAGAAAAGAGCATTGCCTGTACAGGACTGTTTTCGAATTTTGGTTGTAATTATTTTCATTGATAAGATAGAAATATTTTGGATATACAAAATTAAAAAGGAGTCTCAAAAGAATACAATAAGACCAAGAATAAGTTTGAACTGTTAGAAGTGGAGAAATTTTATTAAGAAAATGAAATTTTTAGTCCAACATAGGAACTAGCTTTCGATGATAACTTTGGCTCGACTGACTCAAACAAGTCTAGAAATTCAAGCAGAAATGCTTACTGCCAATTTTACGAAGAACGTTATTTTAATTGTTGAATTTTCAATGATTTTGGACTAGATTAGATTTATGGTATCTCCGAATTATTTCAGCAGCAATATGTTAGAACTATGTTACCCAATAAGAATGACCAATCAAGAGCTGATTCAAAAATTTTCAACTTCAATGCACAGATTTAGGAACGACTGCATTAAACTGGCTTGTCTCTCCTGTTAACTTGTCTTTATACTATAGGCGGTAGTAAGATGAAGTCGTTTTTGTTTTAATGCGTGAAATAGTCATTTGCGACACAAGTGTATAAAGTAAGTGATTTTGATTCGAGTGTGGTTTTTGCAGCACGAGCCGAAGGCGAACGATGCAAATCATACAAGTATCAATCACCTACTATATACACGTGTGTCACCCATTATTTTTGCAACACCCCCTTCCCTTAAAAAACCAAAACAAAATTTGAAATAAATAAATATTTTTGCAAATGCGTAACATGTAATTACAAAATATCCCCACTCCTTCAATCGAATCTTGTGGTATAGTGGCTATGGTGCTGGCTTACAAATGTAGCTGTCCGAAGTTCAAATCCTCCAAAAGGAGAAATTTTTACGAAAAAAAAAAATTTTTTTTAAATTAAAGAAAATGACGATGTAGGCTGTGTTTAGTAAGTAATATCAGTATATATAAAATGAAGCATGCGCCCAAGGCGATGTACATAGTAAAGACCGAAGTATAAAGTAAATACTTTATACATAGGTCCTAAATGGTTTTAAAATTGCCTACTTTGTACATCGTCAAGGACTCAAGGTGTGTATAAAAATTAAGTTTATAAATAGGTGCTGCAAAAAAACTATTTCTCAATGCCTTTATAGTTTAGTGGGTAAGGTGGGTAGTTTTTTTAATGTGAAAAAGACATGTATCCATCCACTCCACTAATAATTTCTTTCTACTATTCTTGCCATGTCAAGTTTTCAAACAGTTATTCAACAGATTGAGTAGGTACCTCCATTAACGTTTCATGGGATGAATAAACAACCACAAACACACATTCGAAAATATCGTCCGTTAGAGAAATTATTTGTCGCAGAAAACATTCAGGGAAAATGAATTCGGAGATTTGATATTTAGGGAAAAAAATTGGGGAAAATTGTCCACGTGGGATAATTTATTTTTATTTGGGAAAACGGAACGTGAAAACTGTACGGTCAATTTTTCCAAATCTAACTAAATGTTTTGGGGGGAACCTTCCCCATCACCCTCAACTACGGCTTCGGCCTGTTATCACAAAATACTAAGAATTGCACACTTTTCTCCATATCGAACGTTGTTCATAATCTCATGAGTATTGAGTCTCACTGCACCACTACAGCATAGCAAATGGTTGCAACTGGATTGTGCATGTTAAAAAACAGGATTCGAATCTGAAAGAATTTGACTTATTAATGTCAATTTTTGTTTTTTGTTTTTAATGCGTGCGAAGCGAAAAACTGTTTGAAGTCCAAGCCCTAAGTTTCTCGCTAAGAAGTCGATTTCAAGTTGCTTGTTTTCCAGTAAAAATCAACCAAATACCAATCTGATGTACCTACATCTGTATTACACTTGTTACGAAGTACAAATACACAAATACACACACACACACACTCAGTGCGTGGGTTTTATAACACTAATCCTTATTCATTATTTTGTTGTGTTTACTCTTTCCAAGTTCGTATTTAATTATTGCTTCAACATTTGACCTTTGCAAAAGCTCATTTCTATCTTTTCACGTTGACATGTTTTGTTGTACCAACGTTGTGAAACAAAAACACTTTTTATTGGGTATCGTTCGAGTCGTATCAACAAGTTAATCCGTAAAATTTTCGTATTCGTACTTTCGTGCACTCATGTGTATCTTTTGTGACCTATAGCCTATGGATATCGATTTGACCCGTTAACCTTTCTTTCTTTTTTTCTGGACAAATTTTCACATAATTAAAGACACGTCTACCGTTTTCTGTCGTTATTTAATTTGTAATTTTTATCCGCAAAGGGTTTTACGAAAATTTAATTGACATTTTATCGGCTCGGAAAACCTTTCTTATTGCTCTTATGTGTAGGTCTGCGTGTACAAAATAAAGAAAGTCAATTGCAAATATTTACACTTTTTCGACGTAATCACTCGAGAGGTTTTGAAGAACTCGTTGCTTATCACAATAAAAGTTTTTTATGTTCCCACATTTCTACGTTACGTTTCTACGTTACGCAGGCAAAGAGAGTCAGCGTCTCATATTGAAAGGGGAGGAGAATACGTCATTGTTTGGACACTTCTTTCCTCTCCCATTTACTGAACGAATCAGAAGAATGGTTTTCTTGGAAATTTTCAGTTACGTGATGGAAATATTTTTAAAATCTAATCATTTGGAAGCCTCGAAGAATCATCGGACCCATGTAGGCATTGCAAAGAAGCGAATTCGATTTTGCACAAAATATTATTTTATCATATTCTAATACGGCCAAAGTATTTAATTGAACTCAGCCACAACATATACCTACATGAGAACTGAGCCACGTAAAAGAATCGAATGAATCACTATAATGATTCACTTGTGCAAAGTTTTGGAAAATAGTTGTCCAAATTTATTCGATTTCGAATCCCAACAATTCTTCAAATTATTTCTGAAGAAGCTTTCTAACTTTTGGTTTTTAGTTTAAAAAATATCTTCGAAACATTGTTTTTAATTCAAAGATAGATACTTGAGATAGGTGTCTATCTACCAGGATATTAGCAAAACAAAATATAATTTCAATTATTCACGACTAAAAATGAGATCAAAACTCATAAAATTATTTGTTGCTCATTTTTACCTGCGAAAAAATTATAGAAAAGAAAGATTAGATGTCTAAAATTTTTTATTGATCATTTTTTTGATTGATCTCTTTTGTAGGGATTTATCATGATTGTGTGATCGGATGCATGACAATCAATTTAAATTAATCAAAATATGAATCAAACGACTGAAGACGGGTAAAATTATAGATTACTCATAGTTTTATCCTTACGCACTTCCGAGTTGGATCTATTTTTTTGTTCGTAAAAAGTGATGAATGATGATTAAAAAATATTATCTTGACTCCTTTTGGTATTTAGGCATTCATTAGTATGAGTGTCTGTGTGAATTTGCTAGGTTTTATATTTTGTAAGCACTTGATCTATGATGGGTGCTAAACGAGAATTACAATAGTCAGATTCGCATAACTGTAACTCTTAGGCCCATATTCATAAATGCCACTTCGACCTCCCTTCACTTAAACTTCACTTAAAAATGACTTTTGGCACAATTTTGTATTTAAAGGGGTGGTAACATTTTATTTTTACATTGGAACTCTCATAAGAGATACAATGTTCTCACATTTTTATGTATGAAACTGTGCAAAAAACTTTTTTAAAGTAAAATTTAAGAAAAAGAAGGTTAAAGTGACATTTGTGAATATGGGTTTACATTCGTAACTCTCATTTGTGTGTGTTACATGAAATATTGTAAGTGTGTGGTTGTGTGCATGCGCAACACGTTGTGCATACACACAATCACACTATTATTATGTTTACACACCAATCCTCCATGAATATAGCCCATACAGCATCAGTGGAACCTACACTTTTATTTCTTCTAAACTTATTATTTATGTGTGTTTTTTAATCTGTAAAAAAGGGTGAAAAAACCAAAAAAATTTTTGCTAAAATTTTGAAATTTTAACTTTACTGTGGGCGTTAAAACTTAAAAATCGCTCAGTATACTCTGGTGATGGTTTATGAGATACTAGTTCAATATCAAGAAATGGTAAATTCATTTCTAACTGTGTCTCAATTGTAGGATTGCAACTTGCAGGATAGAAGAGTCTTTCACAATTACTTATCTAATTTTCTCCAAAAACAGTAAAATTAGATGGTAGACCATAGTTGGAAAAAATGAGGAGGAAAAACGACCGAAAATTTCTTAAATTTTAAGGGACTATGAGTAGCCTCAAATTTTAGCCTAAATTCAAAAACATTCTTATCTGTAAAGAAAACTTCCGAAAATTTTTTATTGTCCTTCAACGCCCGGGGAAATTTTGCATTTTTTCTCATTCGAAGGAAATTTATTCGGTGTTTCAATGGCTTTTAAGGTGAAATAATAATTTTTTGGACTGTTTTCCGGAAACGATAGCTAAGAAAGTTGTAGTCGACAAGATATTACGTCTCGACACCTCGAGGGGAAACTACTGTTTCTGAAAAACCATGTAACTCATATTTTAGAATCTAGGACCAACCAAAATGATTTGAAACCTCCAAAATTTCATCCCAAAATATTCTGATTTTTGATACTTTAGCTCGAAAACTACATATCTTTATTGTATATATATATATATAAAAAAAATAAATTGGATTTTGTTACATCCCTTATAAAAAGCTTTTCGTTTTCTCTGGAGAAATTTTTTGATTTTTCCATCGATTCCCTCAGGTTTCAGCCGGTTCCACACATACCTCAAAAATAAATAAAAGAAAAAAGACTGGCACGTTCAGTGTCTTGAGTCGATTCTTCCCTTGAGAACGAAGTAGTGTGAAGTACCTACCTACATTTACGAATATAAGCCATTCATTCGAACCTTTTTTCTGGAACAGTTTATGGCACCATTAGCTTCGACACACAACACAACACAGTCTAATGAAATCAATGAGTAAGTGAAAGGATAAGTTATAATTTTATTTTGTGGCATTATAGGCGCATGATAAATATAGATAGAACCTCCAATGAAATAAAATTTTCTGATTGTGAAATAGAACAAGTTTGGAGAAAAACAGAAATACTATTTCGGGTGTAGCGTTAAAAATAATTTTATCGTACGAATCGATAGACTGGGCCATAACGTGCGTTTTAAATCACAAAATACTTTATATTTACCTATACCTGTTTTTTTTTTTCTTTTCACTTAGACCTTTCAATTTTATTCATTTTAATTATTTATTATATCCGCAGGATGTTTCCCGAAAAGTTCCCAAAACATTGATAGTTGATGGTATACCTTTGGCAAATGAAAAATGTTTAATAAATGTTCAACGTTTTTAACAACTAATCTGTGGTGCTGTGTATACTAAAAGAATTACATTATGAAATTTAAGTTAATATTATAGTAATTTGGATTTACTGTCGTGTAGTAGTCAGTCTGAGGAAGAAAAAAACTAAACCTTTTTATTTGTTCCTTATCTAAAATTATCTAGCTCAGAAAATGTGTCGAGGGTTCCCAAAATTGTGTCGAAAATCCAAAATATCGTGCTAAATTTTCAAACTGGATGGAAAGTTGATGTGGAATAGTAATCACAGTCACCTCAAAATGCTATCATTAATTTTCTTATCCCCAATAGTTTAAAAGTTAATATTTTTTCAAAGTTCATTTTTCACTAAAAAAGCTAAGTTAAGTCAAATTTTTTCCAACTGAACTTGCTTCTCAAGAATTTTAAAATTTTCGAAACTTGATAACTTGTTCTCTTAGGTATTGGAACTTAATGCACTGGAATTTTGATATTTTGATAAGTTTCGTAAATGTGCTTTCCTAACAAAGCTTGCTGCGCTAGAATTTTAAATTCTAATTTTTGCTAGTGAAGCATATAGGTACTGTGCCAGGATTTTTTGCTACTCTAAGCAAATTTGTTGTGTGAAAATTTTTCAGGACTTTTTTTTATGAAAACCTGTTTTTCTAACGGAGCATGCCGCCCTAAGATTAATTTTTATTTAGCCAATCAAAAAAGTTACTACAACAATTCCACCGCCTTAATTTCTGCAATCAATTTGAAAAATTAAACCAATATTTTGGATTTCTTATATACCTTTGAGTACCCCTCACTTGTATAGTAAAGAAAGCTATAAGCAAAAAATGGCACTTTTAATCACCTTTTCCCTTTCTTTGACAGTCCAGGTTTCAAGGGTTGACAAAATTGTAATAAAAAATCCAAAATATTGGTAGAACTCTTTAAATGGGTAGTAACGTTATAATAAAAGTGAATGGTATCTTTTTTTGTTTCTCGTGGTGAGTACTATACGAGACCACGTGTTCGATTAATAATTTATTCTAAACTATAGTTCATTTAGCCAGAAATCGCCAAAACATGACCTATATTTATGGATGTGGGCAGAATGGAAAAGTTAATTATTCTACCTTTGGAACATATAACCATCAATTTTTCTATCAAAATTATTGGTTTCCTTTTTGCTTTTCCTTGCTCATTCATCAATGTAATATTTCTCATTTTATTTTGGCAATTTCTGGCTGAATGGAGCAGGTAAAGTAAATTTCTTAATGTCATACTAACTTTTAGTATATACCTAGCTCCTTTAAGAACGAAACTTGTTTATTAAACTATTTTTATTTGTCCGAAAGTTCCACCGATTCCTCAACTAGACTGAATCTTTAATATCATTTCAATCACTTAATCTGATCAGAATTTCAGTGATATCTCGTCAACCGAAAGTAAGATTGAGCTGAAATTTTTCATAGATATCGAGATTAGTCAACTAATATTATCAAGTGAAATTTGCCGAATATCGTACCGCTGGTTCTAGAAATATCACTGAAATTAGGCAACTAGATTTAGGTCATATTATTTACATAAGTATTCCATGGTAATGAAAGTTGAGAGTAATTATGAGAGAACAGTTATAGTTGTAGAGAGCTGAAATTTTCACATAATCTTCAGCTAACATACCTACGACAATGTCTCATAAAAATTTCAGCTCTCTGCAATTAACAGTTCTCTCTTAAACCATTTCGATAACTTTCATCGCATGGAATGAAAAATGATGGAATTTCAGCAATATTTTGAAAACAAAACATGAATTCAGCCAAATTCTTCATGAAATCGTTAGCCAACATATAACATATATATCTCGATGTCTCTATTCTCACCCTATTTCCTTTGATAACTTTGATTGTATTGAAGGCAATAAGGGATGCTACTTTCTCAAAACATGAGTATTGGTGACAGATACTGCTCAGTCCAGCATGGTTAGGGTTATATTCATTCTTGGCTCAATAGATTTTATTTTAGATATCATCGAAGCAGTTTCGGAGTAGGGAGCAGATTGAGGAGCAAGGTTTTTTGAAAAACCAGGAACAGATGAACCAGGTTTCGCAAATGAATAATTTTTCCCATCACGGCCTACAATCTTTTAGTCCTTCACAGGTGCGAGAAGCTAATTAACTTAAAAGGCTTACCTCACAAGTGGCAAAATGTACTGAGAACCGAATATAGATCAGTGCTGCCAGATTTTTTTTTCAAAAATCCGATTTCTGGTAGTGATAAGACGTAAATAAAATTCCGGACAAATTCGGATGTGCCAGTTTGCCCCTCATGACCAAAAAAAAAAAGAAAAGTTATTAACATCCGTTTGTGGTTTTTCCAATGTTTGCTTTATGATTGCATTCAGTAATTCAATAATCATAGATTATTAGTTATCAATATTATCAATTATCATTCTGTTCTTAAATGTAAGTTTTTTTCCTGTAAAAAGGAACAAGTAATTTACATTTTTACTAGACTACTAATTCCAACTTCAAAATGAATTCTAGTTCTTCTAATTATAATATTGATATTAATACTGATTTTACTGAAGAGGAAAATGCAGTGGCAGAGGGTAGTAGGCGTGATTAGGTATTCTTAGAATTTGAAATAAATAAGATATTGGTTTTTTGTCTTAAAATAGGCCTCCCAATTTTTTAAAAATTCCGGATTGGAAAAAAAAAATCCGTATTTTGAAGAAATCAGGTCAAACTTCGGACCTTTTTTTCAAACATTAAAATTCCGTATTTCTCCTGAGAAATGCGGACATCTGGCAGCACTGATGTAGATCAGTGGTGACTATAAGTGAGTTGCAACACGCACATTATAAGCGAGTGCCTAAATACATAAGTAGGTGCTCGCCTTTTCTATTTTAGCTCTACATTATATGTAGGAGACCTATCGACTATATGAGTGCACACACAAATGCATTGTTTGTTTATTGTGCAGTTCACATAAGTACGGTTGTGGAGATAGTCCTTGACCAGTCTGTTGACTAATGAGCCGAGCTCATAATGAGTGGGAAAGGAGGAATCTTTTTTTTGTTTTTCGCAGAATGGTACTTTATTGCCATACTCAACTATTAGGTAATCTGAGCATTTATTTTTCCAGTCATTACAGTTCTCAAGTATTGTGAAAACAATCTTAATCATGGAAATGGTGAACCCTTTGGACTTTTTTCTTCTATTTTTTTCGGTCTTTCTGTCTTGGCCTTTGTTAGCGCCTGTCAGAAGCGATAAAATAGAATAGGGGAATTTCAATCATAATCTGTTAGTTATTGTTTTGTCCATTTATTAATACTTTTTTGTTCAGTGTCTAATTAATTCATTCGTTTCAATTTTGAAGATTGATTTTTCCCAATCTGTGACTATGGCTTTCATTCACTCCGAATTTAATTATATGGGTAATAATAACAATAATAATTTAATAATTTTTCTAAACCACTTTCATTCACAAAAAATTTTATACCTACTTTTATTTTTCCTTGAGTACCTATCCACCATTCCAGACATAATTGCGTAAAAATTATAGCGGTTGATTTATTCGACGAAAACAATTAAGGCCGGAAAAAAGTGCTCCAGCCATCAATCAGATAACTCTATTGTGTAAGTACTTCATCTTCATTTGTCAGTAATGCCATAAAAAAAAAAAAAAAAAGGTTCCTTCCTGAAATAATTTTTTATCGATTAAGTAATGAAATTTGTTTGGACGTTTGACCGCAACAGATCCGCCCATGTCTGATGAGTTATGAGTAAAATATGAAGAAAAGCCATTCTTCAGAAATGCTTTTGTTATACATAATTTCATCGTTCACGCTCACGGTGGTATAAAGTTTTGAGAGAAAAAAAAAGAAGAAAAATGTTCGTAAGAAATTCCAACTTGGTTGTGGCGATAAGTTTCGAATAATGAGAATAAGATAACTTTGGCTATCTGTATACATGGTGAAAATAGTAGGTACCTAACTTAACGAAAACTGTACGGTAGACAAAAAAGGAAAAAGTTTCGGAACGTGTTGTCGTAAACTTTGACAAACATTTCGTAATTTTATGGCAGACACTTAATTAAATGATTGTAGTTCGAGGTATGAGGCGGAGAGGAGGAAGAGGAAAAAGTAACAAACTTTTATAATGCTGCGAAGTAATTATTTTTAATGACGTTTGTTAATGAAGAAGATTCTCAGACAGACATCCGACGTTATTATTTGAATGGTTGAACTTCAAATATCGCACCGATGGTATAAATGCAAATGTGAAACGTGTTTTTTTTTTAGGCAATTTATTTGATATATCCTGAATTATTGAATTAGGTTAACTTTTTGCGAAGTTGATGCTCATAGCTCTAGAAATATGTTGAATTTCTGAAAATACCTATACTTAACATCGTGAGACTCAAAAGTGCAGCGGAAAGATTAACTGGAAAAATTCTTACGAATCTCAGTATTAGGTAGTCAGCGATTCATTTCCATGAGCAAAAATCAATATATATATAATTGAGCGTAAATTATAACGAGATATTTCTACTGGATAACTCTCATACTCATATATTGTCACACCAATAAACTGTCATCCACCTTGTATAATAAATGCCAAAGATTCTTGTGGACGTACCTCAGGCGTCACTCAGAAATCGTGTCACTGTTGAGCTCTATCTCTACCTCTCTTATCGGCGCATTCCTGACATGTCCTATCCTCATTAATAGCCTTCAAAGATAGGCGCCCAAAATATAACAGCTGATACTGCTAATTACACATAATCCATTCGAATTGTCATATTATTTTCTTTCAATGACATCATCTATTATGTCATCTTTACACCAATCATAAATCACCTTTCATATTCATCCGTCTCTAAATTAATTGTTTACATCGTTAATTCAAAATCGACTAGTCTTCACCTCTATTCTATAAGGGCTTGTAACCAAAATATTTTTGGGGTTATTTGTTACTGGGAACCAATGAAAATCCATATTGCCTACTGGTTATTGGTTATTGGTTAAAAATTTACTTATTTTGTTACTGGTTATTGTTCTGCTTTACCAAAACAACTTTCCTGGTTATTGGTTAAGATAAAATTTTTGGTAAAGTAGAGAAAAAAATTTTTATCCAGCTCAAATTATCAATAATTCATAATTTTCCAGGAAATAATTGGTAATTTAAAAAAAAAAAAAAAAAAAAAAAAAAAAGAATCAATAATAGTGATATTTTAGAAAAACCAATAAAAATTTATTCTTTCTGGTTATTGTTTTGGTTAATAATTCCAGAATTTTGTGGGAATTGGTTATTGGTTATTGGTTATTGGTTAGGTGAAATTTTTTTGTTATGGTTATCGGTTTTGAAATCAAAATTATCAATTTGTTTACATTTTTAGTGGTTATTGTTCTGGTTATGGTTGCAGTTACAAGCCCTACGGCTATAACCATGAAATGTTAAGGTAACCATGAAATGTTAAGGAACTTAATCTTCTGAGTCTGCAGTGTTGAACTAGAAATAATAATTATACGCTTTTATTCTACTCACTCAATTTGTTAAAGTACACCAGATGACCAACTTCAGCGCTGCTCACACGCACATATATCTGTTTTTATCAGTTGTTTTTCTTTTTTGCCGGTATTTCTGTCTTGTTATTTTAAAATAAGTATAAACACAGCTGTTGCGAGAGTAATTCAATATTTTTAAATTACTTCAACAAATAAGATAAGATACGAACATTTATCTTTTATTAACATTTCACTTTTATTATAAACACTTTAAATTATACTTATTTCTATTTCTTAAAATTAGTGATACCTAATGTCCATAGCAACTAGTATGGACCCTAACGTCTCTACTCGACTTCAGGTTTAGGAATGACCATGTCTTCAAAATGAAGATATGACATTACTTTCGTTTTCTCTGTTTCAATCAAAAGATGGCCGACCAAAAAGGTGGCGTGATACGGAATATCCGCCAAATATGATGACACTTCATTGTCAGCATATCTGGTGGTGTCCGTTTGTGAGAAGCTAGGTAGAATATAGACAGCTATTATTCCGAGAATTAGGAATAATAGTTGTCTATAATTTGTTCGACACGTTTTTGTAGACGAACTGAATCGTCTGCAAAAATGGGACGGAACAAGGGTCCCCGGGTGAAAGAAAGCCCAAAGCTCCCACTTCGCTAAATTTTGTGTCCCTGAAAGTTTGCTATTTTAATTATTTATATCTTTAGTCTTAGTCATAATACAATACTACTTTTTTTTCTTACAAATGTCTCTTAATTTTACATTGTGGGATTGATCATCGCATAAAAAAAATTTATATTAAAATTTTTTATTTGAGCATAAAAATTTATTTTTGCAAATGGACTTAATTAAGATAATTTGGCATAATCAAATTTATTATGCTTTTTTTTATATTATATTGTAATACAAGATATGGACTTAGAGTTATGGACCATTAACGACGTATTGCTCCCAATGCCAGATCATTTATTTGATTGTGCGCATTGATAGCAACACAATTTATTTTTAAATTTATGTAGACCAATATGGCTACTATGAGTGTTAATAAACTACACCAACCGATTAGTAGTAAATGTACCGTGTTTATTGTGTCCTGGTATCCTAGATCAGGGATTTTCAGTTCTGCTGATTTTAATCTTTCTTCGAGCTTATGAATTGGAGTTATAGGTGAAAGGTAAGGTATGTTGTCATGCCATTTATTATTGTAGGCAATAGACATATTTGGAAATTTGAATGATTGACGCAAGCCAAAATCAAGTTCCATGAATTGATATTTCGTCCAAACTAGCTGTAGGTGATGTTCGATGAGGATGTCTTTTTCTGGTTCATTTATACATGGGAATCCTGCCAGGATGATTGTTTCTGCGTTGTTTTCTTTCTGTAGCTGTTGGATTTCTACTACACATGGAACTGTTAGTAAAGTTGCTCTGGGCCATGAGTCATTTACAGTTATACTAGTACTTGTTTTTGTTATGGTGTTAACTGATATTAATGGGTTTTTAGCATTTGTTATGGCGAAGAGGTTCATTTCAATTTGTTTGACTATGATTTCTTCATGATTTATCTCGCATTTGAAGGTGCATTTCTTTATTATTTCTTCAAATTTCATTCCTTGAAATAATGCCCTCGCACAATTCCCTTTATTGTTGGTTGTGTGGTCTTGTGGTAGAAAGCATTAGAGGCTATGTTTACCACAAAGATCAATGTCTGTTCCAGTTATGATTCTTATTGACCCATCAAATTTGTTGTGGGATAAGATCGAAGGTTCTTGATCCCAAGAGCAAATTTTATTGTCATGTGTTCGAAATGCTAATGGAATAAAATTGTAAAGTTTGTATTTGGCATGAAGGTTCTGAAGTGGAATTTTGATTTCTATCTCTATTTTGTTTCCTGTCACATAGCAGTTTACTAATTTTGTTCTGTAGTAGGACTGGATTGATTTTTCATCTAAAACTACTGCAAAATTTGATTTTTTTGCGGTTTTCTTGATTTTTAGTAAGTCTTCTTTTAAAGTTGTTTCGTTAACAATTGCTGCTGGTAGATGGTTATTTTTGCAAGAAAGGAATAGGTGGCTAAGTTTAGCATTTTCGGTGACTAAACTAGCGTGAAGAGTTCGAGCTGTGTTGAAGATGAGCTCTCTTCTAGCTTCTATAATTATTTCGTTATTTTGGTTTTGAATGGCGGTCTTTTAATGCTTGAACGTTTTCTTTTAAAATTTTAGAATTATCGACTTCTATCTTTTCAAAATTGTTAATGTCATTTGTGACGTTTAATAATTCTGCATGGCTTTCTATTACGGATTCTCGAAGTTTTTCGTATTGGGATTTTAGATTTTTCTCGTTTTCTATAAAGTCGTTGCCTTGAGAAAGTGTCATGACATTGCAACACCATGTGTCAAAGTCACCAAGGACTTGTATTCCGCGTTTAATTCGTTTTGAAGGTTCTCTGTCGAATTCTTTGATTATTGCTTCGTTTATTAGCTGAATATCTGTAATTAAATCTAAGATTTTCAACATGTTTCTCGATCTCTGTATACACCATGTGTTTTCCAAGGATGTGCAACTTTGCAGTTTTTTTATTTCTTCAAGCCATTCGGGTGATTCCATGTTCTGTCTTCTTGGAATTTTCAGGCTATAGACTATGGGAATTGTTTTCTCATAAGCCTTGCTGAATTTGTTTAATTCAAAATATGCTCCTGACGATGCACTAATTTTTGTTTTTGAACTTGTGTTCTCGGTTTTGTGTGTGAGTATGGTGATTGTAATGAAGACGATAACGGCGAGTTTTATCATCATGTGTTCTGAAATCATTACAAATCACAAGAAATTTTGCTGTTAGATGCAGTATTATAATTGTCGGTACGTTGTTTGGTTGTTATCTGTTTGAGAGAAAATATTAATAAGGTGCAAAAATGTATATCGATGCACAATATTTCTTCGATTTTTATTTCTTTCTCATAAAAATATACATATGTTTGGAAATTACCCCATCTGTGTTAGTGTGGGACTCTGGAATTCGATTTGCACTACTACCATCGAGGGTAGGCCTTGGGAGATGGCAGACTCCAGTATATTTCGATTGTTCAGCAAGAATTCATCTTGCTTTACAACTCAGATATATATGGAGGTATCGCAGTCTTCTTGGCGTGTTTGAGATGTTTGTTCGTTTTGATTTTCTCTGTCCTCGTCCTTCTTTAGATTTATAGTTTATGTTCTTATTAGTCGTAATTTTCTTCTTTTGTATATATTTCATTTTTCATTTAGTTCGTTATTTATATTTGATGAACGTTGAGAGACATTTTCTTCATGATTTCGATGAGATGTTGAGTTTAAGTATGGATCGCTCTAGTGAGGAAGTTCTTCAGGATGCTCCTTTGTATCTGTCACCGGCGGAATTACCTCTCTGCCTAAATTTATGGTGCCTGACACGGGGATTGTTGAAACTTCGGAAAGTTTCATGCTCACACAGGTGTCTCTGCCGTATTTGCATTGTTGGTCGCCGTGTTGTCCATGTTTGTTCACTGGCGTGATTGGGCTTTGGAAGATTTTCAAAGCCATTCACTCATTTCTGGCAGTGGATTATGGTCCTACGGGAGTGGATGTGTACCAAAAAAATTTTCTTGGCAACTCACTGAACACTTCATTTGGATCATGGAGGTATGTAATGCCTCAGAGTTTATGCAAATGTTGTTTGCAGTTGATGGTACAACTTGCTTCGCAGTTCAGCTTTCTTTTCCCAGAGGCAAGTTTGTGGAGGTGGGAAGGATCCGTGGTTTGTTTTTCAACACTTGATGTGAATCCGTCCGATATCACCGGTTATGCTGCTGGCTTGAACTTATTGACTGCAGTTATAATGGCAATTCAGCCTTTAAATTTTGGCGCTAAAGTTCGTTTTTTGATTACCAATACTGCATATGCCAATACGATTATGGATAGGTCCCAATTTCAATACTTGGTTGACTATCTTGTTCGCTTTTATCGGCGAAAAATTGTGATTAATGATACTCCTCATTACATCGAGGTTATGCGAGTTTTGGAGCCATCGAAAAAGATGGCCATTTCTCACGATCGTCGCGTCCTACGAGGAGCAAGTCCAAGAAGTGAGCCAACCTCTGGACCGAGTAAAATGGTCGTGTCCAATCGGCGCATGTTTTTGGTTCCTCGTCATCAGCAGTTCAGTCATCCCGAAGGTGAAGAGCAAGGTGAAGCAAAGCCGACCGCTGGGGGGGCTTTTACTCACAACGCACAGGATAATTGGTAATCGGTGAGTAAAAAAAAAAATTTATATTTTTGAGGGGAGAAAATGTATACGTAAATGGTCCTTACAATATATATATAAAAATTATCTATAATTGTAACGAATTAAATTACAAGGGTTATAATACAATGTTTTGGGTGGTGGTTCGGAGTATCTTTTAACGTATTCCTCCAAACATAACTCACTCGGTTTCTTAATATCCTGAGGAATAGGTTGAATAGGTAGAGACAAAGGTTGTATTATACTTCTTCCCTCATCACACCTATTGAACAATTTGGTTTCTTCCATATGTTGTTTTTGAGTAATCGATTGAATTTTTCGTAAGGTTATCCTTCTTTTTTCTGGGTCTTTTAATTCAAACTTCTTTCTCCATTCTGAACAATCTTTCCCTTCTAATAAAGCTCCGTCATTAAATTTTACCTTTTTATTATTTTTATTTTTATTTCCAGATTTCTTTAAAATTCCTTTTTGTGGTCTTCCTCTTGGATGTTTGACAATGATTTTAATTTCGTCCTCTGATTCATTTTCTTCTTCAGGGCTCTTTCCTTTCTTTGGTCTACCTCTTTTTCTTTTCGGATTAGACTCGGGAATATGTTCTTCATTTTCCGAATTATCGGATGTAATATTTTCAATGTTTGATGGTAAATTAGCATTAGAGCGAGCATTATGAGGCGTAAGTCTTCTTATATGAACTGTATCGTCTATGCTATTTCCATCTTCGGAGGTTATGCGAATTACATAGTTTAAATCTGAAATTTTTCTTACTATTCTATATGGTCCTAGGAATTTTGGTTTGCCTTTTCCGTAATTTATCGGTGCTTTCAAGAGAACTAAATCATTAGTTTCATAAAAAATTTCTTTTCTTCCTTTATTATAGCGTTCTGAATATTTAATTGCATTCTTTTTATCAAAGTTTGGAATTGTTTTCCGGATTCTGTCTGCTTCACTTATCTGTTCTTCTCTGGTTTTACTGATAAGTGGTGACGGAATGTTTAAATTTATGGGGGTTCTCCTTTATAACCGTGCATTATGTAAAATGCATTGTGATTATTTAAACCTTCAATTGGTGTCATATTATAGGTCAAGGCTATGTTATGCATGTGGTCTGGCCATTCTTCGCTATCGGTGCTTTCATATTTTGCTAACATTTTTTTTATTGTTCCGTTCATTTTCTCTACTTGTCCTTGAGTTTGTGGTGAATATGATGTAGAGTAGAATATTTTAATACCCTTATTTTTACAATAATTTTGCACGTATTCGTTTGAAAAGTGAGTTCCATTATCACACGTAATCTTCGTTGGTTTGAATTGTAGGTACTGTAATTTTGTCAAAGTGTTTTGAGTTTATCAATAATTTTAAGTCTAAACTTGCTGTCACAGAGAGGTTTACTTTTTTGAAATTTAAGAATAAATTGTTGTATCATAAACACTAAGAGTAGGTACTCAGACAAAAATAAATAAAAATAAATAAACAGAAATAAAATAAAGTAAATTGCCACAAAAACTAATTTTTCCCTGAAATTCCTTGTGGGGACATCACTCGTATGAAGTTTTAGGGGCTCACACCCCTTGACAACAGTTGCCGCCTAAAGGCTGGCAATTAATCGTCTCTATGATGTAAAACCATATACACACTTTTGCGTTTGTAAATTAAGATACATTGTACGGGCTGTGATCAATTACCTGATAACGATCTCAGTGATGTCACAGCCTGGCACCAAACGCATTGCGTCATTTCTTATCACCTCAACGGAGGCAAGAAACAACGTAAAGGATGACATAATCACATACATATATGTATGTATGTGTGTCTGTGTGCGTGTGCCAAATTTGGTATATAAACTCTCTAAACTGGGTACAAAATTGTCAGTGTTTGCCAAGGAATTGGCTCTCCCATACTTTACAGTATGAAGTGGCAGAACATGCAAACTCTGTAGAAAACCTTCTTGTGTGAATATCTCTCACAACAAGGTATTCCACATCCCTTCCCGTCTGAAAATTATCAATTAAATTTTTGTTGGTAAGTATAGTAATTAAGTATTTATTATTTTAGTGGCTGAAAAGATCCAAAATTATTTGGAAAGCTATTAAATCTCATGTCCAATGTTTGACGAATACAATAGGGGGCCTATAGTTTTAGGAGAATCGAGGATAGTTTTTCTATTGAATTTGGGAGAAATACTATTGTGTGTATCGAAGATAAGCAGAATAGAAGAACAATTACGAAATTTTGTTTCAGTATTTCAAGTACCGGAAGCAAATGTCTTATTATGTGGTATCCTCTCCTGTATTAAAGTACCTGCATGAATAAGTTTTTCACAGATCATAAAAAAAATTAATTAGCCTAATTTGCTTCATTAATCTCTTCCAACCAGAAAATTAACAATTAAAATTAGTCTATCTTTGGTAGCCTACTTGTTGTTTTAAATTGGCTTAATAAAAAAAAAATCAGAATTAACCGAATAGTTACAAATCGTGGCTGGACTGATAAAGTAAAATAGGTATAAAAATCTAATTTCAATCAAAATAAAGCTCGTATTGATTATTTTCGGTCACTGCTCACGCATTTTGAAGACCCAATTAAAAAACTAATTACAAGAACTAACCGCAGCTGGGGCTGTTTTTTTTCCTCTTTTTTTTCTTTCTTTTTGAGCAAGTTGAAATCCGATACAAAGTCGCATCTGTATCAGTATTCAGTTTTAAACGATGTTTGTGTCGACGACGCTTTTCGGAAAATAGGTTATTTTCGACGAGACTTTTCCAGTAAAATGAGAATATCTGCGAACTTGAGAGCAAAAAGTAGATATCCTGCAGCGTAAAGGTGTAATGAATTTTCTTCAGGCGCCCCATGGATTCCGACTTTCGACATTTTCAGCGTTGGTTACAAAGGAGTTTTTAAAAAAATTTATGAAACTTCAAATTACGTCTGTTGGGCTGAGCCAAGAATGAATAGCCTGATATACTCTATACGGTATAGGTATTGGATGAGCGAGGAACGTACAATCCGTACGTGGGTTTTATACAGAAACGATTTTTATAACAATATGATAATACTCTATAACGATATTAACGGTACCACGAAGTTTCGCTAAGGATAAAATCGGACTGTCACCAAAAGGGTGGTAAAATAACATCACTTTATGAATTTTCTCGGTTGGTATTCTGGCGAACTAAATAATTGGGAACATAACGAAACAAAAACACACAAAATAAAATGCAATCGTGTTTCTTTTTATGTTTATAATAGGCAATTTACAGTTAGGCCTATACCATACGCCATAAAATGAGCAATAATTATATTAATGTGTAGGCCTACACACGGCCTACATACACGTAACTATGTACGTAGGTATTTTTGTAGATATGTCTATTGTTTCTTTAAAATCTAGCCCAACTATTTTGCTAAAATCGTTGTAAAAAAGATGTTTAGTATGAAAAAACAATTTGGATAACAGAGCACTGCGATAGTTAGGTAAATAAAAGACACCTCTGCAACGTTATCACATGAGCATAACTACAGATGTATCGGGTGTCCAAAAATTGTCTCCCAAGTCAAATGGGTCTCGTAGAACTCACCAAGAGAAGCAAGAAAGTTCCTACTAGATACATATTTTTAGCATTGGTTTTGTTGTTTCAGAGATACAGGCTTTTATACGCTTGTGTCGAATAAGTTGCATATTCATTAATTTGAAGGCGAAATTCACAAAGGATGGCAGTACATGTCGTACAAAGGTTGCGGGTTCGAATCAAGGCTACGGAACATCCTTTATTTTTTCAGAATTTAAAAAAAATGAACATTAGACACGCTAAAATTTCAACAAATTTCTTCCGATTTCAAATAAATTTAACTTTGTAAGTATTGAAGATAGGGACCTGGTTAAAAGAACGTTTTTTAATGTACTCGATGAGTACAATGAGATGCACTCATCGAAAATCAAAATTTGAAGAATTTTTTGAACTTCCTCATTTGATTTAAATATGAAAATTTTGAAAGTCTGAGAGCCTTGTATCTCCGAACCAACCAATTTCCAAAGCACATAATAGAAACTTTTTCTTCTCTCGATGAGTTCTACAAGACCTATTTGGCTTGGGAGACGATTTTTGGACACCCTCTATTTGACTATGCGTATATTATACCTATTTCAGTTTCAGTCTAACTCATTTTTTTTTTCACTGTGCTGATTAATTGATAATTCGGACGCATTTATAGTTTACGAAGGTCTGCGGATTATTGCTGCGTAGCAGCATCGGGTGCTTTTCTGTAGGTAATATGAACAAAAAAAACCTTGGTAGGTCTTGCATATTTAAATTTTGGTGTTGGTTCGATCGACATAGGGTATACTCTGTTCGAAACATGATCATCCAATCTTCGATAAATTTCGTGGATCGCGAGTGTACAAAACTATAAGTCGTCGATATGTAAGTTAGTCTAATAAAATAAAAGCATTTATAGAAAGTTTTGAGGCACAATGAAATTTTCATTTTAAAATACCACTGTATTGGCCTATCCATTGTGATATTATCGTTTAAAGATGTCCTCTGGAAACGGTTCGAAGAAACAAGTCAATATTCGACGTTATTGTTATCGCTTATGCCACACAAAAACAGAAGAATCTCCATTTTGTAGTAAGCTCTTTCCAGGCTTAGGTAAATAAAAGGTTTTAATAAATGCACCTAATGCAGCGAAAGGATTGCGACAGTCCTACCAATGCTTGCGTCATGAATTTTGCAATGTTACGCCTTTAATTCGTTGTATCATTCACGTTGATACAGTCACGTACCTGTAAAGCTACGAAACTTAATCGAAATAATCCGATTAATTTCAGTCAAGGCTTGAAATATATGCGGTTTTTGCAAAGATCAATAATGTCGTTTATAATTCAGCCAACGAAATAGTTATACCGAATAGCGAACGAATTATATCCCTTTTTGACCAGAGGTCGCCGCTATTATCCGTTACCAAGTGGCCTAGGTAGGTTACATACATATGTCTTATTTAGGGTAGCGACAACGTACAATCGCAATAAAGTTACGTACATTTGTTATTATTTATTTATAAGGTGCCTGGGAGTAAGAGAGTGTAAGTCAAAAATGGGACTTTTGAAGTTACAGTAGGTAAATTAGGTGTTCTGGAGACGCAGTTCTATCTGATGGAATTGGGAAAGTAGATACCTATAAGTGAAATCGATAACCTATGAAGATGGACAACGTCGACCATTCGATTTTCCTCTTCATTACCGGACCTATCATCGGATGGAGCAGCCTCCAAGGCACAGCATAATTGCCATAAACTTAAAATCATTCTTGACTAGGTACTCCCAGATATCATAGATTTATTCATGCATGAGAATACTGAGGGACCATAATAGCCATATAATCAGGCGGGTAGCTGAAATGATTCTAATGAAAATAAACGTACAAAAGAACGAAAAAACGCGATTCGACGAAAAAAGTGGGCCTTTTGAAAACAAAAACAAAAGAATCAAAATTAATCCAAGCAAATTAGCTCAATGAAAACATTTAAAGAGGAAATAATTTGTAGAATGTTAAATTTTGGTATATACGAGTAGATAGAGTTACGTTGTGGCTTCACCATCCTTCCTAATAACTTTCCAAACGCAGGCATTTTCAGTGTACTAAGAACTTTATCGTTCAGGTGAATTCTTTTAATTTTTGTTGAATATGTATCAAAAACCCTGGAAAATGGCAACAAACCTAAAAGTGAAAAAACGTAAATGTTACCAACTTAAATATGTTTTATTCAGTAATGTTACACGAACATAAAGTGCACCTATAGATTCAAAAATATGTGGAATGGTAGGTAGATAAATAATTAAAAATTTAGGATGTGACAATTTTTTTTTTTTTTTCAAGCACATGATAGGCGAAAACTAATTTTTATCCAACCACCATATTTTAACAGTGTTTTTTTAATTAAGATCAATTTCAGTGCCCCAATCAATTTTTGAAAGAAAAATAAAGAACGTCAATAAAAAAATCAGTGCCTCAACTATGTCGAAAGTTCTTACTGCTCAAGTCTTATCAATGGTATTCTTCCAAACGAATTTTTTGGTGCATTTTTGCGTTTTTTATGAGTAATCTTCCAATAAAATTTTACGTAGAAATTCAAAATGGAAATTAAAAATCTCCGATACGGAGTTCAAGCTGCGGTTTATTTTCCTTTATTTTATCCATTTTATTGTCGTCTAAAAGTGAGAAATTTTATTTTGAGACAATACAAGAAATAAAAGTTTGGAGAAAACATTGCGTTATATTCATTTCCCTGTTCGTTCATAATAAGTATTGATTGTCATAATCGTAATTATATGTAAGCGCGACTGAAAGAGTATAAAAAAGTACGAAAAGGTAATCGTAAAAAAAAAATTTAAACTGTTGCTGTGAAAAAAATAAAAAGTAAAGCAAAAAAAAAAAGACATCATTTGAGGAAAAAAATAGGTGAAAATGTAGAGGAGAAAGGACACGGGAAAAAAGTACATTTTTTGCAAAGCTGCATACGATAGTTTTCGCACGAAAAGTTGTTTCCACGACCAGGTGAAAGAGTTAGGGAAGGGTGTTGGGGTCAGAGGTAAAATTACATTAAAAACGTAGAAAATTAGAAAAGTTATGGGAAAAGGGCTAGCAACAGAGTGTAAAGATGTGTAACAAGTTATATATTTGAGTTTTCAACGGTTGGTGAAAATTGTTTGGTAACTTTTTTTTTTCTCTCTCTCCCTTTTACCGCTACCGAGTGGGTATTACATTATTTTAGGACGCCGTTTTAAATTACTCGACGTATTTTTCAACCCTCATTACTCTCGGCATTAATTTCATAAGCTCTGATGCCGGCTGAGTGGAATTAGTTGGTAATTTTCTGGCGAAGTGTGAAGGGTGTTTAAGCTATTTGAAAAAAAAAAAAAAAAATATATATACTACTTACGCCAACTTCTCATGTCTTACGGTGCCCCCTTCTCCTCAAAAAATAAGTAAGTATATCTAGCAAATAGAGCGATTTGGGGAGGTGGTTGAGCGGTCAGGATTCAGCTTAACATCGAAACACATCCCAAATTAAAATTCTACAACCGTCTGTATATTCTAACCTAAAAATGTTTATAAAAAAACCAACTTAAAAAAACGAATTCAAATGTGCTGAAAAGATGAAAACAACCTTTTTGAAATTTCTCTAACAAGATCTATGGGAACTATTAAAATCGGTGCTAGTTAATAAGTTTTGTAATAAAATTTGACTCGATTGACATACCTACAAGCCACTATAGAGAGGTATGGTAAAGAAAGGGAACATCGACTTCAATAATTCCAGTTCCAGTACATATTACTGGAGAAATTTAAAAAAAGTTATTTTCGGTTTTTTAAAGATAGTCTAAGAATTATTTCATCGATTCCTGAAAAAACTGAATAGAATTTGAAGTGTATCACCGTCTATCATTTAAAAAAAGTTCATCGAAATTGATGCCCAGGATAAAAAAGTTATGCTAAAACAATCATTAGAAGAATCCATATACTGGTCAAATCGATAACCGGGCCCCTACTTTTTTTGAAGTCAGTTAAAAAATTAGCCCCCACTTTAAATCTTGGAGTTTCATTCTGTGCGACCATTCCTTCCTGGTATTGTAAACAATAGGAAGGAGACAAATTCTACCCTTTATAAAGACGTTATCAAGACATCATTCTATGGAGGATGACGTCATCATAAACTTATAATATTAATCAGTAAACATATCGCCCCTTCGAGTTACCACCCTCGAAGAAGAATCAAGAATGCCACAAGAATTCTAATAAAATAGATTTTCAATTTTCTGTATTTGTAAGCGTAGCCTATTATAAGCAATTTATGAAAAAAATTCGTAATTACAGAAATATTAAAATTTTTATCTTCATATCAGTGGCGGGTCCAGAGAGTCTTTCTTTGGGGAGGGGGAAATGACAAAAAATTTTGAGGAGTTGACGATTTATTTTGCTTTTTAACAAATTTTTTATGATTTTTGTAGGGATTTTGTAGTCTTAATTTATTTTACTTAAACTTTGGCCTTTTTGTATTTTTTTTAGCATTGGACGAAATTTCCCCATTTCCACTTGGATCCACGACTACTTTAATTGCGATATATTTACGACGAACAGAAATTTAATTTTCTCCAAGTTCAAAGGCATTCTGGTATTAGTTGTTCTTAATGAATTTGCAGATCGAACAAGAACATTACGACAGATGCCTCCAGTTACAATTTTTCTGAATTGAAATTATGACCACTGCTCAAAAATTAAAGGACGACGAATGAGAAAAAATGGTACCGGCACAATAGTTTATTAATCCAAGTTCCCACTATGTGAGAGCATTACCCAGCATACCCTGGTGCTCCCAGTTTCCTAAATTACCTACGAAAAGAGAGTGACAGTGTTGTTATTATCAATCCGTTGAGAACAGACACAATAGACTTTATTCTCATTCACATAGAATGATAGAATCAACATGAAACCACATCCCAATTGTCCATATTATAATGAATTCTCATCAGAGGCACTTTTGGAGCATGTAATGTTGGAATGAATCAGAGTAGATCAGAAAAGATAAATCTTGAATTGGAAGCTTTTGAAACATAATTGATATAGTACATGATCAGAAAGGCAATGTTTATGCTGGTATTTTGAAAGTGAAAAGTAGCACTTACTATTGGTGAATGTAATCTCGATGGAAAGTGAATGCTCATCAATGTAAAAATGTGAAGCATCTTTTACATGGAAGTACATTCACTTTACATCAAAGTAGAGGTTACATTTTCTTAATGAAAGTTTGTGAAACAAGCGTAGCGAATTCTCGAGTCATGTAAATTCACTTTTAAACCTTGGTAGGGAAGATATTATTTCTAATTAATGATTAGAAAGCAAGGTAATCATTAATTAGCAATTTCAAAAAGAAAAAATAATTGAAATAAAAAAATATAACCATAGAGATGTCCTTCTATCAACTAGCGTTTGTAGCTCAGTTGGTATGGTATTGGCTGGTCAATGTAGTGGTTGCAGAATCTAATCCCAGAAGGGGCCATTGAATAAACATAGAAATAAAAATTCTAAATTAATGAAAAATCACATTACATTCAGGTTAATATTATTTATTAATGATAAGCATTACTTTTCACTCGCAAAATACGATTGTAAACATTGCCTTTCTGATCATGCATTATAAAAAATATCTTTCTCAATAAGGTTCAAAAGTGAGCGTTTACATATGAGGAAGTTTGCAAACCGAGCACAGAGAGTGAGCAATTTTTGAGTCATGTACCTAAAATTTCACTTTTAAACCTTGGTGTGTAATACACTATTTTGCAACACATGCCAAAAGTATCTACCTGCAGGCCAGATAAAAGAAGGGGGATTCGCCCGGCCCAAGAATTTTTAGGAGCCCATTCTTCTCAAAAAAAGAGAAAAATAGGTAGATTTTTGCAAAAAATATCCAAGGCTTCTTCAATGTTATAAAACCTCTTCCAAAATATAAATTCTTGATACTACACTTGCACATAGATGCAATTTTCAATTTTTTAGGGGGCTCACAAATTTTTTCTCCCTGGGTCCGAATTTCTTTTCTATGGCCCTGCCTACATGAAAAAATTTTTGTTTTAGAAGCACAAAGTGATAAATTCCCAACCGGGGAGAAAACGTTTTATTGTGGGAGGAAGAATCAGGGTGTAAAATATGCGTATAGAAGCAGCATTCATCGCCTGATTTCTTTACAACCCTTTTAACTTTCTCCGTCAATTGGTTTGATATATAAGTACATCTTTACTAGGAAACGTTTTACTTTATTCTTCTTCTAAGAAATCTGCAAGAAAAAATTAATTTTTTTCAGAGCAAAACCAAATTTATTCTTTTTTACTCTCATAACCTGCAGTAGTGCACCCTTTTTAAAAAGCATAATGTAGCTACCTTATCAGCAGGTACACCATTATCATATGTAGTTTTCTTTCTGTTGGACTCGATCAGTAAACCTTGGTCTCACATCAGTAGAATTTAGCCTCGAAAAAAAAGCATAGTATTTACAAATATAAGTATTTAATAACCTCGGTGATTTTGGGGCATTCAGCTAGTGACTAATAAAGATGTAACAATGAACGCTTTTTATTATACTTTATTCAAGTTAAGAACGACATGACGTCAGTAAAACAATAGCACATATCAGCTCAGTTGAGCGTAATCTATACATCATTGAACTGAAAATTTGTAACTTACTCGGCACATAATTGTGAATTACCTATTGTATTTTCCCTTCCACTTTGCCAACAACCAGCGTGTGACGTCATGTCGTTCTTAAAGTGAAGAGGGTATAACATTGGAAATGTTCAACCTGAGGTACATAATAAAAATATGACGTTGTATGCAATGAAAAGTGAAAACAAAGTTTGCAATAAAAAGTGAAAAAAACAAAATTTGCCACAAAAAAAGATAAAAATGTCAGAAACCCCACAAAAAAATTCCATAGGTATCTGTTCTAAAAATTCAAAATCAAATAGCCAAATCCAAGAGGTTTTTGAAATAGGCTGCTATAGATACCTACAAATAGAAAAACTAGCCTAATCTGTTTTTAAGCTCCCATCACACAGGATAGGAGGCCTAACAAAATGTGAAAACAAAGTTCATGAAAAAATCATAATTACCAAATATTTTCAAGTGATGATAGTGTTTATTTAATGAAATGAATATTACATACAAAAATCATTTCCGATGTATCCTCGACTGTGCAAGAAATGCAAATCGTGTAAATTTTTGTTCTTGGTTTCCTTTTTTGTTTTTTTAACAAATTAACTGAATTTTCCTAGTCATAGAAAGTTGAAGTTGTTCATGAGTTAGATTTGATTCTCAAGGGTAGGCTGATTATACTTATATGTCATCGCGATTTGGTTGATACCAAATGCAGTTGGTTTCATTTTTTTTTCTTCAAAAATTTAATTATTTAAATCGGTGCGTTTACGGTAAATTTAAGGAAAAGATGTATTTGAGGGTTTAATTACTACTCTTTAATTTGGTCATGACTGAATGGTGGTTCATTGAATCTTAAGGATTCTCGGAAAATAGCCAGTAAGGATAGAGTAAGAATGGTTTTCAAAAATCTGTCTTTACGATATGTATTTCGATTAGGACAAAAATAACGAGTCGTCTCTGGCCATAATATGGCATTTCTTAGTATGAAATCAGTCATTAACTGAATTGGCATCTTGGAAGTTTAACCTCTTATTACAGCATGCATCAATTATACTACACTCGAATGCTCAGATGAGATTTCACCTACATCTAGGCTATATAGTTACGGTAGACCTGTTCTGTCGCATCTTTTAAACATGTTTAATAGCTTTACGCCTAAATGGAAGAGGTAAGTAATATTATGGACCAAATAATTAGGATGTGGTAACTTCGGGTACCAAAACTGCATATTAAAATATTTTCTCCAGCAGCAGTTAGATAGGAACGTTTTTATAAGCTTTTATTCTACTCGCTATTGCGATTTTAAAATATACCAATACCGCAGCCAACCTTCCGCAACGAAATAATATTTATTTCGCATGTAGCTAAAGCCAATAAAACATAAATAAAAGCTTATCTTTTAAAAATTCGTGTTTTTAACGTAAACGTATTAAAATTATACTTAAACCTCGCTTGTTTTTTGTCGGATTTTTATTCTGATACGTCTACCAAAGGTTAGAATCTACAGACATTTTAATGTATTTTCTTTCAACCATATTTTTCTATTTTTGTAAGGGTGCGATATATAAATTCAAATCCAAAATTCTAGACGTTTTCGATTACGAAGGTGGGCGTTTAAATAGTTTTGCAACCGATATTGAAAATAAAGCTTTTAAAATGAGGGAGAAAAAACGAACAAACAAAACATAATTTTTTTCTTTGAAAAAAAGGGGCTCTATACTTACGTCTTGGTAAGAGCTACCTAAACGACTATATACTCGTCGTAAATCAGCCTTTAAAAGTCAGTTATAAAGTAGCTTTCCTGTCAAGTCGAATTTTTTTAAAACCATTTTTTTTTTTCTTCGAAAGAAAAGCGATACCTTACCTATACTAAATTTGTTCGTGTCGGGGCGAAAAAAGAATTTTATTTGTATTCAAAAAGTAACAGCTGGCAATTGTACGATAATCCTTAAGGGATAACGTTTTATAATAACCAGACCGATTTTTTCCCCTTAGAAGAGGAGAGGAAAAAAAAAAAAAAAAAGCGAATGACGAATAAAATTATATATTGTTTTTTCGTGACGGGAATTTTTTGAATTTTTCAACTGGAAATGCATCAGGCGGACCTCTTGAGGCATCGATGTGGGATTCGAATCAGTTCACAGCCAGTCTTAAACACCTTGAAGGCAAATTGATTTTCAGTGTTTATTTTTCATAACAAAATATGAACAAAACTATGTACATAGCGAAATGCGCACGTATCGTGTAAAGTATAAGTAACGTAGGTACCTACGTTGCAATTAATGCGAGTGAGCGGAAAAAAACAAAAAAAACAATTACTATAATATGCTTAATAAATTAGTTAAGCTATACGTTCTAACGAATTCGCAGCTAGAATTAGTGTTCTCGGAGGTTGAGGTGGGATGATAGACCTCGTTTAGTAATTTTTGGTCCAATTTCACTCCACGACACGAAATAGGGGTTCAAATTATTGCATCCCAATAACCCAAAGAGAGCAACCTTTCATCGAGCCAAAAAGTTTAAATATCGGAATAAATGACGACAACCTTCTGGATTCATTACTCTGTCGCAAATTGGTGCTGAATTGAAGAATGAAAAAAATGGAAAAAATCTAGACAGACGTGTTCTGCGGTACCAGTGCTACATCCATTAACGATTTACGTTCTTTTTTTATTTTCCTCTCATGGAAGCCTATAAATACCATTTCACTTATCGCGTTATACTTATCATTTAGGCTACCTACACAGCGAAGGTACCTATAGAATAGCATTTTTTCGCAGAACTACCGATCGCGTGAAAAATTAATGGAGCCGAAGTTGGAAAATAAAAAAAAATGATAACGTGTCAGAAACAACTGCTTTTCGTCTTTTGTACAAACTTTGTTACGAAAAATATTACGTTAAGGACTAGTGTGGTAACTGCAGCAAGTAGTTAATAACATAAAAGTGAAAGAAATCGATAGCCTATCGTGATGAGACTAGACGGGTGAATGTCTACACAAATATTATTTTAGTCTAAAAAAGCAAGTTTTGAGGTAAGTAACTTTCATTTTTTTTTTTTTAATGGACTACGTATTTTTTCGAGTTTCAAAGGTACGCTGCAAGTTAAAGCAGTAACTAAAATCGGTCCTGCAAGCTCCATAGTGGGCCTGGACAAAATCAGGGGATCAGGAATAATTTGAAGCGGCGAGAAAGGCTGAACGAAATATTGTTTTATCGATTTAAATTAATTATATGGTACCTATGTTGCGGTGTTCAAAAACCAACACACATCCTGAGTATGGGGTTTGAATTCACAAAATAAAGTATATTCAGAAGTTTCAAAAAACTGTAAAGTTGAGAACTCACAAGTCAGCTCAAACAGTTAAGCTACCAGCCTACCAGCAAAAGCTTCTAAGGCCTATGTAACATGTCAGGCAATTTTGAAAAAGGAAGTTTTATAAGTAGGCCAACCTATCAGTAGAATTCACGTTTAGTACAAGGAAAGTTACTTACAGTTAAATAAAACATAGTCTTGGTCGTGCAGTTCTTTATTTTCATACTGCCTCGCAGTTTCTTAATGTCTGACGAACCAACGGATTACAACTGGGTATATTCACAGTCGGACAAAATGGGAAATGATTTTGCTAACAGTGTTTACCTTTCAAATAAGTTTCATTAAAAACTGTCTCCAAAATGGAGACAAAAAGACTTGAAATGTCAAATTAAAGACTGTATTATGTTGTGAATGTATAAAGATATTCATGACAAATGGAAAAAATTCATGTCAAAAATGAGATCAACTGTTCAGGATGAGACCAAAGTTATGAACAGTTGGGAGATAAAGTTTGTTGGTTAATCGTTAATTAAATTAAAAGTCTACACGTCACCACAGTGTAAAAGAGTCAATTATTAGAGTTTATTAAAATATTTTGTAGAACAGGAAATTATCTGTGTCGTTGTTTGATTTTTTGATTCTGTGGTGTAGTGAAAATATAAACTTACAACTTGTGAGCTGTTCTCTGGTCTAAGTATATGTATAAAGATCAAATTCATGTGGTGATGTAAGGGAAGACTGAGGGGTTTCGGATGTCTCAACATATAGGTATACTGATTTTGGTTCTCTTTTGCCTCTACCTTGTAACACAATCTCCATATTTAAATTAGTCACCTACGTATCAAGGAGTTCTGCATCACAAAAACAGTTTTCTAGTAAAGGACAATGTAGACTCAATTAATTAGCATCTACTATTTGCAAGGAACAAAAACATTCTCATCATTTTTATTAACTTAACAATGAATAATTATGTGGATGTTTTAGAATTTTACAAATTAGGTATAATAATTTTGGGAATTTCCAGAACTTTCGCAGTGCAGTGTGCAAGATGAGGCAAAAATGAAGAGAGCTTCCTTGCTCCTTGTAGTAAGTACAACTAAGTGTTTCCATAATCAAATAAAAATTTTCAAGTAAATTTACAAATGGCTTTCTTGTAGTACATCAAGCTTCTTTTAATAATTGAGAACAAGAAACATGTTTAAATAAAATATTTATTTATTTATTTTAAGGTGCACTATCTATTATTAGAGTTTGAGGGGGGGTTTTGCAGGAAATCTCCTGTAAATCAAATCTTTCAGATGTAGTTTTGTGTCAAAGGTAATTATAAATACAGATCTATCTGATTCTCTTTTTAGGAGTGGATACAGTAAATCCAATGACTATACTTGTGGATTGGAAATGTCTCACTTGCTGTACCCCATTTTTTCGGTGTCTTACATTGTGCCTGACCTATTGTCTTTCTCATATTTTGTCTGTCATTGTATGATGGTCATCCAAAAATTGTCGCTCAATACCGTGTAATATATTAAACTTAGTAGCCAGTCAGGTAAGAAAATGCGTATTTTAATGCGTCGAGTTTTAAGAACAAAAATACTAAAAACTAATTTGAGCTAATAATCTTCAGTACTCAATATAAGTGTACCTGCGCACTCGTCAATCACCTAATGGGGCAGTGGACATAAAGTCCACAAACAATTTTTTTGCGCTTACGGCTTTACTTTGTCAGTACAGCCAAACTTAAATACTGAGCTAGGTTCACACACACGATCTTCATCTGTTGAACACACAACACATTCTGACATTTGTAGTGTTGAGATGTATACATACACTTATACCCACAATTATCATTCACAATTCAGTATGGATTGGATGTACAAGAAGGCTTTGAAGGATGGCCGAGCATTTAGTAGTAAATGAGGAGCAGAAAGAAAGCTTTTCCATGTAGGCCTACTCAATAAACTCCATCACCGCTTCATTTGTTATTTTACCACCATTAATTCGCTCCTCCGCATTCAGTCACTGGCACTGCTGGTCAAATTTTAATACGATAATTAGATACAGGGTTCGTTCGATTCGGAAATAAAATGTCGAACTTTAGCACTTTCTGATCACACGATACTGGACTTCGAAAAGCTCGTAACATGTATTTCTCTGAAAAGGCTGTTCAATTTTCCCTGGTCGAATTCAAAAAAAATTTTCTCTTTTCCAAAAGTGCTTAATTTCCTGACCCGACTAGATGAGAAAGTACTGACGAAATATTCTCTTCTAAAGGTGTGAGCGAGGGGATGTCCTTTGGGTCAGTGGCCTAGTTGTAAGGTGATTTGAAGCAAATTATAGAGATTCAAATCCTCAATGCCCACCAAAAAAAGGTATAAGTTTTGTTGAAAAAATCACTTGTTGAATAAACAGATTAGGTATAGGTAATTTACTTAAGTAGATAGCCTACGTTAAAATATTCGGTGTTCGTTTTTTTTGGGCGTTTTTTTTTCTCGCTTGTTAGAAATCCCTCATAGAATCTTGAGTTATCCATGCCACTGATTTCTATCTTATCATTATTTATATTTCTTATAAAAAAATTAAAAAAACTTTTCTTTTTCATTCAGTTTACAGAACAGGCAATAAAACTAAAACCGTAAGTGAGAACTAATTTGTAACAACTTGTCCAGAACTAAAACTTCGAAAGTAGCACCTCTTAATTTGGATCGAACTTAGAAGAGTTTAACGGTTTCAGCTAAATATGTGAAATATTTTGGGTAAAAAAAAAATTTAATAGGAAAAATTTTCTTGATTTCGAGCCATAGAATCGTTAGTTTACGTTTAAGTGGTCTTAAGTTTCTTTTTGCAAGATTTCGAAAGAGACGTGAAAGAAATTTTGTTTTGAAATTTTTATCTCAGAATTTCTATAAGTACCGACTTATCAACATTACATTATATGTTTCATGTAGTTCGATGAATGTGAAAAATAACCGGAACTGTCCACTTTTTATCGCCCGCTCATCGGTTTTTAAAAAAATTCATTTTTAAATTAATTGATAGCTGTCCCAATTCCTTCCACTAGTCCGCTGCTGCAAAAAGAAGAATATATATAGTTATTATTGCTGGAAAATTTTTGCATTACACTTTCGTATTTCTAACCGATATAGGCCACTGCAAAGACCGTCAGTTTCTCTGACGTTTTATTTGTTCGTACGTCAGCAGAAATGCATACAATATCCATAATAATTGCGTATATTTTAGCAAACGTCGTTTAAAGTCGAGACAGCGTCAAATTTTAAATTAATGTTTCATCGCTTCCTAATGTGAGGGATTACATGAAAAAAAAACAAAAAAAAAAAACAAAAACTAGCAACTTTAACAGTAGCCTATGACTAACGCAGTTAAATATGTCCACCTATGATATTAAAAAATTTTCTACCCTCGACTGACAAGCATAGGTATAAAAGTTATAGAAGATATGGGAAGGGGAATATTATTTATTTGAATGTACATAATTACATCAAATAAACTGGCCTGAGGAATCGACAGATTAGGATATTCCCATAAGAAAGTATTTAGGTCATCCATGGTAGGAGAATCCGAATGTTGGGGTAAATAAGGTCAAGGTGAACGGGTCATTCGATAAAGGTGATCAGGCAGAAGTGAATCGTTGAAAGCGTGAATTAAGGGTAATATGAAAAACAAGGAAGTAGCTATAATAGGAGATCTATGGTTTTGTAAAATGTATATGTGAGATATAGGGAACGATTGAAAATATTTCGTCATGATATAGCAATTTATTTGTGAAGAGGAATAACAAAATGTCCGGAGAGTAAGGGCGTAGACGGGACGATGGTCAGCGGGATCCACATCTTCTCAACCGTTCTTTCTGATACCCCCTCACTACCACAATCCTATACCACCATCATCAAAAACACACAACGTTTTTTGTGAAGCTATTTTTTCGGAAATACGTGGGTCCCGTACCTCAGCACTCCCCCTTATCTACGTCTTTTTGGGGGAAATTGCTTTTTTAATTATTTAATAGGGAAAATTATTTTTTCACGAGTTCTTTTTACTTTTTTTAGGGTAGAAGTTGGAGGAAACTTTTTTTTTTTCTTTCTTAAAAAGTGTAAAACTTCCGGACCGAATTCGGTGAGTATGTTTCAATGAAAAGTTTCTTTCTAAAGATAGCCTATATATATGATATTTTTTGTATCACGACAATTTATTTGAACTCCAAGCACTCGTTTAGGCTTCTTTGTTTTCGAAATTTTTTCATAGACTATTTTTTAGAATAAAAAATTAACTCCATAAATTTCCGGTAAAAATGATCATCGAATATAAAGAATATGTTTTTTCGGATGCTTGTTGAATGTTTCTCATTGTTAACCTAAAAAAATTTCCGATTTTTATCGATAATCCCACAATGGTTATGAAAAAAAAAATGAACGAATAAAAGAAAATTTTCGTAAATCTCGAAACATTGTGGAAAAATGTAAATTTTATCTAATATATATTCGAGATATCTTCTCCTCATTTTAAATTCAAATCGCGTACCACTCGTCGGTTTAAAATTCTTCAATTTTTTACCGCCTGGCACGATAATATACGAGGAAAATTTCATGAGACTTCGCCCAGAGTATATGAACGGCCATAAATCATCCATCAATCAGATATGGTAGCAGTCATTTCTATGAATTTATTAGCGTGACGAATCCGAAATCCAAGTGTCTCCGTATGATTTTTTATCTGCGAATGTACGAAAAACTCGGGCCAAGTGGCTATGCCAAAGGGTATAATAAAACATTTGGAGGGTAAAAGATCGATTGAAAAATCGCAACTTTCGGCCTTTATACTTATCGGCATTCGAGTAAATTCACTATACCTGTCACACCATCGTCTACTATTGGCATTGAAATGTATAAATAGCATCAGAATATTAGTTTGACTCAATGTGCCGAAAAAGTTTAGTTTTATTTTGCTGATTTTTGTCACAGAAATAAGGGTAGCGAACTTTGTCTGGTCCTAGAAAAAGTAATTCATGTTTCCAAAATTTATTTCAAAAATACAAAATACTTGTTATGCAATTTATTTAAACGTTGCTAAAAAATTTTATTTAGTTTGGTAAATTATCGAGTCAACTGCAAGCTGGGGTTATTTTTAGCCTATATTTTTTATAAAAATATTGTTTGTTTATTTTGTTTCATTTATGATTAGTTTTAAAGTCGCAATTTAAACCAAGTTTAACCATCGTGAAACACAATTTAACTTTCTTTTCTAGATTTTCATGAGTTAATTAATGGCTCAAGTTTTTCATTGGCTGGTTCATCGTGAGATTTTTTTTTTGAACAACTGCGAATTTATATGGTTGCTAAACACTATCGAATTCCCAAATATCGTTAAAATATTATCATGTTATCAGAATTATTTGTTTTTTTTATTTTGCGTGGCAATGTCACAAATTAAATTTTCAGCAATGAAAGGTTAATATTTCGTGAAAAATCGCAAAAATTGAGAAAAACATCGATTTAGTTGAACCGCAGCTGATGAGTAATCTTTGAACCATGGATCAAGGTTCAGTTGAACCAGAGTTTAAACCTCTATTGTAAAACTATGCCTTAGACAAAAAATATTGAAAACTGAAGTCTCTTATTAGGCTGGGATTGCACACCTGGGTTTTTTTGTTTCAGGAAGGTATTAGGTTCAAAAACGTTAGACTATTACAACAGTGTAAACAGGTTTCACCTTTTGTTTTCAAATTTCAATCTTGAAAAAACGAAACTGCAGTTTTAGGGTTCCGGCTCTTTAAATATTCAAATTATATTTTATTTAGGTTTCAAAATTCACGTCTTCATGACTGCAGATAACTACATTGAGATGCCCGACCTGTAATTTTTCCCTTCTAATAAATACGTTCTTTTCCTATCACACGTCCCCTGTTTTTTTTCTCCAAAATATTTGTTTCCCAATGTTCAAAGTGCGCCCCAAATTACTTTCCTCTTGCAACCTAATTTCTCCTCATACAAAATACGATCGATGTAGTATTTTTAAAATTTATTATACACGAATTCGATTACAATATTCTATTTCACGACGTATTTTGTACTCTCGAACGCGGCTAGGCTACACAGTTTCAACTTGTTCGCCTGTCCGTGTTACCTATTATTTACCACTTAGCCTAGCCGCTAAATACGTACATTTATACAATAGCCTATGTTCGATACCTGTAACTGCTTGCCTAAACTTCGGCAGTCCGTTCGGTTGCTCGCCTAACGGACTGAAAAATACGTTAAAGTTTAAATTTAAATGCAGCGGCCGAAATAATCTATCTTCTTCCACAGGATTGGCTGTAATTTTATGGTGTGAGAATGTACAAGGCGATGCAATTGGTGGTGAATTCTGGGGGGAATTTCTCTCGATGCCTGGCGCGATCCTCACAGTTTAGCCTACAGCTAGTTGAATTTTAGCAGTCGGATCGCGCCATGTAGAGGTTTTCACCTCGAAAGTGTTGGTTTTTGGCCACTAAATTTTCACTCAAAAAATTAGAAAACTTACTCGGAGGGGGCTTCCCTCACCGTTTAATGTTACTGTTATAAATCGCGAATTGTGTGTTTAAAATTATCCTTGATCGCAAGGTTTCATGCCTATTTTTGGAGGTCACGAAATACTTGAAATTTGACACTTTTCTTTTAATTTCGTCCATTAGGGTGGCCAATTTGTAAGTTTTTTTTTTGTGTCAATCGAAATCAAAATCACTTGACCTTCAAGGTCAAATTCGAATTCTGGTTATTTCAAAATTCGAAAAAGGCCACAGAGGGGTGCAGAAACCGCACCTCCACAGTGGACCTGCTTTCAACCAGATAGAGCAGCGGGAGCAGAGCAGAGGATCCAGCCAGTTGCTGTTTCGACTGTACCAGTGTTTGTCAGCGGGGCTACAACAGCCGGTGCGACGAGAGGCATCACAGAACAACACCACTTGAACTTGCATCGTCTCCAGGCCGCTGCGGAGCTGTCACGGAGGATCAGTAAATATATGGTTTTTTCTAATAACTCTGTTTCAGTAACTCTTTTTTTGGGAATCGAAATTAACATGATAGCCTAATAATCAGGCATGTGGTGGGAGGGGGGTGGTTGGTTATTCTGGTAATTGAGGTGTCTGCTCTAAAATGGTGAATTTTCCTTTTTCTTCCTTTTTGTCTTTTCCTACACTTGGCCATGCAGGAGTTCCTATACTCTACCAGCCTTTCTGTTGGCTCTTTTTTTTGTTTGTTGTTTGTGTTGTTTTTGTGATTTTTTCGGACGTCACAACATTTCTCATTATTAAACAGGATAATAAAATAAGTCGTTATGTTCTGTCCTAATGTAATCAACAGATAATAATGAGTTTTTGAACGATATGGTTTTGATTAACTAGTTTCGAATTTTTCATTTGTCCATTTTTAAAAACCACTTAGCCTCTTTCCAAAGTGGAGAAATCAAAAACCAGCTGATAAAATGGTTTTTACTGTTTTCTTTGAACCGGAGTCGTGGAGGGGTTAGGAGTAGGTCTAATGAAAATTATTCGTTTCATGAGAAAAGAAAACGATAAGTACCATTTTCGTATTTTCATATAATTTTTTTTTTGTCTTTTGGATATTAACTGTCACAAATTATATTATAAATGTGTACGTATATATCATTCAAAGTCTGTGTTCGGTTTTGAAAAAACTACAAAAGAGATAGGTTTGAAATTATTACGAAAAGTAGTCATTACGTGGGACCAGATTTGATAGGAATTTGGTGCTTAAATTCGTTCAGTAGTTTTCGAGAAAAATGGAGAATAAAAAGTTTTTGGTAACGGGATTTTTTAACGATTCTGTAAGAAACTATAAAAGGTATCGGGTATAAGTAAGTGCTAATATAGTCGCGGGTCTGATAAATGTTTTGTGCCTATCAGTTCAGTAGTTTTTCAGAAAACTTGAAAATAAAAAGGTGCTGGAGAAAATTTCTAATCACGTTTTTGAGAAAACTACGAAACAAATGAGGCTGAAATTTTCAAGAAAATTAGTCCTCATGTAGGACTAAGCCTGGTAGGAGTTTGGTGTCTATTAGTTTAATATATTCCGAGAAAACTGGAGAACTAAAATTGCTGGAAAAGTGGTTTTTCCACGATTCTGAGAAAACTACAATTTTTCTCATATTTTTGGGAAAAATTCGCGACTCTGTTTTCATTGCAGTTAGGAACTTAAGATTTTGAATTGTGGGTGAATTGGCAAACTGGGTTTTCTAGTGAAGTTCTGCTGCGCTGGAGTTTTTTTTTTTTCTTGGGCTATACATTAATGAGTCAAATTGATAATTTGTTACGTTCATTCTTAGATCTTGACAACTAATTTTGGTTTATTTTATTTATTCGGTTATAGAATTTGGCAAGATGTATTCAACACGTTTGTATTAATTTCCATTATTCCGAAACAGTGACAACAAAAACGCCTAATCAAACTCAAATAGCTCAATAATACATATAATAATTTTACACAAAAATGAAACTAATAATCTAATAGGAATTAATAGTAAAACTGACTTAATTAAATTAACTTCCAATTTTATTATCAAAGACATCAAACTAATTGTAATACTTTTATTAATTATTATACATATTAACATATTTATTCCTAATTTATTTAATAACAACGATAGATTTATCATAATAAATTATTTTAAAACCCCATCCCCCATATTATGTCACTATGAGTCACTTGTCTTTCAATACCCTCAAATTTACTAAGCAGCATACTCATTCATTCGAAATTCTTATTATGTCCTTATACTTAAATCATGATTCTGGAGTGCTGAATTTGCTAATGTTGAGACACTGGGTCGAGTAGTGATTATACTTACCTTTGTGAATAAAAGCACACACAAAACTTTCACTAAAAAAAACCTCACTTTCAATGTACTTTTGTGCAGGATTTTATTAAAAAATGGATAGGAATGTTGGGGTGCAAAAGATATTGGTTGAAAATTCGGGAAAAATTTGTATAATTTCGTCAAATTTTAACCAGGTAAGTTACAGCTGTGCAAGACGTGGACAGTTATTCATTTATTACTGGTGAAAAATATGAAGACGACTACACTTGGTCTAATATTTTTGGATTCGAATAATTCTGTCAATTCAAATTCTTCGAAGTTAGTTTACACCATAATCACAAATCCAATAAAATTGACAAATTGAATTCTCCAAAAAAAAAAAAAAAAAATTAAAATCAAGAAATTCAGTCCCTTCATTTTGATGAAACTGTACCTACTTATACGGTAGTTTTTAAAATTTAATTTTTAGAATATGATGTAAATCGTCAAAATTCTTTATTTTAGTACCGGAATATTTAACCGGAAATCATCTTTCTTTACTGGGCCAATACTACATAGTCAAAGGCATAAGTGGGTACCTAAGTCGTAAATAGGTACACTCCAATAGATGCAAAGGTGAAGCTTTACCAAGATTTTTCATTTTCGCAGAAAAAAAATCAAATTTTTGGAAACATACACACAAAAATGAGTCTTACACGCATGTATATAGCGAATGTAAACTAAACGAATTTTTGGTCTGCGAAGTGGCCGATAATTTTACAATTTCTCGCACATCCAAATCTTGCGTTAGAGTGCGTAAAGTACTTTACACACTGTTGCACATCTCAATCTTGCGCGACAGTGTGTAAAATATTCGAACATATAAGTATTTTGATATTATTATTAACATTATTTCGTGAAAAGCTATTCGAACACAACATTTCAATTTTCAAAAAAATGTCTTAAATGATTCCTCAGCCTCTAATTAAGTTAGAAAACTGGGGTTTGTAATGATTGAAAGCGGATAAAATTTTTAAAATTTCTATATAATTTTCTAATTATCTTTAGCTATTTGACATCAAATAAACGAAAAAAACGCAAATTAATGTAAAAATTGCCGTTTTTTGGGATATAGAAAATTCTCATTTTTCATTTAGTGATTCCCCAGTCGCTATTTAAGCTAGAGAGCTGGAAATGGTACCTCTGAAAAGAGGAGAAAATATACCTAGATTTTGTTTTCGTTTAACTTTTTAATCAACTTTAACAATTTGAACGTAATCAAATAAAAAAAATGTAAATTGATGGAAATGTTTTTTTTTTTTTTTTTTGAATCCAGAAACGCTCTTCTTTCACTCAATGATTCTTCAGATCCTGTTTAAGCTAGAAATCTGGGATTAGTACTGACAGAAAGTGGAAAAAATTTACTTGAGATTACATTCCTTATAATTTGTTAATCGTTCTCAGCTATTTGAAAATAAACGAACAAAAAGACAAAATAGTGAAAAACTTGCCATTTTTGTGTTTTTTCATATATAATTTCTAAAATTTGTTTCCTTTATGAAATTTTTTTATTTGGAGGGGGAGTTGTTACTATACTTTTTTTTGTGCTTTAGTTGCAAAAAGTATGTTGTGCGACTTGAGTACTTGTGGGCTATTCTAATTCGTGTCAAGTTTGGAGCACTCGCCTTCGGCTCATCTGCAAACTCTCTACTCGGTAAAAAAATGGCCCACATTACGCCCTTGTCACACAATTTACTATTTTCTCTCGATTTTGTTTTTTCAAACTTTTAAATCTAAATGTTGTAATATTTCAGTCGGTAATTTTTCATGGTTTAATGTTTCAGGACCGAGTAGCTTTTTCAGGAAGAAAGGAACAGGGAACAGTTCTAAAAAAAAAATTCCCTTCAATGCGTAAATTGCTGCTTTCGATGTTAGTCAATAGTTTTCAGTTTTTAATTTAATGACCAAAATCTGCTCCCAGATGTTGGCATTTATTTTCATTTTCTGTTACTCCCTAAAGGGCTGCAATAAAAAATTTAAATTTTCTCATAACAATACCACGATAAAGAAAATTTTGCGCGGGCGTATAGCGAATGGAACATTTTGAAAATTTGATCCGCTGCGAACGAATCGAAAGTTTTGACATGAAAGCAACCAAACAGAAAAAAAAATTATACGGTTATGGTGATGATTAAATTTATTTTGCCACCGTGCTTTGTAAATATTACGACCGCTGAAGGAATAAAACCTGGAAAAGCCGAATCTTTTTTTGCTCTACGAATAAATGCGAAGGCGTATACCCATTTTCCATTCTGAGCCCCGAAAACCGTCGCCCCTGTTATTCATTTATTGCACAGCATCATGTCCCATTATGGCTAAACCACGAGGGAGTAACAGCAAAAACGTTTATTTTCGTTGATTTTGACATAATATCTTTTTTTTTCCTCTTGTCATATGACAAATAGAAGCTTGCATCATTTATAAAAAACAATAAAAAAAAAATATAGAAACCAACCACAAAAAAAAATTCTCTGGAATTTCATTGAATTCCCTTTTACTTATTTTTTTATTATTTCGTCAGAGTAATTGCCTTAATGGATAAATAAAGTGACAATTGGTACACAAATTAAAAAAAACGAGTTAGAAAGTGTGATGAAGGGAGCTAACAAAATTTAGAAAAAATAATCTTTCTGCCGCACATGCACAAAAACCACAACTTTACATGTATTTATAGAAACCATAAGCCAACGAATTTTTTGCCTGCGAAGTAGATGTTAATTTACACACTGTTGCGCAAGATTAAGATGGGCAAAAGTGTGTAAAATATTTTATACACGCCATTACAAACAGCTATATTTCAACAGTTATTGAACATATAGCCATTTAGATATTTTTATTCACTTTAATTCAATTTTGAAAAAACCTCTCAAATGATTTCTCAGCCTCTAACTGAGCTGGAGTTTTGGGGTTTGTAATACTAAAAAGAAGATAAAATTTAGATTTCCATATAATTTTAAAATTATTTCTAACTATTTGACCACAAACAAACAAATTAGACGCAAACTAATGAAAAATTTCCAGTTTTCTGGAATCTAGAAACCTCTCTTCTTTCATTCAGTGATTCCTCAGTTTCTATGAAAGCTACAGAGCTGGAAATGGTATTTCTGGAAAAAGAAGAAAATTTACTTGAATTTTGTTTTCGTTTAACTTAAAATTTTTCATCTATCTTTAACTATTTGAAAATAAACGAACGAAAAAAACGCTAATTAATGGAAAATTGTTTATTTTTGAAATCCAAAAACCTCTCTTCTTTCACTCAATGATTCCTCAGTCGCTATTTAAGATAGAAAAGCTGGGATTGGCATTGTTGGAAAGAAAAAAAATTTACCTGACACTAATTTCCCTATAACTTTTTAACCATCATTAGTTGTTTCAAAATAAACGAACAAAAAAATACGCAAAATAATAGAAAACTTGTTTTTGTGGGATTTTATATACAATTTTACAGATTTTTTCCTTTATGATTTTTATTTTTTTTGAGTAGTGGGGAGTTGTTGCAATGTTTTTTTTACATTAGTTACCAGAAGTATGGTGTTTAACAAGTACTAATATGATATTATTACCTTGTGTGAAGTTTGCAGCCCTCGAATTCGACTCATCTACAAATTCTTCAGACTCGGAAAAAATAGCCCACTTATGCACTTGTTACACAATATACTATTATTCTACGACAGTTGAAATTTAAAAATGTTTCAAAATTTGTGTTCCCTATCCTCTTTGTGTCGGTCTGTCTGAATACGAAATTAATTTGTCTAAAACTTTTTACAACCTTTCTTCCTTCATCACCTTTTGCTGACTCGCATTTTTTTTGATTTTTCATTCTTTTCCGCGTGCGCTATGTTGAAAAATTTAAGTGAGGTGAAATTCAGAAATCTTTCAAATCCAGCAAATTCGTATTGTCAGGTGAAGAATATAAAATTGTATAAGACCTATAAGTACAATTCGGTATTAAGTGAAGAAAAAGAAAAAAGGTTTATTCAAACACTTTTCGTTCGTATTCCATTTGCAGGTACGTTCTTTCCTTTTGAATTAAGTCAGATCGAAACGAATTTACGATTCGTTGAGAGAAAAGTGGATTCCAGTTCATTATTTTCATTGTGCCATGAAGGAAAATACTAGTATGAAAAAAGCGGTTTTTCAACAGTCAGCCAAATTGTTGGAAAATTGTCTCTGCAGGGCATTCCTGAAAAAAACCCTTCTTCCCGAACTTTATCAGTCGATAGTGCACCTAAAGACAAATAAAAAATGTTGAATAAACGTGTGCACTATTGTAATGGTTAAGGAGGTAGATAGTATACTGTAAGTATGACATTAACAAAAATATTCGCTTCAAAATTGTTATTTAACCATTTCGTCGGTGTAGTCATGTGGTATTCACCACGAAAAATAGAAAATAGCATATTACACACCAAGGTTGAAAAGTGAGCAATTACATGAGAGGGATTTTGTGAAATGAGTGCAGCGAGTGAGCTGGCGGAAATAATAATAATAAATCACTTAAATAAAATTACCCTTAGTAATTTTTGCACACTCTCGGACCTAGTATTTACTATAAAAATAAAATATGAAATAATAATAAATTAAATAAATTCCAAATAATAATAAAATTCGCCGTGAGCGCCTAGCTTAGGCTAACTGTATTAGCCTAAGTTTGTTCACAATGAACGAATTTTTTCCCTCCATTTTTAAATGTGTTTTTACTTTTTCCTTCCACAAAAACACCTTGGTGCTCTAATACAATAAATATAACTTTCTGTACCTCGGTAACATATCCCCCATTTTCTTTTTTTGATCGACTAGATGTAACTCCTACACTCATGTAAAATGTTTTTCTAGCCTGTCCGATCAACCAGCTTTTGCCACTCGGTAGACAAACACGTAATATTTTTCTCTCTGTGATTTTTTCATGTTTTTACTTTTCATCATTAGACAATGTGCTTTTACATGATGGTTTGATTTTTTTTCCCTGGCATGGCCAGACCTCGGTAAAAACCTCGGTTTGTAATATATAATTTATATTTGAGCACTACCTCGAGTGCATGGCTACCATTTGGAATTTTTTAAATTAATTTACATGGTATAAAATGGGGAAAATGCGATCACCTGGCTAGCTGTATGGGCTTATAGGGATTTTGGTGGCTGTCAGATGTAGTTGGCAGTCTACCACCTCGAAAATTTAGTAGAATGGGCTTGGGAAGTATAGGTGTTTATCAGTGGGTATTTAGCCTACTGGGATTGCATACCATAGAGCCATTTCCGAGTCATGTAATCACACTTTTGGATCTTGTTGAGAAAGATATTTCATATAATTAATGTTCAGAAAGCAACAAAACGTTAAAATTCTATCATAATGGCGAGTCTTTCTTAAAAAGTATAAAAAGCAGAATAAAATATCAACATCCTCATTGTGGCAGATTTAACATTTCATTTAGAAAATATAACTTCTACCTCGATGTAAATTGAACATGCTTCCATGTAAAAAGATGCTTCACGTTTTTATATGGAGGTGCGTTCACTTTATATCGAGATTATATTCATCAATGAAATGAGCTGCTTTTTATTTGAAAAATACCAGCGTAAACATTGCCTTTGTGATCATGTATTAAACAAACTCCTTTTTGTAGCATATGCATGTAAATGCTGGTTTCTCGCAGTTTTATTTTGTACTCAAAGCGGCTGATTTTAGAACTCTTCATTTTTCTCACTCCTTTTTATTTCCCCTTTATGGTTCCTCAAATTTTTTCACTTTTTTTCACTCCTTATTGATTCCTTTTCTTATTCATACAGACATGTTTTTTGTTCCTCTATTCATTTTATTACGTCTCATTAATTCTTCAAGTTTTACACCTTCTTTGTTCATCAAGGAATACTCCATTTCCCATTTATTTATTTTTATTATTTTTTCTAAGTTGAAATTATTTAAAAAAATTTTCCACCTTGGCTTTTGACTATATATAACTATATGAACTGAGCATAAAAAGAATGGCAGTACGATGAAGTTAAAGGTAATATAATAAGTATCATTGGCAGTAGGTGATTTTTGTTACAATAAGTTCCGCAACTTTTCTATTAATTGAATCCTTTTTCATTTTGGTTACAATTACTTTATTTCCCCCTTGTTATCGATCTTTCAAACATGAAGAATGTCAAAAATCATCAATAAAAAGCAAATGGGGGACCTTATTCTTCCAACAATACTTATTTACAAGATATCTTGCCTTCACGTTTTTATCGCTATACTCAGTCTATACAGTTATGAGTAGTCAAAGACCTTGGCTGAGATTCAAATCTACGTCTCCTGAGTGACAGATCATCACTCTACAAACTGCTCTACAAATGCTGGTTGAGAAAGTGGTTTAAGTTTACCTTCATATGTTTGTAATGAACTGCGTTTCGAGTATTTTTCTCTACAAAAGAACATTTTTTTTTTTAATGTCTCAAAACCAGGATTCCCTATACGTGTTTTTAGGTAGATGCTACCAACACAGGGTTCATGGAACCTTGAGGGAGACAGTGGTTTACATGCAGGGCGACCGAATTATTTCTTGGTACCGGTAGCCAGCCAGTTTAAATATGCCTTACCGTACATAAAGCGTACCTACTAACTGGGGCAATTGTCAAAAGGTGAGGCGGTACCTTATACAGACCGCAGCACGTATACTGTCAGTGAGTATGTATTAATTACATACTCACTTACTTCAGTTTACCATTTAACGGTAAACGTAGAAACGCATTGTCTGTATGAGTGCATACAGACGATGTAATTTGTTTAACATGCAATGCACTATTAGTATGGGTTTGCAACCCGTCTGTCGACGCAGGGCCGAGCCCTGAAAGGAGGAAATGAGGGAAACGTCCCCACAATTTTATAAAAAATCTAGTTGCTACAAGTGTTGATGGGCTATTTTTCTACTGAGTGTGGAGAGTTTGCAAACGAGCCAAGGTGAGTGCTACAAACTTCACAGGAGTAAAAATACCCCACTGTAGGCCTTGTAGCAAAATATACTATTTTACTTTTACCCCACTTCATACAGCAAAGATGCTCAGAGTTTCTAAAGTTCTAAGTATACTAACAAATCCAAGACAGGATTAGCAGCTAATTCTTCAAATTGCTTAGGTACCTATACATAGAGTAATTAAGGAAAAAGTTAAAAGCTAATTGATCATATTTTTCATAATTCGTTATATTATTTTGGCTTGGTTATTTCAGACAACTGAAACCGTTGATGATACAGTCATTTTCTGGTACAAAAGTTCAGTCGTTTTATTTATTTTTGGGTGAAAACAAAAAGGAAATTACAATTTTCACTTCTCCTCTCTCCTGATCAGCCCGTCGAACATATATGCGAAATTCAAAACTTCTTCAAGTTTATTACCTTCTAACCTCTCAAATATGATTGGGGTAATCTGAAAATGAAAAACATGGACGAATTCGATTAGCCAAAACTTCAAAATCCATTAGAATAATGATTATTTTTGAGAAAAAAAACCTTACGTTTCGCTGAAAAATTAAAATGCGATGTAAAATTCTGAAATCTTTATCAGACAATGTTGTAAACCGTGATGAAAACTGAATAATATATTATATACGGTTGTGTGAAATGGAAAAAAAAAGGGAAGAAAAGGAAAGAAAGGTTCTTTGGAAAAAATTTATTTTTCTTCGCATCTCATTTAAGTACATGCTTTTCATTCGTGCAAAGTCAAGTTCAGTCAAGTTGACGATTCATTGCACGCAATCAGTCCATTTTAATTTTCATCGTGCAATAAAGATGGCAGTGAAAACATTTTATAGTCTATTCAGCGAGAAACTGCCAAAACATGACGTATGTATACGGATGTGGGGGTACAGAAAAGGTATCTACCCTTTGGAACAAAATACCCATCAATATTTCTATCAAAATTTTTTTTTTTATTTTTGCTTTTCCCTGCTCATTAATGTAATACGTTGCTTATTTCATTTTGGCAATCTCACGCTGAATGAAATTTAGGATAGGTATAGGTGAACCTTTCTATTTTATGTTTTCGTCATTTTTAACGATTTGCCAAAACAAGTAGGCTATTTTATGTCAGAGCTTATAAATATGTATTTAATGGGCAGTACATACAAATATGGCTTTCACATAAAATTATTATTGAGACTCATCTTTTTTTTTTTTCTTTTTGTGCAAGTTGGTAACTTTTTAATGAGGTAGATTTTTCAAAATACGTTCTTCATAACTGTATTAAAATTTATCGCTAGAATTACCATGAAGCTGAAAAACTTTATCGTTCATCCGAATTGTGGAACAAATTCGGGCGCCAAATTTGTGAATTATGGAAGACAACCCACAAAGGAAGCGAGACCTGAAACAAATGTTAGTGCAGACAAGTGTAAAGTAATAAAATGTCTAACGCTATAAGGCCAAAATTATAGCTATATTCTTGTAAACTGAATTTAGGTGAGTGTAAAAAAAAAATGTGGTATGTCAACGCCAATTAGGGTGGATACATGCCACAAAAGAACCTAGTTGATTGCACACTTTTCTTCCAATTTACTTCTAAGAAATTCTCAAATTACTTGCGAGACCAGCAAAAAAAAAAAAACTGGAGTCCAATTTTGATCGAAATTTTGAGGACTTGACAACAAAATCTAGTCTAAATAGCTGCCAGAGTCAACGTTCAACAATTTTGAACGCTTGAGTATTTTAGCCAATGAATAAAGTGTGACAATTTAAAATCATAAAAATGATTTCCCTACCCTTGTTACTTTGAATAACCCCTATATTAAGGAAGATTGAGACATATTAGGACCGGGCTGATCGGACGTACAAATTTATCGCCTAGTCAGATATACTTGTTATAAAAGTAAAAGTATGAAAATAAAACCAGTGTATTAAACATACTTGTTAAAAAGAGCAAAACAAAACCAAGTTTAACAAGACACAAAAGGATTTGCGTTCATGAGAACATTAAAAGCAACAAAACAAAAGGTAAAAAGTACAAAATGATAAGATAAATAGGTACTCACACCCTGACATTTCAAAACGGATGAACATAGACAGCTCTCATGATCAATCAAATACAGAAATCTTCAGTTCCATTGATCGTGGAGATTTCTGATTGGCCTGTATTTTTCTCTCCTCAAATGGAACCAGTTCAAGAGAAGGGAGAAAAATACAGGTTAAACATGGAAATATTTCAAGCTTGGTGAAAACTGGACAAGCTTCAATTTTTGTATTCCAACGGACTAAAATCACGCGTATACCGCAGAATCATTGCATAGATTATCCATCAGTTAAAATGGTAAATTGGAAAGGTTTGAGAATATCCCTAATAAAAAAAATATAAAAAGGATTTCTTAAATTTAAAAATAATAATAGAAAAAAAAACAAGAACAATAAATTTGAACCTAATATTAAATAGGTACCTATCCTTTATCAGAATTAAAAAGACGACTTTTGCTTAAAAAATTAAAAACACTAAAACTAAATAAGAAAAATACTGAACTAAAACTGTGAAAAAAATTAACCAAAATAAAAATAAATTATCGTAAATAATTCAAGAAAGAAATTATCAAAACAGAAAATTCATGAGTATTAATAATAAAAGATTCTTTTAGATAGAAGGCAAAATTTTATTTTTTCCTAATTAAGAATTCTTAAATTTTGAAACTCTATTGTTTTGTAAATCGTTCAGCTTCAAGAAATAGAACAAAGTTGGTTGATTTAGATATTAGACTAATTGGCAAGATCTGGTAACGACATAATATGATCTACGTAGACTTAAAACACTGAAGATGGTACGTGTTAGGCTTATTTAGGCTAATCAAATGAGCCCTTATGCACTTATTTTAGTCCACTTGGACTACAATTATGATGATATTTAGTGATTGTATTTGCTTTTGACTTGAACTGAAATAAGTAGGGTAAGGTTACCAAAATCGTATCACATTTCACTTTAGCCACCCATAATTACAAAAGTAATATTTTTAGAATCACCAGTGATATATTTTCTGATTTTTATATATCTTTACTTCTATTATATTCTCATTCACACTAGCCTCACTTAAATTTTGTTAAAATTACAGCTGATTTTATCAACAAACTCCAAATAGTACACTTTAGGGAACTAATTTCCTAAATTGTACCAGTTAGTTTCCTAAATCGTACTTGTGATAATTTTTTCCATTTCTATAGCTTATTTTATTGTTTTTGGTATTAGTTTTATTTTTATTTTAATTTTTACCATATTTTTAGAGATCTTTTTAATAAATAAATTGCAATAGCTACTAGTCAAAATGTTGTGAAACACGTATCAATAAAAAGTGGTAAAATTTAGGAAATAGTATTCACTTCCATTATAAAACTAGAAACAATTTTGGAAACTCATCGGTGGTATGATTTACGAAAAATATAAAACTTAAATTTTACATCTTCAAACGATAATGTTAATCAAAATTTTCTGAAAATACATGAAGAAGCTTTTAAATTCAACTAAATTAACAATTTTGAAAGCTGAAACATTTTTTTCAAGTTTAAACTTATTAAAACAACATGTATAAATTATTTGTCCTTGGGTATGATTTTTTTCTTAGGCATGCGTAAAGAAGGGGAAAATGGGTATATTGAGAAAATGTTTGGTTCCCTAGTGGTTATTGGTATTTAGTTTCATTATTCACCATATATACCAGTAATTTACTCTCCCATTTTTTAAATTACATCAGAGGTAGAATTTAGGAAACAGTTCGATTTTGCCAACCTTGCCCTATCTTGAGATCTGATAAAATTACAATGGCGTATTTGGTGGAATTGTAATACTTAGGTTATTACGTATAGTATATTATCTATCAAGTAAATTCCAATGTTATACTTGCTTTGGCCCTCTTGGATTCAAGTTGTGAAGAAACATATCTACACTCGCCAATTCTATTCACTTTTTACTTTAATTGATGACTTGTGTAAAAAAACATGAAAGACAGGCAAAATAATGACAGAGAACAACAAAAACTATTATTATCTCTTAAATCAGAGAGTTCAATAGGAATTTTCTCTATTTATTGATTGCTTTATCCTAATGAATTGATTTGCTGTCAATGCTGTCCATATAATAAGCGGTCTGATTTTCTTAAGTTTTAGTGTGTTTGTTTTGGGACTTTCTCCCATAAATGGTTGTCGGTTGTCCCCTTAGTTCTGGGTCCCTAATTGGCGGTTTCCACTATATTTAAACAATAATTCTTATATGACTTTGAGATATTCAGATATCCAGAATTAGAGAAGACCAATGTGACGGGTAGTTCAGTGCGACAAGTTTCGGTTAGTTTTTCGTGTGAAAATTTCGTGATGATATTGCTCCTACAGCTCGAGAGTATTTTTCAGTATTATTAGGTATTTAAAAAAATAAATAAATAAATAAAACGAGAGTTAATATATGTAAGAGGGTGCGTCACATTTATGATGGATGTATTTTTCGGGTGTTGATCAAATTTAAAATTTGATTTTTTGTCGTCTCCCTTCGTAGCCCGTCGGTGATTCATTCAATCTCTGTTTTGGCGATATATGTCGATAAATTTTTTCGAAGAGACAAATTTGAGTTGATCATTAAATGTTTTAAATAAAATAGGTTTCACAGTTCAATTCATCTTGTTGATAATGAAAGAAACCTGGACAAACAAAGCTTTTGTTTCTTGAATGATGATTGAAGGCCCAACACTTGAGTGGTATTGTGATGTTGTTGCTGTTGAGTGGTGTTGACACAATATGATGAAATGATTCAAAGTCATCAGCCCGTAGAATAGGACACTAACTGGCAAATTAATTTTTTGGGCAAATATTATATAGGTACAACTTTCAGAAAGTCTATCTTTTTCTGGTCTTTACAATTATTTGAATGGATGAAATTGTTCAGCTGGACGCACAAGAAGAGTCAGGCTATATACGTCTGTTGATCTGCTGGCAGCTCTAAAGACTGAAACCACATTTACTAGGCTTACGTAATTTGCAGAAAACTTTATATTTTTTCATGTCGCACGATATGCTAATTGTGACGTCATCAACTTATAATTATATTTTAATTTACAATAATTGTATAATCGATTTCGCGTAAATTAATAATTATTCTGGCAGCAGTTCGAGAATAATCTTCCCATTAAACATTTTATTCATGTTTGTACGTAGATGTACCATACAAAATTCCAATTCGGTGCATGTGAATATGACTAAGCCAGGGGAAATATTACACTTATGCACATATTAACTCGCACCATAGCAGAGAACGTTACTCGCAGCAAATGTTAATAGAAAAAACAAAAAAAATAAAATTGAAGAAAGGAAAGACTGATGTTGACCTAAGGGACGCATTTTCAGGTAATGGTACAATAAGGTGCGCAAGTGTGACTTCTTACTTAAAGTGAATAAAATAGGAGTTTCATTTCACATTATGCTCATCTATAATGTTGGTCAAAATGGTAATTTTAAATTTCCTCTTCCACCCACATTAAAATAGTTTTTCTGTCTTTGCTACCTTCCTGTTAGAAAATCGCCCCTCCCCTTAGCAAGTCGAAAGGATAAAATTTTCTTTTCACAGATTGAAACAAATCAAAATGGCATCGTGAATACAGTGGTAGAAATTAAATACCGATACCTACCATAAAATTGAAATGAATTAGAGTGTTAACACTTTTCAAATATCGAAATTTTTGGACATTTCGTTTAAACAAGTGGATATGCATAACAATTAGAGCGATACTGAGGGGCATGGGTGGCTAAACTCTCTTCAAAACTTGTTGAAGTAGTCCTCGAAAAAAAAAAAATTAAGAAGAAATAGTACCTACATATTTAGCTAAGAAAGAGTGAAGTGAGAAGTTACTAAGGAATTGAAAATTGCAGCACAAGCCGCAGAGAAAGTGCTGTAGTCACATGAGTTGTTATTACTCTCTTCGAGATTGAGTTGCGTATCGTTATGTTCCCAACCAAGTCATACCAGCAATCCTGCACTCCTGTAGGCATCTATCATAATCATTATTGCATCATTCATTTTTTATTCACGAATACATGGATGATAGAACAGCTTGTATTGTCAACTAATTAATAAAATATTACCATTGAAATAATGTTATACCTAAAAATATTGAATACATATTGTGGCGACTTCCTACCAGTGATGTCGAGTGTACTTGTGCACTCGCTGGTAGGTCGTGTGGCCTGTCCCTACATTAGTAGGGCAAACACGTTTTTGGTTCACGGGTTAGTAGCCCACCATTACTAATCTTATTTAATACTGAGCAAGGTTCACGCACACATACACAAGGTCTAAGTGTATTTTAACGCCTGCGCATACCGCTGTGTCCTACACATATAATATGATTTTTTGTACCACACACCACATACTGTTAAAAAATTAAGCATTTAAAAACTTCGTTCATTTTTTCATTCAACTTCAGCGTACTTTTAAGACTTCATAAAAAGTTACAATTTAATATGAACATTATCCAACGTAAATAAACATATTAGTGAGCTGGTGCGTTAATGGTAACTTTCTTAAAACTTTTTAGAAGGTTGTAAAAATGTTATACGTTGAACTTGGAAAATGATATGGGAATACTATGCCTACATATACTTTCCAAGTATATGGTGCAAAAAAGATTGGAAGTATTAAAACGTTTTAAATAAGTTCAAAAAATGTAATTACGAGACAGGACCTTGAGGGCCCCCCATTATAAGGACTCAAATTTTTTTATTTTATGTAACTCTTATTAAACGTGAATAAGAAGTATACCTATAACAGTGTAGCCAATAAAATTATTTAAGGAAAAAAGGAAGAAAGGAAGGAATTTTACTTCATGTATTGATATATTATTTTTTATACGCTTTTATTTAACACACTGCAGAGGCGTGTTCAGAATCAAACAATTTTTTGGCTGAGTGAAAACAATTATATGTGACGCTGGTTAGAACGCACTATATCTTTTGATTCTGAATGGTTAAAGTGAACTTTTACTCTTTTGTAAAGTTATATCTCTTATAATTTTTAATGAAACGCTTCCTCAATTGTCATACTGTGAGTGTGTGTGACTGAGGCTCATATTCACAAACATCACTTTAACCTCCCTTCACTTAAAGTTCACTTGGAAATGACTTTTGGCACAATTTTGTATTTAGGATTGTGGTAACATTTTATTTTCACATTGGAACTCTCATAAGAGATATAATGTTCCCACATTTTGAAGTACGAAATTGTGCAAAAAGCTTTTTTTAAGTGAAAATTTATATGAAGGAAGGTTGAAGCGACGTTTGTGAATATGGGCCTAACACCCATATTCACAAAAGTCACATTTAACCTTCCTTTACTTAAACCTCACTTTAAAACAATTTACTGCACAATTTTGTGGTGAAGTATATGATAATATAGTATTTTTATGTGAGAAATGCTTAAGAAATAACTTCGACTATAAAGTACTGGATGAGTAAAGAAACATGATTTATTTATTCTTTCCTTGTGAATTTAAGGGACATCTTTATCAGATGTATTCAAAATTGGTGAACTCAAGAAAAACATCAAAACTATATGCTCTAAGTACATTCAAGTTGCTTACTTTTTCTCTCGCATGTCTTAAAATTAAAAAGTGCATTGGTCTTATGGAGCTTTACTGGTCCCGTATCATAAAGTCCAAGGCTTTAGGCACATCATGTGCGTTAATGTTTACGCTCATTATCCAAAAATTTTGATGCTGAGTGCAAGAGGTGAGTGTTAGTGTTTTTACACGACTAAGCTCAATGCTCAAGTTGTGCCTGAGGCCAAAGAGAAATCCTATAAGAAAATACAGCGTTATCAACACATTCTTTAATACAAAATTGTGCGAAAAGCTGTTTTAAAGTGAACTTTGGGAGATTAAAGTGACGTTTGTGAATATGGGTATGTGTGTTAGTACTGGAGTATTTCACACATTGTTTTACACATAATAAAAGTGTATCATTAAAAATTAATTGTGGGAACCACCATACCATGTCTAATATAAAATACATTTGCCAGTTATAGTCGGTGGTGAGATGGCCGTGCGGTTAAGTTCACCACTTTTAGCTGGCAAATATGTAGGTCCCAGGTTCGATTCCCCGAGCCAACAAAACCTACATCTGGTGACCCTTGACGTGTGCTGGACATGCACGCACCCTAGTGGTGCATGGTGGAACTCACAACTCTCCTTCCTAACTTGAGTCGCCGATAGATGGCACCCTATATAGTAGAAATAGAACCCATATAGGTAGTATAAGCCTGAGTGATAGGTATAAGAGGTGTTTCTGATTCCACCCAACCTCTCACAGCATCTAATGTCATTCAACTCGTGTTGAGTCTCTCTAGGGGGGGAGTGTGTGGGAACCACCATACCCTGTCTAATATAAAATACATTCGCCAGTTATAGTCGGTGGTGAGATGGCCGTGCGGTTAAGTTCACCACTTTTATCTGGCAAATATGTAGGTCCCAGGTTCGATTCCCCGAGCTGACAAAACCTACATTAATTTTTACTTAACTTATTAAAGGAACTGATTGTTAGTTACGTACAACTATTTTATGCAATGTCTGAGGTGTATATACATATATGATGTAGGAATGGTGAAGAAGGATGGTTGGGATTCGGTGGCCTATGGTCTATTGGCATAAATGTTTCAATCGCATACTGAAGCATTACAATAGAACCGAACCCAATTCACCGCCATTTTGGGTCGAGAATGTGAGGGCACGGCGGCTGGTCTCGAACTCGCCAACTTTTGATTGCAAAGCCAAGCACCTAACCATCACACTACGTGCAGACTTCTCAAGAAAAAGAGAAAGAAAATTTTTGTGGTATTTACTGAGAGAAAAATAGTGGCGTAAAATAAGAATTTCCGATCCATTCAACGTACTTAAATATAATTCAATAAAGTTGAATGTAACCCCCATACTATACGTCTCAAAGGAAGAAAATTCATAAAAATAAATTTGGAAGTCGAATTTTTACTGATACATAATACAACTTATCTAATCTATGCACATTTATCATTACTCTTGTACAGCATTTTAATGTGGGCTATTTTTGTCTTTAGGAAGATCAATTGTTAGTGTCTGATAAGTTCCGCAGTGCTTTTCGAAAGATTCATTATTTTCAAGCTAACAAATTTTAAAAGGATAAAAAATTGTAAAAAATAGAAAATTAATCGTGGTAAAGGATAAAAAATTCCTACATAATTCAAGAATAAACTATTTGTTGATGAAAATGCTATTTCGCGTAGTTGTCGCGATGAGTATTTGTATTTTAAAGTCATTTAAGGTACGTTTATAGAAGAGAAAATGTTCCGCAAGTTGTTCTTCTTGACATCAGCAAATCCATCAAAATGGTAGCGTGAGCTTAAAATTCGAGTAAAATTCGAACAATAATTTTTGCTATACGTAACTAATTTGAGGGTACTGCTGCTATTCGGTATATTCAATAAGCTTACGCAAACAATTTTTAGATCAGAAAATTTGACGGAATTTGTAAGTGTACACTACGAACCTTCGACAAGTACCTACCCACCTATTTGCAAAACAAAACTTACAATTTGGAAAACAAATTTTGCAGTAATTAAATGGTTGAAAATTTACGGTAAAGTGTTACGATTAAATGAAATACATATGGTACCTACATATTTATTAAAAATATTTTTAAATTTTACAGTACAAGCATTTTACTGGTTCATTCATTTATAATCATTTTCTGTGAGCGAAAGAGGTTTAAAAGAAATTTAAAATATTTTAATTTTCGAAATTATTACGTGAGTATTATAATATTTTTCTCATATTCAAAGAAATTCTTGAGAAGTTCGAAACCTGGTTCATCAATGAAATTGACTCGATGAGGCTCGTTTGCTCTTTGCAACCCATAAGGGATGATAAGGGCGGCTAATAGTGCATCGCCTGTCCCATTTAAACGTGTAAATTTATTTAAATTAACTAAAAAAAACCACACGAATCGGTCGTTCGATAGGTATAAATAACCGGATAGTCAAAATATAGAACGTAATTAATACAAAACGTTGCCTACATCATTAAAAAAAAGAAGACTTTATTTCACCACTAATACGAACAGACACGAGAACTCGGAGCCATTCAGACAAATTTTAATTCGGTGTAGAATTGATATCGACCCGCTGAAAATACGTCAATTTGCTCACATGTGAAGGTAGAGGTACTCAACGATATGAAAATAAAAAAAAGTTTTGTATCTACGAAGGTAAACGCTTCGATGAAAAAAATAAATAAATTACGGTATGGCGTTACGTTGGCTTTTTGTTGAGCGGTGAATTTCAGCAGAAACAGCTGGAGATTCATGTTTTCATCCGTCGAATCGCAACGATTTTTTCATTCAAATACAAAACGAACAAAAAAAAAATAAAAAACGAAAAAAAAAAAAATGCAAAATATTATACAAGTGCAACCGTGTCAACAATTTGTGCGAAAAAAAACAAAAAAAAAAAAACAAAAACAAAACAATAACAAAGTGCAAAAACGTATAAAGGTGTACAAGAGTGCATAAAGAGTACATATATATATGTGTATATATATATTATATATATCGACTACTGTGCTTTTTTTTTATTCCATCGTTCGGCTAATCAAACCAACTCACCGGCACGTTTTATTTCACCATGACTGTGAAATCGACTTAAATCAATAGCGGCTGCCGATTTCGACCAAATTATACAAAAGCCTAAACTTAAAAATGCCAGTTCTAGGCTAATTTTAAATTTACTCATCTCTTCCAGCGTATACGTGTCGATCAACTTATTGTCGACCGTTTTTATGTCGTATAATTATACTGGCAAAAGGTGGTGATGCGATTAAGTCACAAAAGGCAGATTGAAATAAAAATAAATAAATAAAAAAAAAAAAAAAAAGGTGAGAAAAAACAACGAAAAAAAAGATGAAAACTCAGATGAAAATATATCGTTTTTTCCCAATCCTTGTATATTTACTGATAGGCTATAGACTTTCTCAGGTAAATAAATTGAATTTTACAAAACCAATTTCTTTCGTTAAATAAATTATTTTCTTCTCGATTTTCAAAAAAAAAAAAAAAAAAAAAAATTTTCAGATCTCGATTTTTACTTGCTTTTTCGAGATACAATACGGATATTACAAAAACGTAATATACATAATACTAACGAATTATTATGTATAAATTATTATATGCAGACTGATAATGAATAGAAACGAGCAGACGACGACGACGGCGACGACGACGACGGTGACGACGGAACTGTAACGAACAAAGCTCGTCTACGAAATGGCAGCCACACTTTCGTCACGATGTGTCGAAGGGGGGTTGAATTTGGTACGGGGCGAGTTGGCAACGGAGCAAATTCATGCGCTTCTGGCTGCCTAGAAATGACCAATCAAAGCAACATGTAGCAGAGCAGCCTAGCAGCACACCGCGCCGTACCTAAAAAATAAAAAAAATAAAAAGACAACGAAAAACCTCCCCTTTCGTCGCGCACGGCAGTTTCATCGTTGCGGTACCTACAGTATAATACCTACGTGTGCTCCTGTCGGCTGTTCGGGGTTGCATGATGGGGGGGGGTCTGAAGGGGTTCTAACGTTTTTATTACTACCGCTGTCGTCGTCGTCGTCGTCGTCGTCGTCGTCATACCATTTCGCCTATATACGTTCAATGCACACAGCTCCAAGAATAAAGTTTTCCCGCATAAAATTTCCCTTTTCCGACTCTCTCTCTTGCACACACACACACGCACACACACACACGCACACACGAACATTCACCCACTCGCTTTCTCTATATTTCTATTTTGGCTGGTTTTTCTTTTTTCTCTGCAACAGAAAATGAGGAAAAACGACATCATTTAGCCGCAACGATTACCATCTGTTGTCGAGTTCAAGTTGCTGTTGCTACTGTTACTGTCCCGACTTTATTCGTATCCAATTCTTTTGTTCGTTTTTTTTTTTTTTTTTTGCTCTCGTTCGCTTTTCATTTTTTCTCTTATTTTTATTTATTTACTTTTTACCTTGGCACTTACTATTATTACCCGTCATCCCATGAAAACATGAGACAGTTTACACCATCGACGTATACGTCCATACAATTTTAGTTTTCCAATTCCGATTTTATTGTAACAGATTTTACGCGCACTTTATGCGTATACGTACTTACTTATTTGAAAGTTTTCTTACCAATTTGTTGGTTATTTTTATTTTCATTATTGTGTCGTTTTTGAGAATAATTCTAATTTTGAATTCGAAAAAAAAGTAAATGTAGGTAGGCGAAGCCCCACAGCCGTAACTGAAGTGGAGTGGGTACCGACAACGACTTCACCCACAAAAATATGTGGTATCTCTACGGGGGTGGCTTCAATTCATGAGGAATTCATCCTTGTGAGCTCCGATAACATTCACACTTGACTTCAAATTTTAACCAAAAACTTCAAGTGGAAAAAATAAAATTTTTGTGGTGTCCGTATAAGCCGGTTATCCGGATCTCAAGAAAGAACCCCCACAATTAAACTTACCAATCATCATTCTCAAAATAAATATTCATATTATATGTATATATATTACCTCATTTTCATACCTACTCTCACCCCATATCAATGCACACTCCCCTCACTTCACCACTCAACCTATGATATTAATATTTTAATACATTCTGAAAAGAAACTTCACTTAATACCGAAAACTATTAAAATAATATTAAAAATATCTGTTAAAACAACACTTACCTCCGTAAATATTTTGTAAAGTTAAAAATCCAAATATATTTTTTTCTTATCTTTACCTTAACTGACTTCATATGTATCCACGGAGTGGTGTCCAAAGAAATCCAGAATTTACTAGAAGAAACTCTTCCAGGAACCAACATGTTTCAGCAACACTCGAATCTTTCGACCCAAATCTGATTTTTTCTGGAAGCTCGAATTTGGATGGCCAGGTACTGATTCATCACACGTCTGATGGCAGCAGCGACAATTTTTTGGGCAATATTTCGATTTTCAATTTCGATCTGAAAATTATTCGAAGGCTTCAGAAAATTTGCCTTCTTTCTAGAAATAATTTAGTTTGAAACGTTTTTTTATAAATTTTTCAGGAAATAATCTTTCCTTTTTGGGTATTGGAAAGTTTTTAATAATTATTAACCGGTAGCGCACTTTCCAAAAATTTAAGTTACCGAAAAACACCAAAAATATTCATGAAATTTAACAGCGGACTACTTTACGTCTTTATTTTTGTAGTACTGAACAAAAGCTAATAAATAAATGGTGGCCTCGTTGACTTTGCACTATTATTTTCTAGAATACTTTACAACAATACTAGAAAGCACTGTGCGACTTTAACTGAATGATAGTAAAAAAGTGAAGAAAAGAGTCCTGTATCCTGTCAAAATTTTCTAGTAGTTGCCCCAGGTTTAAACAGGCAAAGCAGCTGATTGGTTGAAAACTTTCTGGTATGAGAACCAAATTTTAAAATATTTTTTAGAAAGAGAACCCCCTTGGGCCGAAATGAATTAAAAAAGATGGAAATTGCCAAAGAGAAATTTCGAGAGGGAATTTTCCTCCGTTTAAGGGCGACATCGTTTTTAGAGACAGAAAAGATCAAAGAGTTTGGACAGAGATGAAAAATAAAAGGGGAATGATTTTAGAGAGAGAAAAGATCAAAGAGTTTCAATGATCTGAGATAGATGAAAAACAAAAAGGGGATTTTGACGGCGTCGCCTGGGAAGATCAAAGAAAATACAAAGTCTCTTTCGCAATTTTGCCTAAAACTATTCATAAAAAATTTGGACTGAGACAAAAGTTAACCCATGGCGCCTCATTTTTAACGGATGTAAGACAATTTCTGTTCTAAACTTAGCTTTTTCTTCTCAAAAATATTTCGACACCAGGATTTTTTCATATTTTTTAGAGTTTAAAATTTAAGGGATAAAACTTGGAGCTTTTGTGAGAAAAATAGAGTCAAGTATTTCTTTTTGAAATTGGGAAAAGTTTATAAATTTTTTATTTTGAGAGGTTTATTTACCACAAATACTTGGACCACATCACACACGTTAGAAATGAAACTTTGCTCCTCAATAAACGTATCCGAGGATGTATCACACAATAAAATAGTAAACATTTTTCTAACCTACTCTTATTGTGTCACTGGGGGCCCAATGAATGGTTCAGTCCAAAAATTAATTGTAAATTTGAACTCGGGGTCTTACAAAATATGATCGACGATAGATCATTCAATTTTTTAAGAAAAAATTATCTTAACCCCTTCTTGACTGGGGGACCTATTGAATGATTAAATCCAAAAACGAACTGAAAATTTGAACTCAGTGATACAAAAAACATAACTTCCGAAAATATATCAGTGGCGTACCGAAGTTTAGGTGTCTCAAGGAACCTCAGCCTTCCTAGACTTTCCCAAAAAAAAAGAGAAAACCGATTATACAATATACGAAAAACATGTAATTTAAATCATGTTCCAATCTTGCTGACCAATGTGAGTATTGTATCTTAGATTGTTGCTTTGGGAGGTGGTTATTTGGGAGAAAAAATTTTTCGCTCGCTTCGCTCTCAAAATTTAGCCTATCACATTTTTTTTGAAACATTTTCATGCTCCTAAAAATTACGTTATGTATTATAGTCGCATAATTTTTGTTTTTATTTTTTGCACCGAGTAGGGTGACGATAAGGATCAAAAAAATTGAAAATTAAATTTTGGTATTAATTCTTATCAGTCTCCTCCAGAGAAAAATCCGGGGTACGCGCCTGGAATGTATCATTCGATATCTGGACAAAAAATTAATTTCACCCTTTTTTAGGGTCACAATGGGCCCAATGAGAGGTTCAATCTAAATATGAACAGAAAATTTAAACTCAGCGCCTCAAAACTCATAGATAGAATTTAAAAAATCGGGCTTCGTCACAACCTCCGGTTCAAATTGAAATAGTTACTTGTGAATTCTGGTTATTGAAGTTGCTCTGTGAGTGGGCATAATTAATAAGTAATTAATGCGCAGTTAACGTATCCAGCGGATTACCTGTATCAAGGCTGAAAAACACGAGCAGGCTACCTATCTAAATCATCTAAATCGTGTGCAAACAGAACAACCGACAAAAGCAACTAAATATTGCTCTTATCGAGAATATACTTCATTCGACGAGACCAAGACTAAGAGTAATTTACGGAGTTACTTACTGGAAAAAAGATGAGCCATTGAGGTTCATAAAATCTGTGATGTTGTAAGTGAAAATTAACTAAGAGCTAACAGCAGGTAGGTATCTGGAACCGTTACGATAGGCTTAGTGGAAGAAGTGAAAACCAAGTACCTACCTGTTCATCACTTTTCTTCACTTTCTGTATTCTTAGAATTTATATCATCCAATTGTGATTGTGCATATTGGGAAGTGGATATTGGCAATTACTGTTTCGATACTTCGAATGGCTACATACACCTACGTACACAGGAAACTCGAAAATAAAGGATCGATTATTATTACTGTTGTTTTGGTCTAAAGTGCACGGAGAATCTTTGCATTTCTTGTGCTTAAGCAAAGTATAACATAAAACTTAAATCAAAATCTTTAGGGGGTTACTCCTACAAACTTTTGCAAACATTATGATCTCATTAATTACCAGATGCCCCAAAATTACACTGCTTCAAAGGCAAACACTCGAGATGAAAAGTATTCAAGAATACTCAGCTTCGTTGCAATAGCAGTCAAATACTATCGATGATAAATTCTTGCTAAGATAGGTAATGTCTAGTTTTCTTGGAAACTAATGGACCAATAGTCACCTAGACTAGATTCTATATAAAGACTACTTTTTATGAAAATTTTAACCGTATACGTTTTGTAGTTTTTCTAAAACGGAGAACCAAATTTTTAGGCGATCCACGCGTAAATACATAATATAGGTACATAAATATAATTTATTACAAGTATAAATAAAAAACATTCGGTCAAAATGGGAAAATTATGTCATTAATTTTCTTTTATCGTGAAACAGAAAATTTTCAACACACCCATCCCTAACCCCTCCATGAGATCAATTTTAATAATCCATTTTGAAAGAAACTAGGTGAAAATTGCAGAAGAAAAGCAAGTCGACTGTGTTGCTTGCAGTATCATTTTCTTATTTACGGCGTAAGAGGTTATGTGTGTCTTTTCAGCGTTACATTAAAATCGGTTTTCGCCCAGTTTTCTTGCAAACGGGAGTGGGGATGATGAAAATTATCCGTTTTATGAGAAAAGAAAACGATTGGTGCCATTTTCCCATTTTGACCTAATTTTTTTTATGTTTATACGAATATGTATGTACGTATATATCGCCTAAAATTTTGTGTTCACGGCTTTGAGAAAACTACACTATGGATAAGGCTGATATTTTCACGAGAGATAGTTCCCATATTGGAGAAAGTTCGAAAGAAGTTTGGTGCCTATCGGTTAATTAGTTTCTGAGAAAACTAGTGAACAAAAAATTACTGGAAAAGTCGTTTTTCTGAGATTCTGAAAAAATGACGAAAGAGATCGGACTGAAATTTTCACAATAGATTATCCTTATGTTAGTGCAAGCCTGATAGAAGTTTGGTGCCTATTAGTACAGTATTTTCCGAGAAAACTGGAGAAAAAAATTGGAGAAAAAAATTTTTTGTTCACCGTTTTAAGAAAACTACGAAAGGAATATAGAGCTAAAATTTTCACGGAAGGTATTATTCCTTATACGGAACCAAATCTGATAGGAGTTTGGTGCCTATTGGTTCAGTAGTTTCTGAGAAAACTAGAAAACAAAAAAGTACTGGAAAATAGGTTTTTTGAAATAAAACATCGATAGATCGATATTTTTGTTGGGACTACCAATCCTCCACGCCTCATACCTTGTACATTTAACACACTTCTCGTAATACATTATTTTTTTCTCTTACATGTTATTCTCTTGTCTGCGGTTACACTGACTGAGGTGACACACTTTCATACCATGTACTTTATTTTCTATTAAAATATATTCAGTGACGATCTGCAATACGAACATAATATGTCTTTCTTCTCTGGTTTTATCCTCTCGTACCTCTACAAATTTTTGTTAAAGATATTGATAACTATAGATAGCTTTTCGTAATTTTTTTTACCTTAAACTAGCAATGAAATATCGATTTATCGATATTTATCAGATATCCTCCTCCTCTCACACTCTTGCGAACACTGAACTATCTTTCAGTATACACTATTTTACTTTTATACTTGCGGCTACACTGATACTCGTTCTGCCTCTCATTCGTTTACCTTCGTACATCTCCGCTATGTACATACATTTCATACATGGGTACGTTACTTATTTCCATTGCTGCAATTACACACTTCTGAAACGTAACTTTGTGAATATTTTTATTATTTTGTTAATTACATCGAATCTATCTTCTTCAGCCTCTGTAGATATCTATAATTATCGATACAAATATTGATTAGGTACTATTGATATTTTTCTACAATATTTTCTAGTTTTTGGAATTAAGGTTTTTTTTTTTTTTTGAATTATGGATGAAAATTGGCAAACTGGATTTTCTAGCGAAGTATTGATTTTAATACACTGCTTGCAAGCAAACTGGGTAAAAAATTAAGGTTACCTAAAATTAAGATGCAATATCATATAATATATAAACCATGTACAAACATATCACATATGTTACTACAACAAATATGAACGAGAATATAAGCAGATTTGAATGTATAAAATATTTATTTGACACTCTTTCAACAAAGATTTCTGCTTGCAGAATTCCATCGTTTGAAATCTCTGCACTATCTTATCATTTTTAAATGCCCATGATACGTACCCGTATACGTATATAGGTTTCATTTAATTTTAAATTCTAAATTTAAATTTTGGTTCGACTTTCAATGAACTGGACCCAACTGATGAATTAAGTCTTCAAATCATAAATTTCATAGGTAATTATATTGATGGAGAAACTTATTTCTTGCTCCAAAAATAGATAATCTGTGACCAATATATGCGAGTATACTCAATATTTTTCTGGAAGGAAGTGGTTTTATGATTGTCTGTTGACAGAACAGTTCTCATTTTATCTTATCAGTTATCACTTTCGTTTGTTTTTCAGCATTTATTCCCATTCGAATGTTCAATTAATATATGTAATTGAGATACAACGAAGTGATTAAATTATGACCAAATAATTCAATTTCAATTAATTACTTAATTAAACACCAGAAAACGTTAAATATTCATACAGTCTAATATAAATAAAATGAATCTCCACTAACCCTAAATTATTACATCGAACAATTATTGGTATGTTGAAGGTTAGTCTAATGATGAAGAGTAAATTTCGGCTTCAATATCTTCAGTTCTGCATCAGATTTTTTACACAATTCATTAAGATGACGAGAAGAAAAATTAATATATTTTCCCTTATATTAAAACCTTTAATTAATATACGCACTTAAGAAGAAATTAAATGATTAAATTATATCCAAATAATTCAATTACAATTAATTACTTAATTAAACATCAGAAAATGTCAAATATTCACACAATCTAAAGGTAAACTAATAGAAATAAATGCTGAGAGGCGAGCAAGAGTAATAACTGATAAGATAAAACGTGAGTAAGGTGAACACATGTGATAAGTTAGGTATGGATTTGAAAGGAACCGTTCTGTCAACAGACATTCCTTTCTATCAGAACTCATATTTATCATCTTTTTCGAAATTTGTTGAGTTTTAGCCCCATTATTTTGGTTTTATGTTGCTATTTGCCTGCTTTAAATGCAGTCGAAAAAAGCTTACCTAAAATGTTCACGTTTCCATGAACAACATTTTTTCGTGCGACTTTAGCTGATTTTTAGCGTGTATATTGAGATCGAGACTTTTGGAGAACACCTCGATGTTTGAGGCTTTTTGTTTCCTCGTTGGAGTTGTTCAAGTACCTATTTCAGACACGTATACTATAGTATTTTTAAGGAGTATACTTCGGTCTAGTTTTGTTCGAGGTAGCCTACATTAATTACGTTATGAAATTCTAATATACCTACGTATACATTAAGGTGATCAAAGCTTTTTCACGGCGTACCTAATCGCAACCCACATTACACGCATTAAATACACACGTTAGAAGCTTCGCGTGGATACAAAACCTAATATAGTAGAACAGAAAATAAAATATTTCATCTTTAAATTTGTTTGCATCAGGAAGGAGCACGCATGTTTAACCAGATGAAAAAATTTATGATAAATTTTTGTTAGGTTCTTTCTCATAGTATGAAAATAAATTAAATTTTTTCAAAAACTATATTCTGAGTGCAGCTCAAAACAACTTAAATTTTCGCTGAATATTTTTCTCAGTTTCATACATTTCTAGAAAAAGAAAAAACAATAAAAAACGTAAAGTTGGAATTAGGTTCGAATGTTTCAGACCCGGTTTCAGAATTTATTCTCGGGTGGGAGGGGGGACGGCCGATACAATCACATTTTATTATTAGTATATTCGTGAATTTTTATGGGAGGGATTAACATTTTTTTACATATTTCATGGATGTAAAATTCGAAAAACAGAATAATTGTGTCTTAACAGACCTTTTTGTTTTGCGTTGGGGGAATTATACCTACGCCGAATCCTTCCTCTGAAAATCGGCTTTGGAATGTTTTTCATGAAAAATTTTAATTCAGAACCTGTGTTGTTGAAAATTAGTTTCTAGATCTCGGTACTTCAGGATTTTAGTTTAGTGTCAGTTATGAGAAATTAAAACTCAAAAAACTGACAGTTGTAATTAAATTTGCATATTTTCATTGAAATTTTTGTTTCTGTACCTGATTACCTGTTCTGTTTGAATGTTAGTTCTCAATTTTACTTTACAGTTTTATTTCAGCGTCAGATCTAAGAAATGGAAATTTAAAAAAGAAGGTGCCAGTTCCACTAAGGCTATATTCATGAAGGAGTGATGTTTAAACGTAAAAATATCTGAACAACTTCCGACTTTGGGTTATTCCCATAAAATCTAAATTAATAGTGTGGTTGTAAGTGTGTGCAATACACACACACACACACACACACACACAAACAAACACACAAACGCACAAACGCAATGGCGAATCGTCCAGTACATCTAGGAAAGCAGAGATGCACCAACTAAAAAGGAAGAAAAAAAAATTTCATATTTAAAAATTTTTATCCAGCATATACCCTGAATTCATGGAAAAATGATTCATTTTTCATTCATGTATTAAAAGATAACCAAAATACAGCACAGGAATTTTGTACTAGTTTTTAAATTTTTATCAACCCCTTCTCGTCAAAAAAAGCTATATAATCTAATATCCCAGAGATGTACCAACAAAAAAATTAGCATTCGCCACTGACACACAGACACAACTACACACCTTCACGTCAGATAACACACACAAATGAGAGTTATACAAATCTGACGATAGTAATTTTTGTTTAGCCTCTGCCGTAGATGGAGCACTAAGATATTTACACATCAAAAACATGAAAGCTGTAATTATGTTCGAAAATTTTCAGAAAAAATTTCAGTTCTGGATCAGTTACGCTGCAATTAATTAGACAAATAATTCGGCTTGTAAGAAGCACAAATCAATTCCGTATGGTAGGCTATTCGATAGGTTGTATCGTCGGCCCACCCCTGCCCCCACTCAACCAACATGGAAACCAGAATCGGCGCTCACCACAGCGCATAGTGGGACTAAAATTGCCAGCATCGAAATCAAGATGGCGTTGGTGGTCGGCGTTCGTTCTCGCGACTGAGCAACGCGTTCAGTACCTTCATTTGTTTGCGGTTATTGCCGTTGGGCGCCAGTGCGTCGAAGGTACGCAGCTGTCCACGTGCGCCAGCGGCAGTTCGTCGTTTTTGACAACGTAGCTGTCGAAGATGCGCTCTTCAGAAACAGCAGCGGATCGGCGAACGTGCGCGACAGTACGTCGAAGCTGGACCTAGGCAAGTCGTCCGCGTACGGCACACGGTACGACAGGTTGGCGCCGCGTTTGATCAGCTGTTCGGCGCATTCGTCGTGATTGAAGTAGGCGCGGCCACGTGCAGCGTGTACCACCTGTTCAGACTGGGCACGTTTACCAGGTCGCCGTTGTGGTCGAGCAGCGCCTGCAGCGCCTGCACCGCAGCCAGATGACCTTTCCAGGCGGCGCAGTGCAGCGCCGTGCCGCCGAAATCGAAATTCTCGTCGAACGACGACGAAACGGTCACCGTGACGGCCGTTTCGCAGCATCCGACGCTCGATAAGTGGCGCACGCAGTCCGGATGGCCGCCTTTCGCCGCCAAATGCAGTGCCGTTTCGTTGTTGTCGCTTTTCGCTTCCTTCAGCAGCACGTCTTCGCGCAGCAGCAGCCGCAGAATACGGGCGAAACCATTTTCGGAGGCCACCTGCGCCAACGTGTAATCGCGTCTGCCGCTCAGCCTCAGGCACACTCCCAGGTTGATCAGTTTGCGTAGGCAGGCCACTTTGTTGCACTTCACCGCCACCATTATGGCCGTTTCGCCGTTCTCGTTTTTGTGGTCTTTTATCTGCGAAAATTGGTGAAATAAAAATCGAAATAACAATAAAAAAAAATTTTTTTTTAAATTAATTAAACAAAAAAAATGTCTATCAACTTTTAGGAGTAGGGTACTGAAATGTTTTTGGCCAAAATTTCGGACAAAAAGTTAACGAGAAGATTAATAAACAATGGGGACTTGGCACTTGGAGAGTGTATTATAAAAAATTTTACATTTTTGCACGACACATAATATTATTTTTATCGCAACTGCGTGTAAAAAACGGTTATAACGATCGATATTTCATAAATAATTTTCACTACCCCCAAAATAAAATTAGTGTGTCATGGGACATGAGGTGGAACGGGTGGAAGTGAAACTTCTTACGAGACATTGCCGAACTAACACTGAATTCATGTAATCTTTAAAATAAATATCAAATTCGAAATCTATCCCCTATAAAAAATCCCTACTGATGCACACTGTAACGGCCAAAAGAGGTGGTAATGTACCTAGTTAGAACCACTTTCAGTGTTACACCATACACGAAATATCACGTACTTTAAAAGCAGTAATACTTCTAGAATAAATTCAAGTTTATCATCCACAAACTATAGTGGACCTTAACATATGTTAGAGACTCAATAATATTTTAAAACACACGAGTGAGTTTACACATTTAATAAAATAATAATTCGTACATCACAGTACATAAACATACATTAATATTTATACATATATAATCACAATTCAACAAGCAAGACTATCTGTTCACAGAGACTTCTACTAGAGAGGCTCAAGGTACTTAGAAGTAGCTGTCGAGGAACTGTGTCTTTCTCCACTGAATCGAGGGATTATATACTCGTTCAGGGTATGAAAACATACGTGTTGGATAGGTAAAGTGAGGTAGGGTGTTGTTATTATAGGGTTGTGCTGACTCATCGAGTACTCGAGGGACAGGCACAAGTAGGTCATGAATATACAGGTAGTATATCTATATTCATACAATTGAATATGGGTAATTTAGTGGTTGTTTATAAAGAGTTATAGGATGATTATTGTTGATAAATATCTACGTTTTTGGTGTTCGAAACTGTGTGGACGAATATGTTCGTCATTTCTAAAAATAGACAAAAATATACGTTACACACACAACAAAATATGAGAATTAAAATTTGAACTCCCTATGAAGCCCTCGAGAGTTGAAAAATTTGTTGATTGAAAAAATAAACATCAAACTTGAAATCAGCGTTCCAAAAAACGTATTAGCTGATGTATTACACAACAAAATATGACAGGTCAAAATTTGGCTACCTTTTGAAGCCCTGTGGAGGTTGAAGAATGGGTTGAATGAAAAAGTTAACATTAAATGTGAAATCAACTTCCTAAAAAACATACCTGCTGATGTATCACATGGTAAAATATGAGAACTAAAAATTTAGCCCTCTTTTGAAGTGTCTGGTGGTTGTGAAAGATTAAATGTCAAATATTAAATCAGCGCCCTGAAAAACATACTCCCTGATATACTGCAGAACAAAATACGGCACATCAAAATTTGGCACCCTTTTAAGGCCTTTTGGGATTGAGGAATGGGTTGAATGGAAAATTAAATGTCAAATATTAAATCAGCGCCCTGAAAAACATACTCCCTGGTATATCACACAACAAAATATGGGGACTCGAAATTTGGCCCCCTTTTGAAGCCCCTGATGGTTGAGGAACGGGCTGAATGAAAAAGTGAATGTCAAATTCGAAATCAGTGTCCAAAAAAACATCACAAAATAAATTACAAAAGGAGAATAGATAATAAGAATCCAAAAACCCCATTTTTTATTGAAGACTTTACCTTTTAAATCCCCATTTTTCATTTTTTATTATAATGGGAGCGAACCCAAATTCCTTTTTTCATTTTTTCTATGTTAAAAAAAAAAAAGTTAGTGCTTCACGATTCAGTCCACTGACGTCAAACATTTTTAGCCAGTAGTGGGCCTTATTATTGGCTCCTTCCACTAATAGTAGGGAAGTTTCATTTCAACACTGTGGATTTTTTTAATGAAATATCATTTTGTGCAAATAAAGAAATGATTGCGATAGTTTATCATCGACCTACATAATTTTTGTTGAAATGAAATTGTTCTAAATTTTTACCCAGTTTGGTTGCAAACGAGGTATTAAAATTGACCTCATAAAAGGGTTAAGGGTGGGGATACTGAAAATATTACGTTTCACGACTAAAGTAAACTAATGACACCATTTTCCAATTTTGACATAATTTGTTTTAAGTATATATGTATGTACTATAATACGTATAAGTAAGTATGAAGTATTTACATACTGTATAATATAACATCGTCTAAATTTGTTCACTGTTTTGAGGAAACTGCAGAAGGAATAGGGCTGAAATTTTCACGAAAAGTAATTCGTAAATAGGACCGGGTCTGATACGCATTTGGTGTCTATTGGTTCAACAGATTAAGAGAAGACTAGAGAACAAAAAATTGCTGGAAAAGTGGTTTTTCCAGGATTTTTATGAAACTACGAAAGGGATTGGATAGACATTTTCGCAATAGTTGTTTTTACGCGAGTGCTAATTTTCTGTCGAGATTCTTAAGTACTGAAAAAACTGGAAAAGAAAAAAATTGCTGTAGAAAATTTTGGGTTCACAATGGTGAGAAAACTACAAAAAGGATAGAGTAGAAATTTTCACGAAAATTAATTCTTATATAAGAACAAGTCTGATAGGAGTTTATTGTTTATCGATTCATTAGTTTCCGAGAAATTTGGAGAACGAAAGATTTCTGGAGAGGTTTTACCACGATTTTGAGGAAACTACAAAAGGGATCAGGCAGAAATGTGCAAGTCTGATAGAAGTTTGGTATCTAATGTTGTAGGTACAGTAGTTTCTGACAAAACTGGAAAAGAAAAAATTCATTGAGAAAATTTTGTGTTCACGATTTTAAAATAACCACGAAAAGAATAGGGCTGAAGTTTCACAAACTGTAGCCCTCATACAGAAACAGGTCTGATAAGAGTTTGTTGCCTATTAGTTCAGTAGTTTCCGAAAGAAATGTAAAATAAAAATTAAAAAATTTTGGAGAGAAGAAAGTCGCCTGTTTCTTAAAGTATCTTTTTCGTATTTATTGCGTAAGCGGTTACCAACTTTTTTTTTGCATTATATTAATTTCGGTTGTGGGTGTTATTTTTAAATTTTTTTTTTTTTAATTTTGAATTGTAGATGAAAATTGGGCAACTGGGTTTTCCATCGAAGTATTGCTGCGCTAGAGTTTTTTTTTTTTTCTGTTTCTTGAAGGAATAGAGCCGATTTTAAAGGCTTTTTTTTTATAGTCAACAGTAGCCTACATTACGAAAAACGTGGGAGAATAAAATAAATAAAAACACAACGCACAGCGTGGGCTTCTTCCGGCCATAAACACCGAACCTGAAATTGTTAACGAGAGGTGAAAGGAGTGACACAAAAGCACATTTTTGTTTTCTCGTACATAATGACAAATTTCGATCAAGAATAGCTTCTAAAGGAGATTTTTAGATGGCTTAAAGGCTAAAGTCAGGTGAGAATAGACTAAATAACAATTTTTGCCAATTGTGTACAAAAGTAGTTTAAATTTTTCCAAAATTCGACAAATCAGAACACAAATAAGTGGAAAATTATTATTTTTACAAAAGAAACATTTTTGAAACATTTGTCACATGGTATCGAAAACTCCCGCTAGGACATTATTGAAATGTTACAAAAGAAGTTGCAGTGTTACACAAATGTTACAGTGGAAGGATTATCAATGCAGTTTTCTTGTCTCATTGCCCCATAACTTCACAGTTTTTCAGTGATTTTCACAAATGTTGCAAAAATGATACAGTGTAGCTCTTATCAGAGCAATTTTCTTATCCCATTGCAACATGAATCTTCAATGTTTCACCAAATGTTACAAAAATGTAACAGTAGAGCTCTTATCACGTCATCAGCGCAACCTTTTTGTCCCATTGCAACATGAATCTTCAATGTTTCACCAAATGTTACGAAAATGAAATAGTGGAGCTCTTATCACGTTATCAGTGCAACTTTTTTATCTCAATGTAACAATAATTTACTACGTTTCATTAATATTTTTCGCGAATGTTTCTAAATAAGTTTTTATATACATCTTTACTGCCTCATTGCAACATAACTTGCAATGTTACAACGATATTTTAAGGAAGTTTCAAAACTATTATATTAAATTGTTTTTCACTGCAACCTCCTTGTCTCATTGCAAGAGTATATACTTTTGCAGACACAAATAGTATCTGTGAGTTTCTGGCACATTAGGTCGTTTTGTTAGCCAGAAAAATTAAAAGTTTCAACACTGGTGTACCTTCAGTGTTCACCTTGGCGTTTTTTTTGTACCAAAACTACACCAAAGGTTATCAACTTGGCATTCTTCTTCTAAGCGAAGGTAACACCGGATCAGCAACTCCTACACTTGCCTGACAAGTAGGTGCAAGAAATCAGGGCAAGGTTGGACTGTTTTGATTGGTTGTTAATTGAAAAAGACATTTGTTATCAGCAATTGGGTGAATTCAGTATTAGCAATGTTACTTTTGCTGTTCTTTTTTTCAACCAAAACTCTCAACACGACAGTGTTCTGTGAGGTAACCCGCAAATAAGTTAGTGCTGACCCAGTCTTTGGTGCAAAAGCTGCCCTGACACTAAAATTTGGCAAATAGAACAAAACTGTTACTATTAATTTTTTTAGGCTTTTTGGAAAGAGACAAAATTTTAGCGAATCATTATTGAAAAATTATTGAAACATGTCTTAAATATCATTTCCATCATTGTTCCATCACCTTTTTGTAGACATTTTAGTTCGTCTACAAAAATGTGCCAAACAAAATGTAGGTGGCTATTATTCTCAGATAATAGCCGCCTATATTCTACCTGTTCTTAAAGACAAACATCACCAGATATGCTGACAATGTAAAGTCATCATATTTGGTTGATGTTCTGATGTCACGCCACCTATTTTAGGTCAGCCATTTTTGATCACGGCAATAAAACTACAGACACTGTATTCTCTTCTTTTGAAGACAATTTCATTCCTGCAACTACTTTCATGAAAACAAGTTAGGTATTCACACTACTGGCTGTGGACTTTACATGGTTTCAAATAAGTTTAAGAATAGAGTAACAAATAGTAAAAACGTGGTGTGATGATTATAGTGATTTATGTTATGTTAAACTGATTTTAAATAATAAAAGATAAAATAAGAATTGTCTAATTGATTGAGATTTTCTAAACCTAGAAAAACTCGGTACAATCATGTTTTTTAGCAGTCATCAGTAACCATTTTTGTATCTTGCAAAAATGTTATTAGCGGATGATATTGTCTAAAGTTAATTCCAAATAAGAGAGACATGACATCATATGAGTTGATGGACCAGGAGGAAAAGAAAAATGTAGAGATTCACCCCATTCAACAAAGGTTGCATCTAAAATGGTTTTGTTTACAGAAATTGTAGTTGAAGAATTAAGAACGTACATAGAGGCCTATGGCTATATATATATAAGTCATGAAGTGCCATGAACTGACTTGTACTGGCTTGGCAACTCTGATCAATTCGTTATTAGGACGGAAACAACAAAACATTTGAAACATTTTTAGTAGGCACATGCGCCTTGAATTTTGTCTTAAAAAATTGGGTTGTACGTTCATTATAATAATATGTACATATATATTTACAAGTAAAGAGACTGACTTTTTTTTTAACAAGTATTGTGGTGTATTTATGGTAAAGTGGCGTACTTTCTAGATTGCCACATTATAACTCCCCTTTTTCTCAAGAAGTAAGAAAGATAATATTTTACCCTTTGGAGGCTGATCATATTTTACTTTGAACTATATAAAGTCGATCACTTACCTCTTCTCTAGTTGATACTCTCTCCTCAGCCCTCCAAATGTTTTGGACCATATTTTAGCGCTGTTTTCATGATATTCTTGTATAACGGTCAATTTTAAAGAAAATTTTATTCATAAAAAAGAGTTTTTTTCAACAATTTTCTACAAATAAAGTGATTTACATATTTTTTACAAGTTCAATAGTTTTTGAGCTGTAATCAATAGAGCATGTTACAGTAAAAAATTCTGCTTTTAGGGAGCTGTCACGAGGGGACCATCAACTTTTGGAGACGAAAAATGTTTTGCTTCACGACCTACACTATTCAACGCACAAACTCTACACAATACTTTCTCTAAATTTTGTGAAAATGAAAATTTTTTTTCAAGTCAACAGTTAATATGGCGAATTAGAAGCAAAAAAGTAATCTATGCAGTGAAAGGAAAAATATAAACAATTGAAAAAAATGGGCCCATTATAATACTCCCATTCTGACAACAAACATACATAGTTTAAAAAAAGTACACCACTTTACCTTTTAATTTCTATATACATGTATAGATACTTAGTATATCATCTAGCTATGACAATTGCCTCAGCTGTATTTAAAATTTTGGCTGAAACTGTGATTTGGGTAAAATATTTTCATTATCATACGTTTCCTGAGAACAATTAAATAAACAAAATCATATAGGCCAAAACCAAATTGAAAAAAGAAAATTACCATCTGTATGGAACCTAATTGAAGAGATGTCAAAGCATAGGTTTAATATTGTAAGGACATTTTACAATAGAACAATTAATTACCAAACTTTTTTTTTTTGACTAAATTAATATTGTTCAAAGCAATAATCTAAGAAGGCACCATTAAACTCTTTCTCCTTGAATAGAAACATGCAAGTATGGTCGAATACGTTTTGTTTTTAAAGAGGAAAAAAATTAATTTGCAAAGGGCTCCAATGATATGTATAACAGATCTACTGCAGACATAGTAGTTGCACTTTTTATCTTCCAGAATCATATAGAAGTCACTTTTGTAAGCTATCTTGTGACCGTAGTTACAGATGTATTTGATGGTAGTGTGTGTATATTTCAGTTTTTATCTAATAAGTTTAGGTTAACCTCGGGTCGACACTAAACACTAACCAACACCAAATATCAACCTGGTTTGTTTTGATATATTGAAACAGAGCTGGTTTCAGTATGAAAACACCAACCTGACACCAGCTCACACCTCCTCTCAAGTATAGGTGTAGGATGGTGTCACCCTGAGGTAACACTTTTGACACCTTTGTACTTTTGTGACAACGAAAACAGCCACACTATAAACATCAAGATGACACCGTGACAAATAAGTGACAAATAAAACACACAGTTCGTAACTTGGTATCGATGATGTCATCCTAAGGTCGCTTTTTGTGGCAAATAAAACAAATCTATATTCGTGCATAATATTGTTTTTATTCTTATCGATAGCTATCCACAGTTATTTTTGAAAAAAACTATCGATAGTTTACACATCACTATAGTTTAACACAAAGTTATTTTGTGAATTATTTATCTTGTAACACCTTGGGTACTCTAGTAGAAGTATTTGCCCCGTGTGACAAAAACTTATTTTTTGTAACACGCTTCCCAAAAGTACATTTTTTTATGCTCCTTGATGAAACAAAAAGTAGAAAATTTCAATACGAAGTCAAAAAATTATCTTCTGCACATGCGCATTTGTAACTTTAATTTCTCGCACATCTCGATGAATTTTTCGCACAGGAATTGATTAATTTCTCCCATAGGTTGGCTACTTTCTCAGTTTTTATTATTTCTCGCTGGGAACTAAACACTGTATTTTTTAACAACATTCTAAAAACAAGCAGACTGCAAAAAAAAATCAAAAAAAATTTTTTGGTTTAAAAAAAAATATAATTATTAACTATTATATGGATCTGACAAAAATAAAAATTCATTGCTATTTTTTGGGGGCAATTGAGCGGTGTTGCATAAAATAGTGTGTGATATACGTACAAAGGAGGGCATCAGCAGCTAACGTCCCCAAAAACCCTGAACTTGAACGAAGTTGTAAATCAATCAGGAATTAAGTACCTATATAAATTTTTTTTTTTTAATAAGGTGAATTCTTCATAAAAAGAGAAGTCTAGCGAAAAATAGATGTTGTTATTTGTTATTCGTCATTGTTGGCAACTTCAAGTTGAGGCTTATTTTTCCCGAAATTTTATTTTATCTAAGTAAAGGAGTTTGTATACGTATGATATGGTAATTGTCACCGTTGAAAAATATAACAAATTTTTTACAAACTCTTTTCTCAATGAAACATATTTTATTTTAATAAAACATCAATTAAAAATAAGTGGATCTAGTCTACTCAAAAATTTACTAGATAGAAATTTACCGACGAAGGACCAAACAATGATTTAAAAGAACTCTTATGAAGATTGATGAAGAAGTATGGGTACCTATTGTAACATATATTTTCGTCTACTTTTAGAAATGACGAACATATTCATCTACACGTTTTTAAATACCAAAAACGTAGATATTTATCAATAATAATTATGCTATAACTCTTTATAAACAACCACTAATTTACCCGTATTTGATTGTATAAATATAGATGTAATGTCTGTATATATATGACCTAATTGTGACTGTCCCTCGAGTATATTACGAGTCAGCACAACCCTATAATAACAACAACACCCTACCTCACTTAACCTATCCGACACATATGTTTACATACCCCAAACGAGTATATAAACCCTCAAATTGAGGAATGAGACACAGTTCCTCGACAGCTACTTCTAAGTACCTAGAACCTCTCTCGTAGAGTCACTAGTGAACAGACAGTCTTGTCTAAAGGATTGTGATATCATATGTATAAGTATTAGCATATTAATTTGTGTACTATATTGTCCAAGTTATTATTTTATTAAATGTGTTAATTCAAATTTGTGTTTTAAAATGTTATTGAGTCTCTCAAATACGTTAAGGTCCACGATAGTCTGTGAATAATAAACTAAATATCTAAACTATTCTAGAGGTATTAATGCTTATCCAGTGTCTAATATCTCATGTATGGTGTAACACTGAAAGTGGTTCTAATTAGGTACATTACCACCTCTTTTGGCCATTACACCTATAATGTATTTGTCAAGTCATAGAATCGTAACAAGTTAGTTTCTGTATTAAGTATATGCAATGAGAAATTCACGGTGGTAAGCTACAAAGTGCTTGCAGCAGATAAAAAAATAAGAATAATAACTTTGCTTTCTTTTGTCTTGATTGGTCTATTTGAAATATTTATCTTCCTTTTTGGAAAAATGTTAACAAATAGCTACATCATATTAAATAAAAGCTTATGTTTTAAAAACTGATCGGTTTTAATGTAAACTTATTATGACTTCGTTCGGGTTGTCTACCAGCCTAAAATAATGTTTATGGCAAATGTAACCAATTATCATTATGATAGTGTACGACAGGTCCATAGCTAGATGGCGGCAGGCGGGGAAACGCACCCCCTGGCGATACTCTTTGCCCCCTGCCAAAATTAAAAAAGAAAAGAAACTTATTAACAATGTTTTTTAATTTTTAATAAAAATTTTCAATAATTTTTTTTTTTTTCAAAATTTATAATTTATAAAAAAATTTTCTCACCCTGGTCTGTAGTTTGCCCCCTTGGAATTTTTCTCTGGCTACGGACCTGGTATATAAGATAAATAACACAGTTTCATAGCAACGTTTTAAACACATCATTGGTATCTTATGGTTATAAACGATGTCGAGGGGAGACCAGAGAAATGTTTTGAATAAATTTTCGCCACTAAAATCGAAAATACTCCAACGTACACGTGTCTGCAAGGTGTATGATTTTGGTCCGTCTACGCTGCTGTGCGTTTGCAAGAGGAGAAGAAAAAACCTGATTATTTTGAATGAGCTGAATTTTTTTGTTGAAAATTTGACCCTAAAGAGAAAAGGTTAGCGACTGTCTCGAACGTTACGCGCGATAATAATCGAGAAATAATAAGAACCTCTGTGCTGAGCAGTTAATGATTATGATGCCACGAGTCTACAACGGCCTGATTAATCGACGAAATATCGCACTGAACCGAGAAGACAGCAGATATGTTCGAACGAGTTCTATTCACGAGAATCTTGAAGCACATTAGACATTCTTTTTACGCAGCAATGTGTATGGGTTTGGTAACCGTTATGCCACGACGAAAATGCGTCTTTAGCTCCAGCGTTTAACAATTTCTCGAGCAAATGACATCTATCGCACAAAATGGCCACGTGGCACGCTGACAATCCGGTTTCTCGGTAAACAGCGCTCGAATTAGCTCTCTTCTGAAGACATCTGAAAATCCATAGGAACATGAATAAAAAAAATTTCGAACGTATATACAGAAAAAATTTATGCTACGGACAGTTACCTAACGTTTTAGAAAATACCCGATGAAAATCTGCCCCTATATATTCTATTTTTTCTCTCCTTTTCCTTTGAATATCTGCGACAGGTCATTGTCCCAGAGCATTTTATTGTTACCCGTAGCACCTTCCACAGGCCCGATTCGAAGACAACACACGACATACCTACCATCAATTTTATTGTCAACTGGTTCGAGGAAATTATCAAAGCAGTTAGACTTGACGTTTCTATCTGAAATTTTTTATTATTTTTTCTTTATTTTGGTTATTCTTTATTGAAATTTCTGGAAATTTTTTTTTGCTTTTTGCGGATCAAATTGGTCAACCAGCGTAACATTTTCAATAATTCCAAGAGGCGCAATTAGGGAACGAAATCTAATTTGCCATCAGAAAATGTTGTAAATTTTTATAATGACTCGTCTCGAATTTATCGAATTCGAGGTAATAAAGCAGAGTATGGCCAGCTAAACTTCCTCAGAAATAAAACTTTTGTAGAGAATCAAGTCAGTTTTCGTAGTTGGTATGTATAGCCTATATCTACCAACTACGCTATACCGTATAGGTATGCCTACTATTTATGGGTAGCAATATTGGAATTTCTAATAGGAATTGTATGAAGCTATTAATTAATTGGTTCGATTTTGAGAATTGCACATGTAGGTAAGGAAGGTCAGTCAGTTTGCGCTTCAGCTGAATTTTACCAACGCCACTTGTAACATTGCGGTAAAAGTGTAATTTCTTGTTGAAGATAATTTTTACAATCAACAGCTGTAGTGGTTATTATGGGAAGCTGGTTATAGCCTTCTAAATAATGTACTTTTGGAATATAGAATTTAATCACGCACAATGCAGATACCTATTTAGTTCAGTGCTGAACAAAATTGGTCTTGGTAATGATGTTGGAATTTTTGCAATACCAAGACTATAAGACCAATTTGCCAAATTTAAAATTCTGAACCAACTATAAAATGATCGAAATCTTGCTAATTGAACAGTTTACGATATATTCGGCTGAATTTTTTACGCTTATATTTTAGAAATAAATAAATGGAAAGTTTATTTTAGATATGATCCTGCGAATTATAATAAAAATCGTATTACCGATTGTGGGGACATTACTCGTATGAGGTTTTAGGGGCTCGCACCCCTCGACGACAGTCGCTGCCCAAAGGCTGGCAATATTCGTCTCTATGACGTTAAACTAAATACACACGAACGCGTTTGTATGTTCGTACCTGTACGTACGTACAGGTAAGATACATCATTCGAGTCGAGATCAATTACCTGATAACGATCTCGGTAATGTCACGACTCGGTACCAAACGCACTGCGTCGTTTCTTATCATCTCAGCAGAGACAGGAAACGACGCAGCGTATGACATAATTACGTATGCATACATACGTATGTGTGTCTGTGTGCGTGTGCCAAATCCGGTATATAAACTCTCAGAACCGGCTCAAAAATCGCCAGTGTTCGCCGAGGATTTGGCTCTCCCATACTATTTGTATGAAGTGGCAGAACACGCAAAATACTGTTGAAGACCTTCTAGTGTGAATATCTCTCACGACAAGGTATTCCACACCGATATTAGGATTAAGACTTGACTGCGCAAGACCAAGAAGGGCTCACAAATTCGGTTGCACTTTTCCAATGCTAACCAAGTGAACAAGTGACGATTCTATAAAAATAAATGTTTGCTAGTATTATGAAATCGTCACAAGTGGTATGAAATCAGCACGTTAACACCATCCACCATTTAGGCGTTGTTGGGGGTATACTAATTACTGTAGGTGGAAATGCAATATATATTGGTTAGTTTCTATTATATTACGTATAAAATTTAGCTCCTGTTTGAGCAGCGGCTACAATTATGACGACAATTTGGAGTATGATTACTGTATAAGAAGAGATAACCACAACTACTATATTTGGTCATATATTGACAAATACATTGAGAAGAATGCTTATTATACCAATCATTGTGCTTACTGCTTGTTCATATTTTTTTCCTTCTTATTCTAGAATTGAATGCTTATTAAAGCAACTGCTAGGTTATACTGCATTCCTTATACGGACATAGACAATTAATATTAATGATTTCGATGAGTGCCCACTGGTTAAATTTATGGCATATAAAAACTGTAAACCACAAGTAACTGCTCCCCGACTATCAAATATGCCAACATTCGAAGCATTTATCAAATTTTCAAAAAAAGTGTAGGCTATCTCATAGTTTTCCACTCGTATTTTAGTAGAATACAAATAGAAAAAAGCCCACTTCAGTGCCTATAAGTCAGCGGGCTGAATCATTTAATACGGTATATATTCCTATTTTTGTGGACTGTTAACACGGTTGGTACCCACAATTTGTTGTTTCTTCTTTAACTGTAAATATAACTATATGGACTGAGCATAGTAACAAGAACGTGAAGGCAAGATTTCTGTTATAAATAAGTATAATTGGAAGAATAAGGTCCTTCAAATTTTGATTTTTATCGACGATTTTCATTCGATATCGTTCATATATTTGAAAGTTGAAAGATCTAAGTATAATAAGTGAGAAATAAAGTAATTTTAACTAAAATGAAAAATTTTCTGTATTAAATTAATGGTAAAATTGCCGAAGTTTTCGTAATAAAACTCACCTTTCATCGATGATATTTATTATGTTGCCTTCAACCCTTTGACTATATAGTACTAGACCAGTAAAGCTCCATAAGACCAATGTACTATTTAATGTGAAGACATGTTGGAGAAAAAGTAGGCAATCGTAGGCCACCCTCTACGTATTTTCGACGTTTAGCATCAATTTAGAACAAATCTAATAAAGACATCCTTTAAATTCACAAAGATAGCGTTCATAAACACAAAGTAAAGTACGTCAAAAAGTACGCTCTGTTTGCCTATTTAGTTTCGACATATCTAACCAGAAATCATCTTTCATTGCTGGTCCAGTGCTGTAGAGTGGAAGCTTCAACCTCACTACAATTATACTGCTGCCCGTAGTAAGTTCAATCGATATAGTTATACGCAGTCAAAGTGTTTCATGAAAATAACGAAATTTCTTTTCTTTTAATGTGAATATGTTAAATGCAAATAGGCTATACAAATACACTCTAACAAATTTTTCTTGTTTCTCTCTTTCATCCTATTCTTGTGACGAAATTTGAACCAAAACTCGCACTGAGATTCATGCAGGCTGCCTTTACCTTTCAGTTTTCACACTGTGGTGAAAATAGAAATGGATACCACGTTAAAAATTTTCACACAAAAACATAAGCCTATTTAAGTTTTATCTGATCGCTTGCATATTTTGGTTTTCGTTAGGACGTAGCAAAACCTCGAGTACACTGTTATTGTTTGCCCTTAAAAAATTTTTAAAAATCAAACAGCAAAATCCACTCGTAGATGTATAAGAATTTGCAAAATTTATTGTAAATTACTGTTCGTGTTTTCTGGTTATTAAGTAGATACATCTCGCTCAGTATCTTTGAAAACCATAATATATTTCACTTCTCTTTCTCCGTTCGAAAAAAGCACATAACCATATAATATAGCCATTGGGGCTGATGTCTTTGAAGAAAAATTAACTCAGGTCATTTCCTATAATAGATTTAAAAAATTTTGAAATTATAATTAAAATATCGAAATTTCTTTAGGTTTCAACACTGTACGTCTATCCTTTCCCTGATGAATGAAAAACTAACCGAAATTCTACTACTATGTCAATTAAACATGATAAATTTCCTCCACAGCTTCGCATAACTTGAAATTTTTACAAAATTTGCTTCAAAATTTTTTTTTGAATTTTACTGAAACTCACATGTCAGTGTTTGGCTGACTGATGCAACTACAGGCGGAAATTCGCTGGGATTTTTACTGTGAAGAGGTATGAGAAGCTGCCCGCTTGGAATTATACCAATATGTTGGTCGTTTTCTTGAGCTCCAAAAAAGGGTATGACTAGTGAGTTTGGTTTTCGTTTGTCTATCGGTGGGTATGTATTCTACATGGCAAAAAAGTGTTATGCCTAAATTTAAAGTTTTAGTCCTCTAACATAGGTGCTCTTTCACTCTCACATGACTATAGGGCTGCGGACACGACTTTCAACGATAACGCTTATGCTCACGCTCATTATCAACAATTTTTGATGCTGAATGTCAGAGTATTTTTATATGGAAATGCTCCAAGTTCAATGCTCAAAGCTCAACGTCCATGTCGTGCTCGCGGTCTAATAGACAAACTTAGAGTTAGCCTAAAGAGCGTATAAGTTAGTAATCCCCTACCAGTTCGTCAGAGGAATGGCTCGCTGATCTAGAATTAAAACATTAAAGGCCGAATGTCAAAGCGATATACTTCAACTTAAAAAGGAACTTATTAGAAAGATGGATTAACTTTTTATGTACAAAGGATCTAGGCATATCTTACGTAAGAATCATCTTAGCATACCAGTGACAATTACGTAGGGATGAATATTTTTTATAACTTAATTAAGAATTTTTTTAGCAGGTATCGTTATTGCATTAGGTCCTACGTTGTGAGGTATATTTTTCGTAAAAATATTAGTAAAATAAATAAATAAAAATTAGAATTAAGTAGACGATTCCACAAAGTGAATCCCATCAAGATCCGGTGAATAAGAAATATACTCTTTCCTTTTGGAAGTACTAAGCTCTCTAGATAGACGTTTGTGAAAAAAGAAATGAGACAGAGATTTACAGATTATATTGCTTACGGATCTTGATGAATAATACGACTTGAAAAAGTGAAGACTTCCCCGGATAACTCTAACAACAAGAAACAACGAGAATAAAAGTGATCGAGAGAAGGGAAGTCAGTCTGTTAATAACTGGTAAATGATAAAAGACGTTCTTTCGGTCATGTCTTTTGTAACAATGTAAAATGAAGTAAAAATAAAATAAAAGTTTTTAACGATTCGAAAACATGTTTCAATAGTGGTTCGTCTCTTTTATTAAGAATACGCGTTCTACAAATACGGTAAAATAAATATCGCCGAATGAAACAGAAAGGTGTTCTCAAAGTCACCTCCACGTGGTGCGGCTCATAGACATCGGACAACAGACATTCAACATCTTAACAGTAAAGTAGATACCAATTAACATTAGTCCAACCATGTGTAATATTAAATCATATTGTTCAAGATCACCCATTTGGATTGTTAGGGCTTTTCACAATCTCAGGAGGAGTTGAGCAGGATGGAAGCCATGTGACCTCATGTTCACTGTGGTTTGTGGGAAACTAGGTTTTCATGTCTTTCCCTTAATAAATTCGAGATACTATAAACTCTAAAGATCGATGATCTTGGGCTGCATAATTCTAAATAGATAGTTCAAGTAATTTCAGTTCTTTTTATTTCTATTCAACAATATGATGACCACCTTTGGGGCGTCACATATTTAATTGGCGACCGTGACAGGACACTAAGTTTCGTCTTAGTGTTCAGAGGCATAGCCTGCATCTAAATTAAAACCTTATCCGATACTTTTGGTAAAAATAAAATCAAACAAAAGTGAAATTTTCACGAATTTTGACCTTAAGAAACTCTGAAAATCAACACCACGTGTGACACAAAGAAGCAATAGTGCAAGTTAGTATCAAACCTATTAACAACAACCTATTATTCTTTCGATCAAAAATAACAAAACAAAAACCAAAATTTTTATTTTTTTTTAAATAAAAAAAAAAAAAAAAAGGTGAAAAATCTGATAGACAGCTCAAGTGAATTGATTCTGAGGAGTTATTTTTTTTTGATAGGCATATTCAACCCATCTGATTGGTTGGCGCCTTGTTCCCGGTTAGATCCGGAGTTCTCTAATTAAAGGTGAGCTTGATATCACTCATCCTTTTTCTTTTCCCCTTTCCCTTGACATCCTTGTTTGGTTTTTGTTCCTTTTTAACCGTAACCAGAAAAATAAGGAACTGGCGACTGTGTTCAGGCAGTGAAGGCAAGCCTTTTCTGTTATTATTGGGTCTCTTGAACCCACCTTCCGTACGACAGGTCATTTTCCCTCGTACTAATTGTGCCTCGAATTTCATAGATTCCCCCACCCCAAAATAGTGACAAACAATGGACCCAAATAACCAGTGAATGTGAACACATAGTAGAAATCCTCAACCTCCAGCAACAGTCTGAAATCGCACATCGAGCAATTAATTGAACTCATGAAGTTCTAAAAGGCGTAAGCCAAACCCATTCCTTTCTTATCATAATATAATATTTCCTATGTATGCATTTATTTTCATTTTTATGTATTTCATTTGGCCAAATATTTATTATGTAATATGTCATGTATTTTAACCAGGTTGGCTGATCACCATACCTTTTAAAAAAAAAAAAAAAAAAAAAAAAAAAAAAAAAAAAGTGTGCGACCTAGTCAATATTAAAATACAACCTTGTGGATGAGTATTTAGTACAATAGGAACAAAGCCCAATTCAAGACCTTAAACTCCATCCACAAGTAAAAAGAGGATAAAAAAAAAAAAAAAAAAAAAAATAAGAAAAAAAGTTGAAATAAATCCTCAACATAACGTAACGCATACGATAAAAAACTAAAAGATCAATTAAAGAGCAATAAAGAAAAATCAAATGGTGGTCCCAGTTCGATAAAAATCTTAAAAACAATCATCTTTTCAAAAGACAATCCAGATGAATATGATCTCCTATTTAAGAATAATAAATTGTAAACTATTTTCAGTGGCATAATATTGTAAATTTCATGGTTATAGGGAACTCCAAGTCCACTCCTATAGAGAGAACTACGAATTATAAAAACATTAATTACAGAACCAAGAGGTTTGAAAACTCAAGAAAATAATTAGTAAGTTACAACAAATAGAACTTCTAGTAAAAACTTGTCCAAGTATTAATAAGAGCTAAATTTTTAGAATACTACCCCTAAAGAGGAAAGACGAAATGTCGGATAGAGGAGGACCCTCCAATAAAAAAGGTATAGGACCGGAAGTAGGCAAAAATATAATCTCTTTTATTTAAACATTCTTCTTAAAATGATTAAAAATAATTCTTAAAAAAATTATCCAGATCCGAAATGTGAGGAAATAAAACTGAAAAGAGAGCAGGAAAAGATGGATGGAGAATTGGCTAAACAGCTGGAAGAACAAGAAAAAATAGAGAGGGCAAAATCACTGTTAACTCAGAGAAATAAAAGGGCAAAGAGATTAGAAATGTCAGATCTAGATGAGAAATCTCCATCGGATAGTGACGAAAAACAAAACCATCAAGGCATAAGAGATGAAATTCCCTCGGGAGTAGATCCAACTGAATATTATAAAGGATTGGCAGATTTGAGTATTAAAAGACAGATAGAATTAGAACAGAAAATTAGATCCATGTCATACCAAATGTCGAAACTTCAGAAACAAGTCAAAATTAAAACTTCCTCCGATTCTGAACATCCTGCTACAGACGCATCAGCTAGTAGTGAGGCCCGAAAGAAAAAGAAAACAAAACTCCGTTTCTCAAATAAAACAATAAAACAAGTTCATGCTCAAGACTCAGAAGTAGAAAGCGATTATCAGAAACCTAGAAACTTAACATCTCGACAGTCGATCCTTAAAGGTGTAAAACAACCCCAAATTTCTAACTCAACCATGATAACAGGGCAAGAAAAATCACGTCCCCGAAGATTGAATGAGAACGAAATAACACAAAGAATGGCAAATCTGGAAGTCACAACACTAGAGAGTCAAAACCTAGTACAAAATCTTGCCACCCGTATAGAGAGTAGTCTATCGGTTTTACTTAACCCAAGAAATACGGAGAATAGTAGAACATCTACGAGATCAACTCAAAGAAGACGATCGATCTCGGAATCGCAAATCATTTTGGAAAAGTTGAATGATAACTCTAGACCATCCTTCTTTGCTGATGATCTACAAACAGCACTTTCAAATATCGATCTATCAATACCCCCACCAACGATGACACAACAGAGAGTGATTTTCCAAGAGAAACCAGGTGACAGAATCTTCGATCCCACCAAACTGACAAAATATATAGGAAAAAGTGACCATCGTTCACCTATAGGGTTTATCCATGCCTTTGAACGATGCACAAAGAATATAATGGATGACTACAAGAAAGGTAGCATTTTCGGAGAATGTTTTGATCAAACGAGTTTCCCAAATTCTGAAATCTATTCGAAAGGTTGGCCATATACTCGTTGTAAGAATCATTTTTTGCAGTTGTATTGGAATGACTCGAGGAAGCAGGCTGAGATTAGAGCAATCCAAAAAAGCCGATATGACCCGAGCAAATATGAACATATCTCTACTTATATCCTTCAAGCATACTCGAGATTATTAGAGTGTGATGAAACAACTCAAAGGATATTCCATACTCTAAGTAAAAAGATCCCCGAAAAATATATGGCACAATTAAAACAAAAACATTTCAACAATTTTGAAATTTTGGTAGCCAAATTAGAAGACATTGAAAACCAGTTCGATGATCCCACTACAACGCCTTTAATGGAGTCAGTGAGAAGAAGGACAATCCCATCTCAACAGACACCCTACTATCAAAAACCGAGTACCCTCTTTATAGACCCAACTCAACAAGCAATTCAATCATCAACATTATCTGAGAACAAAATGACTCAAGAAGAATTGTACGAGTGTACGAGACAAGGAAATGACTTGTCGGGAAACGAGTGGTGACACCAATGACTGGTCACATTGGTAGTCAGTCACAAGAAAAAAGACCAGAGAATAAAAACACAAATTTCCAGCCAAGACAGATAATAAGAGGAGAGTATATAATACCAAAGTGGAAAGACTACAAGGTCTTCGGAGATCTTACCATAATCAGCTGGCTAAAGAAAACACCACTCTCAAACGCACATAAAATAGACGCTGAGAAATTGGAACCAATGGTGAAACTCAATAGCTTCAAGCGATTAATAGAATTGGTTAAAAAGAACTCATTTGAGGACGATAAAATAGTAATAGGATTTGGTGAATCAATGGTGGTTGGACCAAATTTTGATATTAATGAGTTTACAACTGAATTAAGAAAATTAGCAGATGAATTATTACATAAAAATAAGATCCTAAGATTGATCTTCTGTACAGTCCCACCTGACCCCGCGAGAATGGCAAACACATTATACCTCAATAGGCTAAAAGCAATAAATAACCGAATATGGAATTTAGTAAGAGACTTCTCGGACATATTCGTACTCAATGTAGAGAAAATGTTCATTCAAAAATACGAGAAAAATAAACTAATACCAAAAGACAGAGATCCTAAAGAAGATAAGAAAATAATAGCTCAGGATCATTTTTATACAAGAGAAGAAACAATAGACATAGATCGAATACTATCACACTTGGTAACCTCCATAATTGAGAGCCCTACGAGGGAGAAGATAAGTGTTCAATTTATGGGACCCGAAGAAAGAGAAGAATATTTGACCTTGGATTTTGATTTAGGGGGCAGGAAAATAAAAGAAGGAGAAGAGTTCGAAATCGCGTTAGGTCCGATGATTCTGTGTATAATAGAGGACGTGGACTCAGATAGTGAGAACGCAGAGATAAACTCTTATATCGAAAAACGATCCTTCATACACGCCTACCTAGTCCCCGTAATAATAGGCGAAAAGAGAAATCAGTACGACATCTTCATCGATCAAGGTTCACCTTATTCATTCATAACCTTGACATTTCTGAAGATATTAATCAGAGACAATGAAGACTTAAAGCTAAAACGACTAAAAGTTCCATACCAAAACGTGAGTTTTGCGGCTGGTCACCCCAAGATAAAAATATCAGGAAGCATTGACCTCCCAATAACCTTCAAAACTGAAGATGGTAGAGAAGCAACCTATACCGGTATTTTTAGGGTGTGTCACGATCTTAATGCTACATTACTTATGGGACGAGAACTACTCGAAGAAGCACACATAGATCCTCACAGTGTATCCAGAGAACTTCACTGTAGAGATCCCGATAACCCAGAAATAAGATTTATAATCAAAGGTTATACCAGAGGTTCACCACCAGATTTAAGAGAACCAAAAATGACACCAACAATACCAGTCTTATCGATTTTATCAGTACAGGATCCATTAAGGGAAGATTTAAGACTCAAGATACTAGAAAAGACAGCAAGAGTCGAAATAGCTGACGAATTCAGAAATGAACTAACCGAAATCCTCTTAGAGTTGTATCCAGCATTCGAAGATCGAATAGGTTGCTGTAAAGTATATGAGCACGAACTTATAATCAAAGAAACAGCGAAACCCTTCTGCATTCCGGAGCGAATTATTCCAAAAGCAAGAGTTGAGAGAGTTCGTGAGATTATAAATTACTGGGTTAGTAATGGTGTGGTGTCTCGAGAAGGTTGTGAATACTTATCTCCACTAACTGTAGCAATGAAGGATAATGGAGATCTAAGAGTATGCCTAGATTCGAGAGAGATAAATAAACACATGGGAACTCGAGGAGACTGTGTACCACCTATTGACAAAATCAAAACACAGTTCGAAGGGGCATGTGTCTTCACAAAGATAGATCTAGCAAATGGATTCCTACAAGTCCCTTTAACACTCAAGTCCAGGAAATATATTGGATTCCTCTTCGATGGAGAACCTCACGTCTCGAACCGCTTAGCATTCGGTTTGAAAGATTCTATGCCTGCATTTATAGCCATGTTACGTATAGTACTAGCTGGACTTGAAAATTGTTGCGCCGTCTATGTAGATGATCTGCTAGTGTTTTCAAAAAACCCAAAAGACCAACTAAAACACATAAAAACAGTCATTAAAAGATTGTTAGATAATGGATTAATAATTAATTTAATGAAGTGCTCATTCTTCGCAGACCACGCAAAGTTCCTAGGATTTCTGATCGATAACCAAGGAATAAGACCGGATCCGAAGAGGGCTGAATCAATTTACAAAATCAAGGCACCTTCGAACAAAAAGGAAGTACAATCCTTCCTAGGTATCATGAACTATTACCATACACACATAGTTTGCTGCGCTGAGATAGCCGCCCCTCTATATGATCTATTAAAACAGAATACATTATTTAAATGGGGAAATGAGCAACAAGAAAGTTTTGATAAGATAAAACTAGAAATGGCAAAGAACGTGTTACAGAATCACCCGGACTTTACACTACCATTTTCAATCTTCACTGACGCCTCTGACATAGCGGTAGCTGGTTTGATAGTTCAATTCCATCCAGAAACCGGAGAACCTCGTGTAGTATCAGTTGTCAGTAGATTGTTGAAAAAGAGCGAAAAGAATTATTTCACATTTGAGAAGGAGCTGCTTGCTATTATATATACGATAAAGAAAAATGAATATTTATTAGTAGACCGTAAAATCTATATCAAATGTGATCATGAAGCGCTTAGCTACTTACTCAGATTAAATGAGACCATAAACCAAAGAGTAGCTAGATGGAGAGCTTACCTGTTTAGCTTCGATATAGATTCGATAGCCCATATTCCTGGAAAAGCAAACATAGCAGCAGACGCGTTGAGCAGGCTCAGAACACTTCCTGAGATAATAGATCTGCGTGATAATACCTCTGCGGCGGTCTTGATGATGGTCTCTGCGGACATGAGAATCTCAATTAACCGAATGCTAAATGAACTTCCAGAATTACAAAAGAAGGATCAAGAGATATGCTCTCTTGTACAGAAACGATCACCTCGAATCGAAATGTTCAAAGACTCAGCGTACTACATCAGCATGGATGGATCACGTAGGTTATTAATACCATCAGTTCTTCGCCAACCAATAATAGAGCTCTTCCATAACCAATATATACACCCAGGAGCTCGGAAGACAGTAGAAATTCTTCGCAGACATTACGACTGGCCAGGTCTAAAAGCTGATTGCGAAAAATATGTAGCAAGTTGTGAGACCTGTAAAAGAGCAAAACACGCAAATAAGACACTGCACGGTGAATTCAAATCAGTAATAGCGGATAAGCCGATGAAAACATTATCAATAGATTTATATGGACCGTTACCAAGTGCGCCACTAGGCCTTAAACATATAGTGGTTATTATGGATCTATTTACTAAATATACTAAATTATATCCAATTAGAAAATCTTCCACAAATGTTTGTATAGATCGAGTTAAAAGATTTATGGAAGAATTCGGGGAGGCCGAAGTATTATTGACAGATAATGGATCACAATTCACTTCTGCGGATTGGATAAAAACATGGGAAGAGATGAAGATGGAATGCCGATTCACTTCTCCATATACACCCTCCTCAAACCCGGTTGAAACCAGAATGAGAATTATAGGGGATTGTCTAAGAGTATTGTGTCCTACCCAAAACTCTCACTGGTACCAATTTGTCAAGGATATCGAAAAAAGACTAAATGAGGTTGAACACGCTACAACTGGTTTTCCCCCCTCTACGCTAATGTTAGGGATTCAAATAGATGAAAGAGGAGAACACAGGAAGATGTCGAAAGAAGATCATCAGAAAGCGTTAGATAAAGCACTGGAAAATACGAAAACATCGATAGAGATCCGCAAGAAAGCAAACCGAGATAAAAGCATTACAGAATTCGAAATAGGCGATAAAATCTATTTTAAAAACCACCAATTATCGGATAAAATCCAAGGAAAATCTTCGAAACTTACCCATAATTACATAGGTCCATGTGAAGTTGTCGAAAGAAAAGGCTCCAACAGCTACATACTCCGCACTGACGATGGGAAACTATATCAGCGTGGGATTAGAGATCTTAAAAAATAAAACTAGTACCAATTCAGTTCGAAAATTCTCAAAAACCAAAACACTGAATTCACCACTAATAAATACGTCAAAACAAATTCGAACTGAAGTAATAAAACTCAACAAGTAAACTAAATCGATTAAAAACTCGATTCAGAGTCTACCTCGCAAACAATGAATACAAATCAACAATCAAGAATAAATCACATGACAACAAGAAGGAATACTATTGGACAACAAGAAAAACGAGGTAAATCCAAAACTACTCACGAACACAATTCGACAAAAATAAACGCAGTAACGATGATAAAATGGTCTCGTGTTCAAATAAGAAATACTAATAGTGTTTGATCAAAAGTAGTGTAAATTGACCAACAAACTGATAAAGAAACAAAAAGTAAGTAAAAAGAGACATAAATATGATAAAACAAGTGAAGTTAAATTATTATTAACGCCGTTGTGTTAACTACATAGAGATCCCCACGAGGTTCAACCACACGTGCGATTTACATCAAATGTCTCGCGAATGGAGCAAAATTAAAAAGTTCAAAATTCTCCAAGAAATCAGGTAAACCAAATTTATAGCAAAAATTTCAAACTATTTTAAGGGGGCAGAGTAGATAATGTAGAAACTAAAAATGGTAATTCTCTAGGAAACATCAAGACGAATCCGTTCTCAGAACGAAACGTAACAAGCTAAGATTAGGATCGACCTGCGAGAAAAAAGTAAGAAAATAAAAAAGATAATCCTAATTAATCATTGAACTATTAATTAATAAATAAATAAATTTCCCCAGACAAGATCTAACTACTCAAAAAAGATAATACTTGTAACGTTAACTATTTCGATCATCGTACTAGCGACATATTACAAGGTAAAAAAGAAATTCAGTAAGAAATAATAAATAAAATCCCCGATAAACCTTTATAATAATAATAAACCAAATAATTTAGATGAATCCGGCAAACGAACCAAAAACATTTGGTGATCATAGCAACGACGCTAAAAACGCGTTAGCAGCTGCTATTAACCACGCCGATACGATGTTGACAAAAGTAGCTACTTCCATCTCCTCGTCTATTGAAACGAATAAACAAACAATTACGATCCTTGAGGAGAGGAAGAAATTACATCAACTTGAAAACCAGTCCTTGGAAACATCCCTCCAACAAGTTAATGCAGTTCGATCGGTTCTAAACAGCCAAGGTCTTCAAATAAATAAAATAATAGACGATATGATGTCCATGATTAGTCATTTTAGTAATCTCTCAATTGGGTTATCAACGTCGAGATTAACGGATCCAAGACCAGAGGTAACTAATTAAGAATCTATAATTTTGAAAATAATGTTATATTCCCAATTCTCTCACCTTAGTCACATTTTATCCTTGGTCCTTTCTCTATCTTTTTCTTCCAAATTAAGCCACAAACACTATGTTATAATAAGAACGATCCAGAAGATGATGTCATAATCCTCTCAGAATCCAGTCCGAGAAAGAGGAGTGGTCTAGTGAACAATCCCATGGAAAGGATATCGAATGTTAAAAAATATAAACCATATCCTGAATTAAATTTACAGGTAAAAGTGCAAGATATTCGCAACATCGAAAATAAATTATTTGAGCAGGGTCAAACATCACAAACCCAGGGTCAGACATCACAAACCGAGGGAAAATCATCACCAAGGGACCCGAGAGTGCAACGAAAGGAACAACCAGTAACTAGTCAACAACACCGTCTGGAGAAGAAAGCCGTGACCTTGGTTGATGTCCATAAATTATTACAGCAACCACCACGCCCCGAGGGACAGCCGATCTACCAACAACAAAGTCAGAGACCAATCTCCCCGATCCGCCCTCCATCACCTAATCGCCAGAATGAACCATCTCAGAGTGATGAGTATGATATACCTCCACTTCCAGTAGTCCCACTAAGCCAATTGAGACCATCATCAAGTGAAGTTCGCTTTCAAGGAGTAATCAAGGGAAGTACTCAAGTGATAATGCCCTTGGAGCAGATAATATCGGAGCTCCCGAACGAGATTTCTTGTTCGTTCAGATTTAATATGACGGTCTTTAAAGGAAAATTCAAAGGTTTGATCGTTGACCCGCGTATGCCGGTATCGTTCATCAACCAGGACCTACTCACCCCCGACATGATTCCGTATCAAACGAACCTTATGAAACTTTATCCGAGTTGGGACGAAGTTGGACCCATTAGTACATCTCTGGCTGTCACGTTCGCCCTATCAGGCTGGAACGACACAATTTTTCCCGAAGAATTCTACCTTGCAAACCTGCGTAGGACGAAACACTCCGATTTGGTATGCCTAGGACACTCCTTCTTGCGTCACTATGCTAAGTCACGAAAAGGCCCCCTCAACGCTGGAATAATTTACTTCACCAACGAAGGGAGGACGATGGAATGTCCGTACCAAAAACGACTAGGCCACAAACCACGCTACCAGGATGAGCTACGTTAATCGAAGAAAATAGAAAATACCGACCTTTCGTTTTTTTTTTGTTGTTTTTTGATCGTTTTGTTACTCTCGTATATTTTTTTTTATTCTTGTATTTACTCTTGTTTTGATCTTGACTCTATAATTGTAAGTTAACTTTCCCTATTTTTTAAGATTCAAAGATCTCCTGATTCATGACTATATAATATTTTTTTTCTTTCTTTGATCTATCCTTCAATTGACGATAAGTTTTTTTTTTTTTCCTCTCTTTCCCGTTCAAATTTAAAGCTTTACTAAAGTTCCTTTTTAACGATTAAAAAAAAAAAAAAAAAAAAAAAAAAAAAAAAAAAAAAAAAAATTTTGTTATTCTTTTTGTTATATTGTGAGAGATCAACAATAAGTTCACAGATTCGTTCCTATAGTTTAGTTTAAGAAGATATATTCAAGTAAGAATCAGAGAAGATACTATTATAATATTGTTCCTTTTTAGAAGTAATAAAATTCGTTTTGTTTCGTATTAAAACTGGGACCACCGATTTATTTAATTTAATAATATTAATTTATTAATTTGCTCCAAGTTTCCGTAATATATTTGGGCCATATATTTCGAAAACTTGTAAGGGGGCAATTATGTGAGGTATATTTTTCGTAAAAATATTAGTAAAATAAATAAATAAAAATTAGAATTAAGTAGACGATTCCACAAAGTGAATCCCATCAAGATCCGGTGAATAAGAAATATACGACTTGAAAAAGTGAAGACTTCCCCGGATAACTCTAACAACAAGAAACAACGAGAATAAAAGTGATCGAGAGAAGGGAAGTCAGTCTGTTAATAACTGGTAAATGATAAAAGACGTTCTTTCGGTCATGTCTTTTGTAACAATGTAAAATGAAGTAAAAATAAAATAAAAGTTTTTAACGATTCGAAAACATGTTTCAATAGTGGTTCGTCTCTTTTATTAAGAATACGCGTTCTACAAATACGGTAAAATAAATATCGCCGAATGAAACAGAAAGGTGTTCTCAAAGTCACCTCCACGTGGTGCGGCTCATAGACATCGGACAACAGACATTCAACATCTTAACAGTAAAGTAGATACCAATTAACATTAGTCCAACCATGTGTAATATTAAATCATATTGTTCAAGATCACCCATTTGGATTGTTAGGGCTTTTCACAATCTCAGGAGGAGTTGAGCAGGATGGAAGCCATGTGACCTCATGTTCACTGTGGTTTGTGGGAAACTAGGTTTTCATGTCTTTCCCTTAATAAATTCGAGATACTATAAACTCTAAAGATCGATGATCTTGGGCTGCATAATTCTAAATAGATAGTTCAAGTAATTTCAGTTCTTTTTATTTCTATTCAACAATATGATGACCACCTTTGGGGCGTCACAACGTGCAGCATTTTTTTTTTTCACATAAAATGCATCTAACAATAAGTATAGGTAGGTAGAGAAAATATTAAAACCGAGACTCAAACCAAAATCAAAAATATGACTAAATAAGATCAAAACTAATATCAAGAATGAAGATAGTGATGAGAAACAAGACCAAGACCCACTGGTATGCTCAAAAATTTACCTAGAGATCCACGCATTTTCTATTTTGGAGGTCTCAATACTTACTTTTGAGTTTTCTCTAAGCTCATAGGTGCAAATAATGTCTCAAAAATTGGAGATATTATCTCTTACCCTTGACAGTTACAGAAATCAGATATTTGCATATTTATGGAAATTTTACGTGTTCAGGAAAATTTTATGTAGATATTTTACTTAATTTTAAGCACAAATACGTAGCGACTTTTCAATTTAAGGATGATGCATTATGCATCATAAGATATGGGGAGTCCATCATGTCAAGACTGTCACGGTTTTGAACTTTTGCTCTTGATTTTTATTTTGATTTTTAAAGCGGACGTTTAAGTTTTTTCAACGAAAACCAACCCCCTCCTTCAGATCAAGGAGGCCTATATGAATGCAAAAAAAGGCTCATTCATCATAATTGGAACTCCCAGAAAAAAAAAGAAGTGTATGCACAATATTATTTTTACTTTTGTAGTCGCCGACAGACGTTATAATTATCTTTGGATAGAAATTTAATTTGAAATTAAGAAAATCGCCATTGAACCTGACAAATCCTTCCGCGTCGTTTCGCTGTACGGAGCTCCATAATTCGGAGTTCAACTTCTGAATACGACGATCTTTCGGTGCGATATGCTTCTTGAAGATCTAATTTTGGATTTTTTCGTTTAATTCGACATTAGAATTCTCATCTTCAACGTATTCGGCATCTTCGTTTTCAGTCTCATCTCCATCACTAGCACTCATATGCGATCCATTCGCTATTACTCCTCTATTTATGATAATTTCGTACGACATCGAAATATTATTACCGGTATCTGCGTCAAACCTTCATAACTGGCGAATAAAAATAAAAATACGAATATCCGCAAGGGCTGAGACCAAATTGTGTTAATCGACATTCGAGTAGATATTTTGTCATACAGGTGTACAATATGGGTATCTTATCATGGCTTTCTCTTACTTATATGATTGTAGCGATATCACTAAATAAATACACAAGTGTCAAAGTATTAAGGCGAATTCAATATTATACGGACGGCACCTAAATTCTAATGGAATTACCAACAGAAAACTTATATATATATAGGAGCCTACTAAAGTGGGGACACACAAAATAATGATAAATATAAATAGGTATAGGTATCTGGGTAGGTATTTGTTTTTCGTGTAAATTCAGTAATAAGTGCAGTTTGTTGTTCGATTGTATTAGTGTTGTTTTAATATCTAAAACATAATCTCTGCATGTAAACTGATAATCAGGTGGAATTTTTCAGTTTTTCTACTACCAACATTAATATTCCATTTTCATTTCATAGCTGAACCGGAAAATATGGATAGGAAACAATTATATGAAATTGATTTTTTCGTTCAGCGGTTCAAATAACAAAAAATCTCTAATGCAGTGGTACCTCGCTAGAAAACCATGTTTGCCAATTCCCAATGAAAATATTAAAAAAACAAACAAAATAAAACAAAACCTGTATTAATGTAATGCTGGAAAGACGTTCGTAACTCTTGCTCCTTAAACAAGAAACAGATACTTTAAGCAACACAGTCGACTTGCTATTCTCCAGCAGTTTTTCATTTTTGTATTAAATTTTTATCAAAAACTACTTCACCGATAGGCACCACACTTTTACCAAACTTGCACTCATATAATGACAATCCACGGTGAAAATTTCAGCTCGATCTTTTCGTGAATTTTCTCAAAACCTTTAACTAAAATTCTTTTCCAGTTTTCTAAAAAACCACGGAATGAACTATCAGATTTGCACGTATCTAAGGAAAATCAATCGAGAAAATTTCAACCCAGTCCCTACCGTAATTTTCTCAAAATTCTGGAGAAACCACTTTTTCAGGAATTTTTTCTTTCCAGTTTTCTCGCAAATTACCGAATACATAAAACTTCCATCAGACCTGGTTTTATGTGAAAACTATCTTTTGTAAAATTTCGTTGTTTTCTCAAAACCATGAACCAAAAATTTAGGTGATACATACATTTATCTTCGACTATACATAACCATATAGACTGAGCATAGTGATAAAAACGTGAAGGCAAGATATCAAAATAAGTATCAACGGGGGAAGGTTCTATGCTTTTTATTAAACTGGATTATTTTGCCACCTAATAAAGCTACAATGATGAATGAAAGGTTAAAATACTCGGGATATTACACTTGATCGAATGAGTTCTCATTCACTTTATTTGGTCCATTGGACCAGAGTTACAGGTAAATATGAAAAGGGAAACACTTTACAAGTCTATTCCTTTCTCATACAAACAAAACTATCATGACATCTGATGGAGCCAGAGTAGTGTATGTAGGCTTATGATACTGGGGGTGTTGTGCATTATAAAATAACCCCTCATTCATTTCATTAGGAACATTTGAAGTAAAGTTATGGTGGAATATAGGATGTTCAGTCCAGCTCACCTCTCATTCAAACTATAATATCAAAGACCTAATCAAATAAAAATGACGCACATGGTCTTTAATCAATCGAGAATTAGAGATATTACACAGATTATTCATTGAGTCATATTTACTTAATTTGATTTAATTGGAACAATGTTACATTGAACACAAAAATTACATTTTAGCAGTAAGCTTACTTACCTGTCATTGATTCAACTATTCAAGTAGTGAAACTATCTCTATCAATCGACAATGTTTAACAATATTGTTCATGTTTGAGAATGTCCAACAACTGAGAAATCAACTAATTTTAGAAAAATTATTGCTAAAATTGAAAATTAAATACAGTAAAGTAGTCGCACTTCTTGTGATAAGAATTACCATATTCCTTCAATGATACTTATTATGTTGCCTTCAACTACGCTACACATCCCACCCTAATAAGCTCAGTACATATTATTATTCATAGTCAAAGACATTTATCAATATAATAAATGTACAACATTTTTTAATACTAGAGGTGACGCACATTTTTTAACATTTACATCTAATGTCCTCACTCCAAATTTACCTGACCCAATAAAAATCAATAGTTTTTTCAATTTTTGTAGTGAACACAGTTATATGTTTTATTCATATGCCCATGAATACCTCAAAGATAATTTCTCAGATGATGTTGGCATCATAAAATTTTATTGATATTTAAAAATACATCATTTTAGCTAAACCTATACAAAAAATCAGTAAGTCAAGAATATGAAGGAAATGTCTGATTTCCCCATATTTAGTTCTGGATTGCACTTTTCATTTTGCCCTTCTTTTTTTTGTCTACTCTGACTAAAGAAAATACTTTGCAAAACTGTTCAAAGTTCTCGAGAAAAACAATTCACCTGCTTATGTTTCTTATGAGAAATTTCATATCTCAATAGATCCCTCTAGCATACTTTGTACTCTAAACTATCTTTGGAAAACTGGATATGCAAAAGGTATACTCTCCCCTATCTTGATGCACCCAAGGTCTCAATTAACCAAGTTAATACTAATGCATACGCATTTTAAAAACATAAATACAGGTGCTAAGTTCACCATTACCAATTTTAGAAGACATTACTTTGTACCAATTTCACTCAAAGTGTTACCTCAAATTCTAAAAAAGTTGTGTGATTTATGCAAGAAAGCCGAAACACAGCCTTTCAAGCAACCTACGCATTCAACATTACCTGATTTCCATCTAGTACCATTCATAGACCCTTTCACCTACACTGGTGTTAATTTGAACCACTTATGGTATTTAATAAATACTTGCCTAAAAAGAAAAACCAAATGGCTACACCAATGTCTTTGCTCTACAAAAGATGAGCATTAATTTTCACTTGTTTATCTACAAGAGCCATTCATCTTATCTTGGTGTCATACTTAACAATTGAAGACATTTGGATATTTTCCTTACCTTTTTCAGAGATAAAGGCACGCAGAAAATAATCCTCTCGCATAATGTGGCCCAATTCTGTCTACTCTCACTATATTTACCAGAGTATTGGACCACTTTCTATGAGGAATGAAAAGTATAAATCAACTTAGATGAAAAAGGCATTAAATGGCACTTCATCCCAGCCAAAGCTCCCTGGTATAGTAGAGCTTATGTACAATTTATCTCTATTGTAAAACAAGTTTTTTTTACAAAATTCACTGTCATAACTCTGTTTATAAACATACATTTAAGGGTAGTCTAAAAGACATTGAAACTATGATTAATAGAAGATGGCTATGCCCATCCCCTGATGAGCTCAACCAGCTAACACTTACTCCTGGGCATTCCTTGTGTGCAAACTTAAGTTCCCTAATTGTCCTGATTAACAAATTGAATAAAGACCGTACCCCTACAGCTAAAAAGTTGATAGACATTTAGAGACTTGACCAGAACTACCTCACAAAACTTTGGTTAGGTTGGAAAAGACAATATCTCCTATATCTTAGAGATAGACCACCTTCTGCGCTCCCTAATCCAAGTCACACTGTACCCTTTTTACACAAGGTAAATGATATTGTCCATGTTTTGAATTGTACATCCAAATCTGGTGTTTACAAACTAGCCAGAATCACTGATTTAGAAAAATCCTATGATTGCCAAATCCACCATGCACACATTAATTTTTTTGTATCGATGTAGTATCAATATTTCTGAGAGAATATTGATACAATATCGATATATCGATATTTTTTACAATGTGCCATTCATACATCTATTTAGCGATAAATTTGAAAAAAAAGGAAGAGGAAGTAGGATTTAGAAACAAGACGCTGAATATTATCGTTATTTATTTACAATTCAAAAATAAAAACTGATGATTGATAAAATACAGGACAGTTTTCATTTCATAAAAACTTAAATTCCCATTCCTAATTTGCAATTTGCAATTTCAAATGGATATCCATATTGAAGGAAAAGTATTGATATTTGAAATATTTATATCTTTGGCATCACTAGCACACATCTAGTTCTCTAGCAAGAAGACTTCAATAAGACATCTAAAGTTCTTCGTTCCTCTGGAGCATGATAATAGAAATGTTAAAAATTAGATACTTTGTATCCCACCTAAAATCGATAGATCCCCTGTTTGCGACGTGAGTAGACTGGTCTGACAAAACCTCGATTACTTACTTTAGGGTAGGCCATAATTGGAACTTATGTCTCTAAAAATGATATAAATACAATTTTTTGGCACCCACTATTGCTGTATTGTGCTTTATACAAGTCAATGGGTAATAGAAGACAGAGTGTACAGACTTAGCATCTTTGATGTTTTTACAACTCTCCAATTCCTTACTCTTCCTTTTTCAGAAACTGCGATTAACGGCCATTAACCGGTTCCTTTCATATTTATCTTTACAGTTCAGAGGTTGCGACAAACTTTTTATGAAAGTTTATTCCTTCGTCTGTCATCTACTTTACATTATCTCTGTTTGATTGGACTACACCAACTTATACCAACCTAAACCAGGAGGGCAATTCCACAAATGTAGGAATGTTATGGGACTTTGCACCAAGTTTTACTGGAATATTTGTGGAATATCCCTACTGGTGTAGGTTGGTGTAAGTTAGGGTAATCCTATCAAACAGAGCTATAGTTACAATTAAAGTTTAATTAAAAATTTTTTTACTTTTTTTTAGACATTTCTTGTTACACATTTTTGTGAATTTATTTTATTTTTAACAAAGATGATTTTATTTTTTACATGTATGTCTAATATTTTCTAAATTTTAAGAGATTCTTCGAAGGTGGCCTTTGAAGGCTACCCAGGTACACTGACTCCAGTGTTAAGATTCTGCTCATAGTTCTCTGCGCATTGGTTATGTGCAGGAGACTCACCTCAAGTAGGAGATACTGGGCTGAGGCAATGCCAGTTGTTGCTGCATGAGAGGCACAAGTGCAAGAAGTGTGGCAACTATAATCTTTCATATCCTTGTGGTATTAAACAAACACTACAACTTCTCCCAATACATGCACCAACTTACATTAACCTACACCAGGAGGGTGATTCCACAAATTTAGGAATGTTGTATGATTTTGCGCCTAGTTATACTTGAATATTTGTGGAATATCCCTACCAGTGTCGGTTGGTGTAAGTCAAACAGAACTAGTATCATCAGGTTTGAAAATAAATTTTCTGAGTGAATAAAAGAAGTCATTTTAACAGAAATAAAATTTTTTGCAGGGTGTTGAAAAAAAAACAACAAAACAGTAAGTTTTGTTTTTGTTTTTTTTGTTTGTATATTTTGTTTTTTTATTTTTAATGAAAAAAACATTATTTTGTCCTAGTTGAAGAAATATGACAGGCATAGTTTTTTCTCCACATTCTTGTTTCATTTTTACAAATAATTCTAGTATAACTATTTTTCATTTTCTTCTAATGGGAACTTAAAACTTGTTGGGAAACGATCCCTTGCTACCTCATTACATTATTTTATTTATTCATACGTATGCATAACATGTAAATAAAATAATCAATATATTTTCATGCTTCCCCATTGGCAGCACTGATTTTCTATATTGGAAATGATTAGACTCTAATGAACTATCAGATTGTCAATTATGATCTTGTACATTGTTGAAATACATATGTGTTGGTTTGAAAAAGCGTTTCTTTTCCTGCTTGATCTTCAACCTCATTCCAACATGCTACAGACCACAGTAAGGAAAAGTATTTTTTCATTTTTTGAAATGTGTTAATTCTTGAATTTTTTCAATTTTTTCTCTTTGTATAGGCTGTGTGCCATTAAATCAGTTGTGTACCATAATTATAAAATTTTAAAAAATTATGAATTTGTGAATCTTTATTGAAAATGTGTGTAGTTTGTCAAACTTTGTCAACTTTGTGTCAAATTGAAATCATTCCCTCTTTTAAAATTGTGCCATTTTTTGTTTTAATATTTCAAGGAATTCATTTTGATTCATCAGTTAAAGAAATAAAAATCTTATAATCTTGTGAAAATCAAATGACGACAATCAATTCCTGGGTACCGACTTTGTCTTCAAAATCAAAAGCCTGGAAAAAACAAATCATCTTTGAAAGTAACCTTTGGTACAGTAAACCTTAAAATTGTTTTAAAAGTGGCTGGAGAATCTTCATGCTGAATTGAGATGATGAGAAAAATGTAACCAGATTCTTTCAAACTTCAAGATTCGATTGAAATACTTCAACATTAAATGAAATTGGTCAATGAAAATTGGTTTTTCCTGAATCTCATAGTTCAGTTTGCATTTTTTGGGCCTAGTAGTGGCGATGTTTGGCAGTTTCAGCAAAAAATTTGGTATTTGGACTTGGTCTCATTGAGGTAAAATCATCAGAAATCGATCTGGATAAGTCATAATTTATTTATTATATTCATTTTTGCTTTATTCATAACTAATTTTCTATCATTTCGTGGAAAAATTCATTTTTTTAAAAGGAATTTTTTAGCATAATTATTGGTCTGGTTTATATGTGTTTGTGATCAATATTTTATGCAATCAAAACTTGCAAGAAATTAGAACACTTCCTTCTGTTCCTTTTGTTAAATATTTGAATACCTACATCAAAAGTAGCCATTGCGCCTTTGTGTTTGACATTGACTACATTCGATACATTACCATACTACTAAATTTTTTTTTAACTAAATTTTTTTTTTCAATTTGATTTTTTTTTTTTAATTTTGAAAATTAATTGGAATTTTTTACAGCAACATATTATTTGTGATTACTGCTTCATTAACTGATATTGGGCCATTTTTTTTTTGCAAATTTGATATGGTATTTAAAGTATCAGGAATTAATTTTCAATTGATTTGATTATACATTGCGTTTTTGATGGTAAAGTTTTTCATTTTCAAGCTGTCAAACGAAGATTCAATATGATATGGCAGACAAAACTGTTCATCGTTGGTAATATATTTTAATTGACTTTATTCAAATATTATTGACTTTTATTTTGTGTATTTATGACTTGCATTACCTCATTGCTTGACTGAGATTGTGTTTTGCGTCATTAAACAGTTGAGCACGTGTTACCTTTAATTATAAGTTGTCTTGTGTTCTGTGCTAGTGTCTCACCATTCAAAAATTGTTATTCTTGAATCTAAAAGTCTCGTTTTGACACTAAAAAGGTCTTTGATGGCAGTGATTATGATGTGTGGGGAGCCACGATGATTTCTACTCGGTATGCTGATATTTTATACTAAATTATGCACGATGTTGAGACTGAGGTTTTGTTTATGGGTCTCGAATTGTCTGTTTTTTAAATTCTGAAATTGCGTCTAATACAGCCTGTCAAATGATGTAATTTTGTAATCAAGAGAAAGAGAAAGAGCTTATATATAAGGCCTCAGTAATAAACTTATAGAAAAGGTTACAGATCTCTGCACAGTCAACCAAATTTTGAAAACATCAGATGAGTGGTATAAAAGTTGTACTCAAGTCACATATATTAACACAAAACATTTTTTTTCAAAAGTTAAAATTTAATAGTAATGGAAATATATATGAGGAAATTTTTGAATGTTTTTTCTCAATTGGCTCAATGAAGAAGGGATTTGGAAAACCTTTAGACAAATAAGAGGAGATCGAACAACTTCTAATTTCTCTGAAAATGGAATATGACGTGACATGCCTTGAGTTTAATACTCTACTATAAGACCAAAAAATAATTGAAATGCTTCATGCGATGCTAACTGAAAGGTCAGATAGACTATTTGACAAGAAAATGTCATATAATAATAACAGAAATCATAATTAGAACTGTGGGGACTCACCGGTATGAGGTAAAGGGGCTCGCACTTCTCAATGACAGTCGCCGCCCCAAAGGGCAGGCAAATAATCGTCCTTGCGACGTTAAACACACTAAATACGTTCGATCGTAATTACCTGCAAGTACCTGCAGGTAATGTACGAGTACCGAATCGTGACACAACAAAACAATGTCACAATCCGTACACGAACTGGTCAGCCATCTCTTATCTCAGTAGGGGATGATGAGACCTGGCCGCCCTCACAGACGTACGTATATTCTTACGTACGTGTCTTAGTGTGCATGTAAATAAGCCGTATATAAACCACCCAAACCGGCTCTAAAATCGCCAGTGTTTGCCTTGGTTTTGGCTTACCCATACTTATGTACGAAGTGGCTGAACACGCTTAAATTCTGTAGAATTTCCTTCTGGTGAGAATATCTCTCACGACAAGGTATTCCACAACAACCATAATAATAATCAAAACATATAATCATCCTCTAATAATAATAATCATAATAAAAATCAAAATAAACCATATAAAAACTTTAAATCTTTGCCAAATTCAGAAAAAGTTGTTACTTGTTTTAAATGTCTTGGCAAAGGACATTTGGCAAATGTTTGTCCATCAAAGAAAGAGGATCTATTTTAGATCATTGTAATGAAAAAAATACCCAATGAGCTACGCAATCAATCAGATTTGTGGATTCAAATACGGATTTGAATCCACAAATCCACCTGCTTTATTTGAATCCGATTTCAATCTAGAAAATATTGATTTATGAATCAAATCATATTCAAATCCCCTAAAAATGTAAATTAGCCTTTAAGGATATATATATGATGGAGATGACATATGGGCAGTTTTGGTGTCCTACCTATAGAAAACATATCTACAAACACGTATACTTCCATCTAAATATCTTTTTTGAGGAAAATCTCGCTACGTGCATTTGTTTATAAACACTGGTGTAGGAAGTACCTCACTTTTACATCGATTTTCAATTCTGATTGATTGGAGTGTTCAGTTTGGGGTATTTTGTATACCAGCATGCAGCATCTATTGTCTGGACACTCAACCCCATGTTAAAACTGTTCCATGTCGTCTCCATCATATATAATCTTTGACTATACAGAATTAACATGGACTGCTATTTGTGATAAGAATGACGTTAGAAGATGTAAGATGAAGTTAGTCGGGTCGAGTATGATAAGGATTTGTAAAACAGTAAAATATTGCTGAAATTTGAGGTTGAACTGAATTAATTATATTTAAGCATTTTCTATGGTATTAAATTAAATTTTCATAATTTCTATTCTAAATAAAATTACCGCACAAAGAACATTGTATTGAGGTGAGTTCTGATCACTTTACACAGAAAAGATAAGCATGGACTTCCATCTTAGAAAAAGATTTATCGACATTAGTACAACGACTGACGAGCGGAGAACATTCTCCGTCGAGCAGTGGCGGGAAGAATATTATGTTGGCGATCAGTGTCGCCACATGTAAAAAGAATAAATATAATAACATGTTACATACAGTGTTAGTCAATGTAATGCTATGTGTTCGTGAGGTAGTGAGGGAATCGTATCCCAACACCCCCCTGCGATTCAAAATGGACGAACAAACATATAAGTAAAAAATGTGTCACACAGTGTATGTATTTAAAAATAAAAAATAAAAAATGAAAATAAGCAATAGCAGTCAAAATTGTTACAAATAAATGTCATATAATATTGCTATATATATAAAATGGTAAAAATATTAGGTATGTCGTTGACTAGTATTATGATGTACAATTAAAATGTGTGTGGATTTATATATCAATTGTTTTATCTTAAATATATCGTGTAATTATTAACAAGAGGTATACATTTAACCTTCTGTTATAGTGTCACGTCTTATAAATATTGTGTGATTTTAATTTGAAAATATATATATAAAAGGCAGGTCGGAGTGATCAATATCTCCTCATTGTCAGCTGTGGAGAGATAATATTATTATGTATATGTCCTTATAATTAGTTGTGGGGGGTTTAGGTGAATATGCTATTGTGGGAATCAATTGTATTTGTTGGGGGATGCTGATGCCAGTAAGAGAGGCAGAGCAGCAACGGGGAACCTATTGAATATTGTGATGTAAATTGTGAAACAACATATGGACCGCTCGGTTTACGATAGGCGCTAAAAGACCGACGCCCATCCGCAGTCCAAAACCAAATATCAAAAATTTTGATGGTTATGTCAATTAAGACTATTGGCCGAAAAGTTGACTTGTTCGGAGGATTCTCATAACGATATTTTGGAATGTTTTCCGATCAAGTGCTTTAGTTAATATATCAGCAACTTGATCAGGTGACCTAATATCATTAAAACTTATTAATTTTTGTTGGAAAGCTTCCAACACTGCGTAACATTTGATTGCAAGGGACCTGGAGCGTTTCTAGCCTCCCCCAGATGTAATACGGGACGCAGATATATTGTCCTCGTAGACTTGCACTGGGTCAGTTACAGAGAAAACACTCTCAGTAAGTCTCCAGATCACGTATATATCGTCTAGTGCATCATTCAATGCAATTAATTTGGCTGCAGTCGACGAAGTTGCAACCGTGTTTTGCCGATGAATGGCCCAATTTAACAAGTCTCCGTTAACGAATATCATGAAGCCAGTTTTGGGAAAATATTTATTAAGTCTTGTGTCCACTCGTCGTGGTTACTAGCCAACAACATGTCATCCACATAGACTATTAAGAGTGCCATTGCACCAATATTATCTTGTTTTATATATAAGCATCTATCTATTTTTGATTGGATGAATCCAGCTTGAATTATTGTTGAATTCAACAAGTTGTACCAACTCTTGGAAGACGTTTTCAGTCCATATATTGACTTTATTAATCTCAAGCAATTGTTTTCGCCTAGTGGGCATCCCTTAGGGTTTGATATAAATATAGGGTATTTTATTTGTGAATTAAGGAAAGCTGTTTTTATATCGAATTGTGTTATATTTAGACCATATTTGTTTGTGATGGATAATATCCATCTTATCAGCCAATATTGGATTACCGGGGCATATGTTTCAGTTAGAGAATAGTGAGTAAGATCTTTAAAACCCCTTGCAACCAACCTGGCCTTTGGTATGTGAACGCCTTGGTTGTTGGGTTTCGTGGTAAAACACCACTTCATATCTACTAACCTCACATTTCTCTCCTTTGGGACGACTTCCCACACGCCCATATCAGATAATGACTTCAGCTCATCTGTAATGGCTTGTTGCCATTCTTCCTTAAAAGGGTTGTTTTTGACATCCTCCCATTTTTCAGGGATGTGGTCCTTAATGTAATTTTTATATCTTGATTTAAATAAGTTTAAAATTACAGGGGTTTCTATTATATTATTGTTATCCTGTATTTTTCAATTATTATTATTTATATTATCTATTTGTTTTATATTTCTCATTTCATCAAATCTGACATCGCATGTAATGTGCAATTTGTCTATTAATGGGTCCCTTATACAGTACCCACTGTTGGTATACCCTACAAAAATTCCTTTATCGGATCTTTGGGTTAATTTTGGGTGTTCACTATTGGCTTTTTTCCTTTTATTTTTTGTTGCTTGTTGCTGACGGACCTCTATGGGAATATGCCTATGAACGAGAGACCCAAAAACTCTCATGTTAGATAAGTCCGGCTTTATGCCGTAAAACATCTCAAAAGGGGTCTTATGGTCTTTGTTGGCCCTAGTTGGGCTTCTGTTTATAACATAAACAGCCGTCAGAACAGCCAATGACCAGAAACTGAAATCCAGATTGGAGTCAAACAACACAGCCCTTGTCCTTGCCATAATCGTTTGATTCTGCCTTTTGGCCATCGCATTCAACTCTGGTGAATACGGAATGACAGGCTCGAGGTTTACACTGTTGTCCTCACAAAATGTTTTCATATTCGAGTCAAGATACTCCCTAGCATTGTCACATCTTAAAGTGGCTATTGGGTGATCCGGGAATTTTGATTTTAATTTCATGTATAGTTTTTTAAACTCCTTGAAAACTATTGATTTTTTTTCAATAGTGGAGATAAAGGTATATTTTGTGGTATGGTCCATGAATATCAAAACGTACTTTTCACCATATATGCCTGGTGAGAAGGGGCCCATTGTATCCGATGAAACGAGTTCGAGTTTTCTTTCCAGTCTAGTGCGAGTTCTACTGTGTCCTAATCTTCTAGAATTCTCTTTCACACATATCTCACACAGACTGAATTTGTCATCACAAAACGTAATTCCATTTGGAATGCCTCTTGAGACCTTTGTCAAGAATTTTAAATTTTTTCCTGATAAGTGTCCCAATCTCCTATGCCATATCATTTTTTTATCTATCTTTAATTTTTCTACTTTCTCATTGATTTCTTGATCATCGTTTATTATATCATTATTATTTATAATATTATTATTAGTGTCTATACCTACATCCTCATTCATTTCACTACCACCTTCATTTATTTCATTATTTTGTGGGTTATTACTATCATATTCATCGTTAGAGTTTATTATAATATTATTATCTACATTATTATTAATTGTGTTTTCTTGTGTATCATTATTGATATTCTCTCCATTCTCTTCATTTTCCTCCTGACTTTCCTCAAGAATTTCCTCTTCTACTTCATATTCCATCCATTCATATTGGGAATTTATATTGGGCATACATGCCAATTTATTTGATTCGTTATTATAAGGACATATTTTATTTAAGTCGTCTCCATTTTCTATAATATTAACCGTGGACTCCGGTACAATTTTGTACTTCACTATGTATACGCCTCTTATTTTTGGGGCGGAAAAAATTACCTCGTCCATTCCCCGGACGTATATGTGCGCCGCAGAGAAATTTTGGTCTATGCCGAGTGCCCTATTTTCTGTTATTTTAATCCCTGACATTAGGTCTACATTCAGGGATGGTACATAATGTACGTTTTTTAATCTTATTACAGTTTGATTTCTCTCTGAATTTTCCACCCTGATGAACATAGTTCCTATGTGTGTGGCAATAAGTAGAGTATCTTGAATGGCACATTCTAACTCGATAGGCTTTTCCAGCATTATGGGGTTAGACAGTTTTGACAAATCTGATATAACGTGGGCAACAGCTCCACCATACAACATTATTCTCTTAGTAAGAGGGACATAATCTGAATCTGACTCTTGCTTCATGTCTTTAGATGTTATTAAATTTATTAATTTATTGTTATTTGTGTTTTTGTTCGGCTCGTGACCCTTACACCTGATCATCATTGACCACTGAACATCATTTTCTTTTTTATTTTTATTATTATTATTTGGATTGTTTCGTCCGTATCTTGTATTTTGTGCAGGACCATCTAATTTATCTTGGGGTTTTGCACCCTCTTTATTTGACGGACATACTTTAGCTATGTGCCCTTTGCCATGGCACTTGAAACATACTAAGTTATTCGAATTTGGCAAATTATTTTGATTTTGATTATTATTATATTTTCTATTTTCGTAATTATTATTATTATTATTTTGAGGCATTTCTGACTTTTGGTTATTATTATATGTCATTTTCCCCTGATCTACATTTTGATTATAGTTTTGATTTCTATTTGTGTTATTATATCTATTGTAATTTCCTCCATATTGAAATCTCTGATTTTTATTATTTTGGTTGAAATTACGAAATTTATTATTATAATATCTTGACTTTTTCTCGTCATATAACCTATCTGATCTTTCAATCAACATGGCATGGAGTGTTTCGATCGTTTTTTGATCCTGACTTAATGTATTGAACTCCAGCCTTGTCATGTCATAGTCCATGTTCAGTGATATTAGGAGTTGTTCTATCTCCTCCTGTTTGTCTAAATTTTTACCACAGTCCCTTATTTTTTGGGCTGATCTTGAAAACACGTCTAAATAACTTCTCATATTTCCATCACTGTTAAATTTTAATCTCTGAAAGGCCTGCTTCGCATTAATATATGTAACTTGCGTGCAGCTTTTGTACCTTTCATCTAAAACTTTTAAGATTTGATTTATTGTTTTTAAGTCTTTTACTCTTTCAATTAGTTCGTTGTTTAATCCCTGATAAATTAGAGCCTTTCCTTTTTCTTGGTTACGGAAATATGCCATCCTACTGGCTGAACTAGCATTGCCTGATTCAGGGTTTAAAAAATTATTTAGTTCCAGTCCCAAAAATAACACTTTGGTCTCAACATCGTGCATAATTGGATATAATCCCTCTGCATAGAGTGTTGAGACCATCGTGGTCCTCCAGGCATCATAATTCCTCCCATCGAATATCTTCTTTGTGTCAAATCGTGATATTTTGTTATTAAATTTAGGGTGTTCGGGAATTTAGATCCTACCTCAGAAACACAAGAACTTAAATCTAGAGGGTAACACGGTCTCAACCGCACGATAATGCACAACACGATCTTAGCATCTCGATAGGGAATGCAAGTTAAATATATTATACTATAATATTCAATAATTAATTAATATTCTAAATTAAATCTCACGAAATATGTGTTGCCGACGATGAGGTGATCTCTCCACCATTGTTTCTACTTCTTGAGCGATCGAATTACTCTGACTTTATCGTCGAAAATATTCGAAATTGAATTAATCAAAGTCTTAAATCTTGTTTCAGAACACAGATGATTCTATTAAACACGTTAAAATTTGAATTAATACATCGTGCAAAATTATTTAACAAAATATGGAAGAGATTACTGCTGAAAAGAAAATAATCTATTAGTTTTCATCAATTGAATTGATCTTTTATTGTATGTGAACAGGAAAAAATCTGTCACTAATGTCAATGTTCATAGATGTAGGTTTTCTATTGTTGGATTCGATGAAACTCATCCAACAAAGATTTCTTTTTTCTACAATTCTCGACCAACAAGATAAAGTTTGAAGGCTATTAATATCACCTTTCAAGTTTCAACTTTACTTGGGATTTGGTTGAGAATTTACATGAAAATATATTAAAATTTAACTTTATTTTACTGAAATTTTGATTTTTTTCTAATTAATTTTGAGCAAAATCACACGAATTACTGGTTAATTAATTTAAACTTTTTACTTATCTTTAATTTTTCCGTTCTTTTTTCATATTTTTTCAATGTTTTTCTTCTGCTACCTTGCCCAAATGACATCAAATTCCGACAATTTTTACTCTGCAACTTTTGAATTTTCGATTTTCTTCCACTGTTTCACTCCCTGGAACACAGCATGAACAATTGCCAACCGTTTTTGATTGTATGCACTGGTCTACCAAATCATAAAATCCTCTCGTATCTTATCTGCTTTCTCCAGACTTTCGACTTTGACGTTTTCACAGGTGCCCAAGACTTTACCGTTGTTTTCATCAAATTTCACTTTTATTTTATTGATCTACGTGAATTAAAACTTTCAACTTTTTCAGGATAGTTACTTTAATCACTGAATTGAACTTTTCATTCACAAATTTTTCACTTTTCCTACCACTTTATGTGCAGGTATCACACGGCACTAAGCCTTTTCACTTTGCGTGAAACACGAACTTTTAATTTTTAACAAATTACACGATTATCACATTTTAATTACCGCACTTATTTTTCTGATCCACAGCTCTGCTAACATATTGAGGTGAGTTCTGATCACTTTACACAGAAAAGATAAGCACGGACTTCCATCTTAGAAAAAGATTTATTATCGACGTTAGTACAACGACTAATGAGCGGAGAACATTCTCCATCGAGCAGTGGCGGGAAGAATATTATGTTGGCGATCAGTGTCGCCACATGTAAAACGAATAAATGTAATAACATGTTACATACAGTGTTAGTCAATGTAATGCTATGTGTTTGTGAGGTAGTGAGGGAATCATATCCCAACACATTGAAATCATTATCAACCCAACCCGACTAACTTTTTCCACCTATGTCTTAGCAATTGATAACAAAATTTTGTACATATTTTTCAATCAAATAGCAGTCCATGTTAATTCTGTATAGTCAAAGTATATAATATATCTTCGAAGAAATTAGCGGATTCGGATTCGTATTCGAATTTATTTTTAGTGGATTCGTGTCCAACCCTACTCAACAGTCTGTTCGATTATGGACTGTATCTGAAATATTTTATTTTTTATTTTAATCAAATGGCCGCCCTGCTTAAATTTATAAAAATTCAACGCGTGACGTCATTTTGTTACAAAATGTCTATGCAGCCGAGTCATTTCTCTCAGTATAAAAGAAGCGATGAAACACGGTTATTACGGCTTCTGTGTTCTCATTGCAGAAGTCCTCCTCCCTTGAGTAGGGAATTAATGTTATTTATATTTTTTACGCATTCATCGTTGATCCACCTTCAAAATGTCGTTTTTGTCATCGATTAATCAAACTCCAGTGGTAAGTTTTATTCGTTACGCTCATAAATTAATAAAATTCGCATTTTTTAATGCCAGCTCAACATACGGCCAGAACAATATGACCACTTTCTTCATTCGATCAGTCGTTAAACTCATTAATATATGCTGATATCCGGTGTCCTAACATTTTTCGTGGTTGTAATAGTTCAGCGAATTGTTTTATGTTTTCGAATTTTTTCAATCTATTTGTTGATTTCATAATTTTTTTTGCCAAATATTTCTGTTAATGAAAATGAGATAAAATTATATTTTTGTTGTGTGTACCCAGGTGAAATTTTATTCAAATGTAATGGACGATGTCTTAACTGGTGTGAGAGAAGCGTTTTTAGACGAAGGTGTGGATGAACAAGTGCTGCAAGATTTACGACAAATGTGGGAAGCCAAAGTTATTGCAAGTAAAGCAGTAGATCCTCCCGAAGTAGTTGAACCTCCACCACCGATGCCAGCACCACAATCTGACCAATGCGAAACGCCGAAAACAGTTCAACAAAAGCAAAGTAATTGATGAGATTATTTGATGAAATTGAATATTTTTCATTGACCATTGATTTGTTTTCTTTGATTTTTGTAGCCAACGGAGTTTCATCGCAGCCTCAACAAGCGAAACAAAAGCCTAGTACTTCTGTCAATAGTCAGCCTCCTACCACAACAAAAACATTCACTCCGTCTCAACCTCAGACTATCTCTAACTCAGTAGTTCAAGATCTTAATACCAAAATGGTGCCAATACAGTTGACGTTACCTGCTCCTGCTGGTTCACAGGATACTCAGCCTCGAGTTCTCAGCATTCAAGTACCAGCTTCAGCTCTAGCGAGTAATGTTGTTCTTCAATTTCATAATATTCTCCAGATTTTTTTATTAATCACGGTTTTTATGTTAAATTATTCCGTCTGCTTCATGAAGTTAAATTGTTTTTTCAGCGAATCAGTTGCAACGAATACTAACAGCTCCTGTGATTTCGGCGACAATGGCTTTACCCGTAAACGTAGCCTCTACTCTATTACAGCAGCATGTGATGGCAACATTGCAAGGCCAAGCCAATCCTGTTCAGCTTGGTACAACTAACACAACCAGTAGGGAATTCATTTGCATTCTTTTGTGTTTTTGGATTAACTAGCTCTTAAATTATTGTTTATATTTCGCTTGCTATTAGGCTCTAATACTATGCAGTTGAATGGCGGACAGGGTATTATGCTACCAGAAAATTCAAATAATCGACAGTTTCCTCACGTGAATCAGCAGCAACAGGTATTTTTTTTCAAAATCCAAGTTTTCCTTACTTTTTATTCATTGTATCTTTACACAAAAGCTCTATGATGATTACAATATGTTATCCTTGCTCGCATATTCGCTTACGGCGAAAGTGACGAAATTTCATGGCCGTCTGTAATTTCTGAGAAGTTACAGATCCTGAGAGCTTAAATTTAGGATTTTAATTTTTCAAGAGGCACTTTAACAGATGGGTTTTAGAGGCAGAAGTTTTTTTCGAACAATGAAATCAGATCATTCGTATCGTTGAGATTATTATGAAGTTCACATTAATATCAAATACCAGCGAGTACCCAATGCTGCTACGTAATTATAATTCATAGACTTGCATGATCCATAAATGTATCCGAATTATCAATTAATCAGGTATAAAATGAAAAAAATGTTATAAAGTTAGACTGAAACTGAAATATGAGCATGTGATAGCGTTACAGAAATAGCTTTTACAATATGATATTATTTTATTTGACTTCTCGTAATTATGAGGTCTTCTATGATTGGAAATAATTTTCTCACTTTAGAGGTTTGAAAGATATCCTCTGTTCTTTAATCGAATTCCGAATTCAATTCTAAATATAAAAAATGAGAGAAAATACAATGACTTGGCATCAGTTAAACTTTATTATTCGATCTTGGGGATTGTCAAAATTTATGAAAAAGTTGAACTTATAAATATTATGCGATCTTGAAAAGAGAAATTACATTTGATATTTATTTAGGTTCATAGAAGGACTTGAAAATTTACTTTTAATTGTTTGTTTTCAAATTTGTGAGTTTCCTAGCCTAATGAATTAAATTTTCAACATTCTGTATCATTTTGAAAGTTCAAGATAGCTTATGAAACACATAGAACAGTATAATGGAAATCAGCTCCTTCCCTGCTTTGCGTAGATTCATTTTGTATAATTTAATTTACATAGATTTAATAAGATATGACTCATATTATTGTTTCTTCAATCCTGTATTCAAGTATGTCACTTTTTTGACGGGACGTATAATTATTATATGAGGAATGAACTTTTTTTAAATTTTTATCTTTACAAAATTATTTTTTCAATTGAAGAACAAGTTCGAAATTCTGCCCCCACATTCTTATGTATTTGGAAAATGGAGACGAAAGATACGCACTCTGGTGGTGAAAATATTAATCTGCCGAAAATAGGATAATAGATGTGGATGAAAATAGGTATAAATGTATTGAATATCTTGTAATGCGAAAATTTATTTTAAAAATTAGTTATTATCGTTATAATGGGTAGGATTGAATGATTATCCTGTCAATTAGTGATCATCCATATTGAATTCTTTCCCTAATCTCAGAAAATCAGTTGAAATTTTCTTCTTGTGGAAAAGTACATGAGAAAAATACATTGTCCTGTTTTCATACTGTAATAATATGAGACGACTTTAGCGTTCCTTGTGAAGCCTCACTTCTAAATACGTAAGCTCCATGTAAAAAATGTGTCTCTTTGATGTTTGACAAATTTTTCATAAACAAGGAAAAATTCACCAATATAAGTCTACATTATTGCGCGAATTTATCGTTGATGCGAATTTCTGATTTTGGAAGTAGAAAGAAGTGATGAGGGAGTTATTCAAAACACCCCACAGATTTTAGTATGTATTAAATCAGGTTTAAAAAAATGTTTTTTTCAATTTATTTACCAAAAAGAGGTTATTATTAAATCGATTTTGATTAACAAAATACGAGATTTCCGAAGCAGTTTGTAACATCAAAAATGGCTTTCATTTCTTCACCAAGGTAGAAGCAGTGTAGAAATAAGTTTTTTCTCAACAGTTCGTTGTTTATTTTTTTGCAGTACCGTTTACATATATGTAAGTTGCAAAATGTCACAATGAAAAAGGGCCGTTTCTTATGGTGATGCTTACACAAACAATCAAGTTCATTTCTCGATAATATTTAATTATATCTAAAATTCTATTCATGAGAATCGAGATATGTTATAAAAATATATTTATGAAATTTCCCAGATTGAATTAAATTAAAAAAATTTTTTGTAATTTCCACATTTGAGCAAAGCCCGGTTAGTCAGGTATTTTGTCTTTATACTCCCAACTTTACTCATCTTGAATTAAAAAATATCAACCTGGAAGTTCAGCCTTCTCCTGAATGTTATTGTGTCTGTAGACTTATTTATTTTTCTATACGAGTAATTTCTAATTTTTCTAATGTTGTTTTAAGATGTCTGGTAATATGAATCAAATAGACGGTACTTACAATTCATCGGACGATGAAAGTGATATTGATAATTTATTGCAAAATCGGATATGTGTGGAAACCAGTATTCCTTTCAGCATAACCGTGTTGAAAAATTTACCTCTTCAAGTTGATGGAATTTACGATACATCAGACGATGATGACGATGAGGATGAAGACGAAGACGATGACTTAGATGACGACGATGATGATGATGACAATGATGACAAAGAAGATGAAGAAAATGATGAGGCTGAAAATGGCATTGAAGAAGTTTGTGTGTTGATATAATTAATATTTCCATGTTGAATTATGTCTAATGTAATGTTGTATGACGTAGGATCCACTGAATTCGGGGGACGATGTCAGTGAGGGCGATTGTAATGATTTATTTGAAACTGAGAACGTCGTTGTTTGTCAGTATGATAAGGTATTATACTTCTAGATATTAATTTGTCATATCATTTTCTCCTTTTATGTTTTTTCTCAGTAGTACAATTTCTGTTTTCTTCCTGTAATCATTTTATTTCTTCTACGATTTCCAGATTAATAGATCTCGAAATAAATGGAAATTCTATTTGAAAGATGGCATTATGAATTTAGCTGGGAGAGATTACATCTTTCAAAAGGCTAACGGTGATGCGGAATGGTAATTGGATCAACCTCTCCAACCATTTTCCATTTTGGAAATTTTTGTTATTTGTCAATGTATCAATTTCGGAGAAAAATGTACTTCTCACGCGTTTGAAGGAATCAGTACGTAATTTTAAATTTATACCTGCCTATTTTCATGATTCATGTGTATACTCAGATGATTATAATAAATTTATTGGAATTGTTTTTCTTCAAGTTTTAATCGTTATAGTTGATTTTTTCATTTATATTATAAAGTAGTCCGTAATGATTCTGAAATAAAATTTGAGTTCTATCTGGAAAGAACGTAAGTAGCCGGCTTTATTTTCTCCGACATTTTTACTTTTTTAATTAATGATTCATAATGTTGGTAATCGTGTTGAAATTGTGGAAACAAAAAATTCATTCAGGTTTCAAGTTAATTTTTTTAAATTTGGAGTTTGAAATGAACTTCGAGTCTTCTTCAGATGAATGAAACTAATAGCTTTAGCATTATTTGTAGTTATACCAATGTTGTTGACAAAATTTTCAGGACTAATTTTGTAGATTAATATAATTTCATCTACCATATCATAAAGAATGGCACCCTCCTATGACTCGATATCAAAATTAAGTATATTATTTTCAGTAGTTAATTGTGGGTGTGACTCATAAAATTGTGGGTATGATGTATAAATTTGTGAGAATGATGCATAATAAATTTTACATATTTTGTGACTAGATATATGCGTCAGAATATGCATGAAAAGCATTAAATGAGTATGCATGTCATGCACAATATCAGGCAAAAATGTTGTATGTATGTTGCATGTATATGTGTACAGATACTGGAATTATGCGTGAAAAATTGTGTGTATGGTCTCATTTAACATACCTACATATGCACATCTGTTTTTTTTTAAACGCACTTTTTTTTTTGCTGATAGGCCAGTGATCATGTATAAAAATGCATTTGATCCTGCGTAAATTTAAACCTGAAATTGAGGTATTTATGGTACAATGATGACGGCTGTAATTTTTTTCCAGATTTATATAGATTGTATCTGCCTACAAATTTACAAAAAAAAATTCAAATTATATTAATTATTTAAGCCCAAATTAAATTGAGATATTTAAAAAAGTTATGAAAAAGTTGAAAGCCAAAAATTTTAGATGAAAATTTTGAAAGTCGAAGGTGGAAAGGTTTATGTGGAAAGCTGAAAGCCAAAAACAAATGTTTGTGTTCATGGGTGAAAGATAAAAGTCAAAAGGAATAGCTTTTTTTATTGGTTTTCAATTTCTGGTTATTTGTTTCAATTTTTTCCTGAGGTCATGAAACAAAAAATGTACCCCTCCTCAACCCTGGGGGCTAATACTGCGCCAATTGTAATAAGTAGATTTTATAAAGAAAACTTATTTAAAAAGAGGTAGCATATACTACATATTATCTCTGTCTCTTTCCAATGTGCTTGCTCAGCTTTTCTCCCTCAGTGATCTTCCAGTATGTTGTATTTAATTTAGTGTGTTTATTATCTTGTATATATATATATATATATATAAAGAAGCTTAAACTGCCAGAAGTCATATTTTATTCTAACTATTACTTTTTATCTGTCATCTTGTTTATGGCAGAGTTTGAAAGTCAGCAGAAAGCTAAAAGCTGAAAGCCAAAAAATTTTAGAAGGTAGAGCCGAAAGCTCTATGTGAAAAGTATAAAGCCAAAAGCAAAAGCTTTATAGAGATTTCCTTTGTTTACATTTCACTGCTGAAAATGTTCAGACTAATATTTTTTAGTTTTCAAAATTATAAATTTTCTCTAAGCTAATTTTGTAAAAATCTAAAAAAGTTATGAAAAAGCTGAAAGCCAAAAGCCAAACTCTGAAAGTTGAAAATTGTAGATGGAAAAGCTAAGAGTTTTATGTGAAAAGCCAAAACTGGAAAGTGAAAGCTTTATGTGTGGTTTTTTTATTTATTTTTGTAACCCAGATGATCAAAATCTCCTATGTTACCAAGTGTGTTTGTACGTAGATATGTGAAAATCGTATATGCTGAATATTAATTTTCTGATTTTAGCATTTTTTTTATTTTTTTTTATTTTAATAGAACCTGTTAAGCTAAATGATAGAATGGAAAAATAAAAAACAAAATTAAATTAGTAAAAAAAAAAGGGGGAAATTTTACAAAAATTAATGGCACTTGAGGAATTGAAACCTCCTACCATCCCCATGTGAAACAAACATTTAGTCCTAGTGCTGGGTTTGCAGTTGAAAACTTGCAAGTACTTTTTATATTTATATACATTAGCGTGCAATTATAGTCAAAAAGAAGATGTGGCAACAGGGTTTTGCTCATCTCAGTTACAAAAAGAAATTGTGTACTTTATGTTCAAGGCTGAAGTAGGGCTTGTAACCACAACCATAACCAGAACAATAGCCACTAAAGACATAAACAAATTAACAATATTGATTTGGGAACTGATAACCAAAACAAAGCAATTTTACATAATTAATAACCATTAAACAGTTTCCACAAAATTCTGAAATAATTAACCAGAACAATAACCAGAAAAATCTGTTTTTATTGGTTTTTATAAAATATCAATATTGTGACGACGGGGTCAAACCCCCGCAACCAAATCCAGCAGGAATTTTCCTCTTCCTCCAACACCCGAATAAGAACTCTGCTGGAGAATACCCATCATCAACCTTCCGAGAGGCCTTTGGCGTACCATCGCTACCTCATCACGTTAAACGAAGGAAGAGTCAATGACGATGTCCTCCTCAACCTTCTCTTCCAATCCTTCCCAGTCAATATCTGCCAGACATTGGCCATGATCAAGCCTGCAACCTCTCGACAGGCAGCGCTCGAAGCTGATGAGGCAGTAGCTCTCGAGCAAACCTTTCCGTCAACATCCCCTGCCAGTAGCACCATCTCCTCTATGGAAACTCCTGCGGCAAAACCGTCGACAGCACCAACAGCTAATTCCTCGGAGTTAGTTACCATTACCCAGCTGCTTCAACAGCTCTTGGCTGGAAAACAGAAGTTCTGTCAACCCCCCCTAAAGATCCCGCCTCATTCCCCGAACATAGGCATTCGCATTCACACGACGCCAGGTCCAGAGACAGATCGCGCTCTCGTGACTCTAGCTGTGGTTGTTCGAAACCACGGATGACGCTACAAGTCATCGATGGTAAGAGACTGGTAAATACCAGCTCTCCCTCCCGTTCATGCGATGGCTACTGTTGGTATCACCAACAGTTTGGGAGGAAATTGCGCAACTGCTCTGACCCCCATGTTTGTGGTGAGACAAACACCAAAATCGCGATCGTCATGATTCCAAATCCCCTACTTGTTTGGGAAACGAGTAAACGAGTCAGTCAAGATGGCACTCCCACTCGTTTTCACCTCAGTCCATCTATTTGTGGAAGATCTGCTTAGTGAGCATCACTTCCTGGTTGATACTGACTCGGAGATATCGGCTATACCTCCAACCGTTGAAGACTGGAAATGCAACGCTAAGCTCCAAATCTACGCTGCGAACCAAACTCCAATTAATACTTACGGAGTTAAGCTGGTGCAGATAGATTTCAGCCTTCGACGCGAATTTAAGTGGGCTTTTATCATCGCCAATATCGCTGATCCCATCATCGGAGCAGACTCCCTTAGCCACTACCAACTGCTTCCCGATGTTAGCGAAGGGCATCTCCTTGATAAGACCACAGGACTTGCTGTAGTAGGTAAACCTCGCCCAATCGACTATCCCCCGGAGATTTGTCTTACCATCACCCATTCAAATAGTCAATTCCAAAAAATCCTCGATAAATTTCCCGGTGTAACCGGAAAAGAAGGTTTACGCCCGAGGATTTCCCCTACCAAAGTCACTCACGATATCGAAACTGTAGGTCGACTGGTGTTTTGCCATGCCCGTCGTCTACATCCCGAGAAGCTGAAGGCAGCCCGCCTTTCCTTCCAAACCATGCTCGAACGTGGTGACTGCCGACCCTCCAAAAGTGCCTGGTTGCATATGCACATGAAGCCTGACAAAACATGGCGCATGCTTGGTGACTACAGAGCACTCAACGCACGAACTATCCCCAACAAATACCCTGTCCCGAATATTATGGATTTCCACGCCAGACTAGCTGGTGCCAAATTATTCACAAAATTAGATCTTGTACGGGCATTTAACCAAGTCCCGATGACCAAAGAACACATCCCCAAAACAGCCGTAATAACCCCCTTTGGTCTCTACGAATTTCCCTATATGCCCTTCGGACTTCGAAACGCCACCCAAACCTTCCAATGGTACATTAATGGATTGTTGCGAGACACCGACTACGCTTACGCGTACATTGATGACATCCTCATTACCGCCTCCAACCCCGATGAGCTCAAAGAATGTGTTACCGAGGTCATTCGGCGTATTTACAACACTGGCCTCACTGTCAATGGTAACAAGTCCGAACATGAATGTGAAGAGCTCACCTTCCTTGGCCATCGAGTCAACAGCGCAGGTATCAAACCCACTCCCGAACGTGTCCAAGCTGTACTCGATTTCCCACTTCCCAAAACCGTTCATGACCTTAGGCGCTTTCTCGGAATGGTGAATTACTACCGGCGTACAATTAAACATTGCGCTCACATTCAGAGTAAACTCATTGTGCTTATACACTCCAATAAAAAACTTAACAAAACCCCGATAATTTTGACTGACACTGCCAAAACTGCCTTCCACAACCTAAAGCAGGCGTTAGCAAATGCTGCTCTTTTGGCGCATCCCGACGAGTCCAAACAACTCGTCTTGGCAACCGACGTGTATAACCATGCGATAGGGGCTACCCTCTATCAACACGGTGCCGGATCGCTAGAGCCTTTGGCATTTTTCTCCCACAAATTATCAGACACCAAACGCCGATATCCAACATACGACCGCGAATTACTCGCTGTTTTTGCAGTGGTGAAGCACTTCCGTAACCTGGTTGAAGGGCGTGTTTTCTCTATCTATACGGACCACAAGCCCCTCACGACTGCTCTGTTTCAGTGCGAGAAAGCTTCACCACGCCAGCAAAATCAACTTGAGTATACCTCGCAGTTCACGACGGATATCCGCTACATCAAAGGAGAGGACAACATAGCTGCTGATTGTTTGTCGCGTATATCAATCTCCACCATTACCTCTCCCTGTGTTGTGCCCTACAATGAAATGGCCCTTTGCCAACAACACAACCCGCAACTCGCTCAATACCTTGCAGACCCCAACTCTGCCCTCATCCTTGAAATGTTCAGAGTACCCGGACACACTTTACTCTTAACGTGTGACATATCCACGGGGAAAAAACGACCCTTCGTACCCGCCAAATATCGGAGAACCATCTTCAATTTGATTCACGGGCTCTCGCACCCGAGTGGTCAGACAACTGCCTGTCTGATCGCTAATCGATTCATTTGGCCTGGCCTACGATCTGACTGCCTACGTTGGTCAAAAGAGTGCACCGCATGCCAACAAGCTAAAATCTGTAGACACACTAAAGCCCCTCTCCAAGCTTTCCGCCCTATCAATCGCTTAAAGCATGTGCACATCGATATCGTGGGTCTGTTGCCAATGGTTAGCTGTCCTCGTCATTGTCTGACAATGATTGACCACGCCACACGATGGCCTCACACCATCATGACAACGGTTATTTCCCCAGATCGAGTGGCAACACTCTTTGTCCAACACTGGGTGTTCTCCTTTGGCATCCCCGAAACTATAACGACGGACCAGAGACGCCTGTTCGAAAGTGCTTTATTCAACTTGGTTGCACGCCAGTTGGGAATACATAAAATCTCAACTACGGCGTATCACCCCCAATCAAATGGCAAAATAGAGCACTGGCATCGAACTCTCAAAGCCACCATCATGGCCCGCAAGAACTCCAAAGACTCGCGTGGTGAATGGGCAGCCCATTTGCCTCTCATTCTTCTCAGCCTACGCTCGATGGTCATCTCTGACCTCGGCGTATCCCCAACCCAACTCCTTTGTGGTGAAGAGCTCCGTCTCCCAGCTGACTTCTTTGAAGATAGCCCACCAAGTGTCATCACTCACATCGACGGCACTAACCTTCCACAACACATTTGTAAAAGTGCGAATGCGTTCACCCAAATCACCCACAACCACGGCGACTCCCCCTCATACGTCCCAGCTAATCTGAAATCAGCCCAAAACCTCGTAAGGCACTCGACCCACCATACGCCAGTCCATACAAAGTCCTCAACCGTACGGATAAATGGTTCGAGATCGACATACAAGGATGACACACACGCGTATCAATCGATCGCCTAAAGGCGGCCTATGTCTACACAGATATAGAAGCCAACCCAGATGACTCAACTTCCGTCGATGATCCTTTGGGACCGACAGTTGACTTGTCATCTGAGGTCGTTTTACCTAAAAACGACGACTCACCCCCAAATGCCTCACCCCAACCTTCGATGTTGTCTCCACACACAGACGACACGCTCGATTCTTCCCCGATTGTAATTACACACGATCAAAATAAAGAATCCCATATCCCGAAGCGTTATCGAAAGAAAATACACAATCGCATCCCATTGGCCAGTCTCTTAGTCGAACAGCTGATGCTATGCTTGACGACAAACCGATTGCAATTTCCCTTCCTCTCCCGCACTCATCCGAGTTGGCTCACGCAACTGACGACAAGTCAAGCGTTGTAGACGATGACGTATTACAAAAATTGTTTCGTGGCGCCACCCAGTCACATAAGTACGACACGTCTTCCTCCTCGGAAGACAAACAGGCCTCGCCTACAAAACAAACTCGTAATATTAATGTGCAACAACAGCTGACGCAACCGCACCTTTGTTCATGTTTACAAGACGAAAATAAACGACGGTTATGGTCAAGAAAACGAGTAAAATTCGTGTTTTAAAAACTCACTCTTCTCTTGATGCGTCCAGCTGTTATATACTCTTCATCACATGCTGTTCATTAGGCACTTTTAACTATATTTCACGTGGTGTAATAGACTGGTGAAATGTCCCAGGAGCGTCTTTCCCTTTGCATGTCTGATATTTTGGAAGATGAAGAAACAGCCCTTTTAAAGGCTACAACTCCAACAACAGAGTGCCTAACGGCGATGCACCGTCGTCTCCTCGTGTAGACGATCATCGCTCCCCCTCTCCCTCCTTCTCTCTCACAATGTCACCAGCTGACGTTGCCCCATCTCCTTCCTCCACTGCTACTGCCACCTCTCCACTGGTGAAGCAGACATCGCCTGTACCCTCTACATCCGATCAAGTATTGGCGTCATCCATGATGCCTACCTCTGTCGGACCTGCACAAGAGGGTGCAAGCTGTACTCCTTCTCGAGTACCACAACGGCGATCGACGCTGAGGCAGACGGTGGAGTTGAGTTCGTACAGCGTGGCCTTGTCCGTAGCACTTGTTCTCGGGTTTTCAGGCAATGCGCGGATTGACACCCACATATTCCCCGAAGTCGTACAGTGTGTTCAATCTAAGGGACCTTTGCCCAGTCCTCAGCCATCTTCCTTGGTGGGCCTCCCCTCTGGGGAATTCCTGCTGCTCAAGACGGTTAAGCAGATTGAACCGCTTCCCCTTCGGAAGCACCGAGTGAAAGCGACTGCCACGTTGCGTACCAGCGGTGCTTGTCTGTCTGCAGCAACAAAGCGGTCCCCCCAACCATCGACTTCCAAAGTCGCAGAGGCACCAGTAGCCACGCAAAAGGCATCGTTGGTCCCAAAAGGCAAGTCGCCTCTACTTCGCCATTCGGTTGTACCGACTGCTCAGGAAGAGACGACGATGGATGTCAACCCAACTCCAGCCCCAACCGTCCATCTCCCCCCAATCCCCATGTCGGTCCCTCAATGTGTACTCTCACCAGTACGTGAAGAGGTCAAACCGACAGAAAGTGCTGCCTTCGATAACCCATCCGTTATCGACTTAATGGCAACACTTTCGCCAGAAAATGTCTCCAAGCCTCAGCCATCCACCTCTCGTGCTAAGAGTCCCCTGGCTGATGGCAAACCGGCGAAGCGTCCCCGCTTGAACTGTAAGGCAGGTGGCCGCGCCCAGCGTGAAGCTCGCGCTCGCAGTCTCCTATATGGAGCTCAAGTGGGACGAAGGACACGGCAAATCCTGGAGCCAAACTCCCGCTCCACCACAGGCTTCCACACAGGAGCCTACCCCTTGTACTGCAACCGGGGTTCCTCCTGTGTCGCAGAATGAAACACTGCAGCCGTGGGAGCAATTTACTGCTGCTGTGCTTGCAGCACATAACACCCTGTGGCTCGCCCTAGCAACAACACCGATGCCACTCCCCCAAGTTGTGATGCCTCCACCCGGAATTCCCACTCCCCCGCATCTACAACTTTCAGCACCGGTATATCCTCAGGCCCTGGTTATGCCGCCGCTAATGGCGCCGCCAATAACCTACCCGCCGCCCCTCATGAGCATTTCCACATCCCGTCCTCAGACTCCGCTCATGAGATCACAAACTGGAGTGTGCCCTACTCCACAGCCTCGAGCACCCTGTACACGTCCTTCTTGTCCCACTCTCCCAGCCAACTTTGGTAAGCCCAAACCGAAGAGACCTGACAATCCTTCTACGTGAACGACATCCGTGAGCATAGTAGTGAACGCCATTCCACACTTGACTGGCGTCACAGGTCACCGTAAGTTTCCTAGGAAACTTACTAGGAGGAGAGTGGTGTGGCGACGGGTGGTCGATGACAAACGAGTGTGTATTACACACTCGTCGACCACCTAGCGGGCCAGTGGGATAAAACCCACAAACTACCTTTTTGTGCTCATGGCTGTACATTTTGTCTGTGCAGCTAAACTTGTTTACTGGGCTCGGCCCGCACACACTCCTCGCAGTACACACAACCGACCGCTATTGGTATTTGTGTGGTGTCGTGTACTTACATATACACACACCCACAAATATTATTGATTATTTTTTCCAAAAATTACCAATTATTTCCTGAAAAATTATTAATTATCAATAATTTGATGTGAAAATTTTTTTGTTCATTTTACCTCAAATTTTGTCTCAACCATTAATCAGTACCACAAACAATAACCAGAAAAGTTGTTTTGGTTAACCAGAACAATAACAGGAAACCAAATAATTACATTTTTAACCAATGACTAGCCTCAAAAACATTTTGGTTACAAGCCCTATGTTGAAACAAGGTATATACACTACTTTGTTACTAGGTATGCTCAATCATTTCATTAGTGTGCTAGTGTGAGTAAAATGACATCACACTTAGGAAGCTAAATACATAAAATATTATTCTACTTCACATTCAATAGGTTATATGTGTGCTAGTGTGCATGAAATACATCATACGTAGGAAAACAAAAATCCTTGTCATACATATAATCAGGCTACCAAGTAAAAATCCATATTCCTTGGACTAAAACTTCGAGGATATATTATGGTGGAGATGACATAATAGTAATTTTGGTGTTGCACCTATGGAAAGCACTACCAATGCCATGTGTTTTGCTTTCTAAAAATTTGATTAGAGGAAAAAATCATTGTGTGCATTTGTTTATAAACATTGGCATACAAATTACCTCATTCTTGAGAATCTGACTATTCTGATTAGTCGATGTTGATTAATGTGGGTTAATTTGTACATCTGTGTACACATACTCGGTGAAGATGTTAACAACAGTCTATCCCATTGTAAAATAGGAGCATGTCCTCTCCATCATATACATAATAATATATTCTCAACGGTTGAAAGCTAAAACAAAAGTGTTAGAATTCCAACTATGTATAATAATTCTCTCTTGTCTCTCCTAGTACACACTCTTCATTCTTTGTGACATACTACTTATATATTCTCTGATGTGATGTATTAAGATCTATGTGTATTATACGAGCTCTCATTACTTTGAGTTCACTTTTTGTTTATCTCTCAAATAGCAAACATTCTAAATATAATTGTTAATGATAATACTCTGTTTTATTCAGCTCTGTAATGTGGTAGCACTTGCAAAGGTTAATTAGTCAATTAAATGTTCCTTAGTTTTTAAAACGTTAAATAAAAAGTGCATTTATGTTCCATAAGTGAAGTGTTTAATAATAGTGGCATCCATTAAAATTACGTTGAAATACAAGACAAAGACAATAAGGGTAAGTAACTCATCATTGAATTTAAAGTGAATAATGTAATTAATATGTTTAATTACTATCTCATTGGCTTAGGTTAGTCCTACTTTACTAAACTAAATTAATCAGTGTGTCTGAATAGTCCTTTATTGAAGTTTACATCTATATAACAATGGTGTAAAATTAGGCACACTCTATGTGCATGTGGTAAATTAAAAAGTCATATGTAACTCAAATGAGTACATAAAAAGGCAGGAGTAATATATTACAGGTACAAGCAAAATCCAAAATAAGTTTATTAAAGTAAATGTATCATGTGTGTAAGAATAATATTTTCATCAGTCAAATATGTGTTAGTTACATATGCATTTAAGGGTACTGTCTTGAAGGTCAGATGAAACAAAATTACATAATTAATCGTAAAAATGAATTTAATTAATGAATAAACCCGAGTGGTAAATAATTCTGTGTGTTCAGACCAAGATGAAAAGAATCTATGAAAGATTTGGGTAGATTCATGAGTGTGTGTCTTAAGGGTAGAAATTACGTAATTTTGTCTTTGTGTTGGTGTGTTTTTGTCCCACATTACATGCATCAATGAGTCCTGTTGAGATCTGATTTATCAATGTTGTCATCATCACACCAATGGCAAGTAAAGACATTTTTATTTTTTTTTATTTTAATTCATCGTTGTATAGTTGACATGAAGTTTAGAAAAATGTAAGTATAATGTATTTTAGACATGTATAGTTTTGTTTGTACGAATGTATACTGTGTTATTGCAACAATGTGTTTTATCACCATCATTAGAATATCTTTACATACAAGAGGTAACGTTGAATATTCCTTATTAATTAAATATGTATTGTTAGCTTACAAACATTATAGTTTGGAGAGAACTATCAAAATTTTTCAAAGGAGGATAAGAATTGAAGTAATTAATTAAAGGGGAGATAAAACTTGTTATAAATTTTAATACATTCATTTTTTCGATCAATTTTATGAATTTTTGGTTTATTGGATGAAACCTTATATCTAATGAAGTATATAGGTATGAGTTAGTCTCATTTAAGTGTAATTAGGTCCTTCAATGCATTTAAGTAAATAGCACAAGATTGAAAACCTGGCCAGGTGCGAAGTGTCCTAGTCCTACAAATCTGTGGGAGTAGGCAAGTTTATAAATTTAATTCTTGTGATATGCATCTGGAAACAAAGGCTACATGTGTTGTAATTGTTGTAATAATGGTTTGTCCATTTAGACTAAATTAAAGTCAAGTATTTTAGTAGTGAAAAATGATCATTAACAAATACCCTATAAAACTAATTACTGTGTGTTTGTCCACATATCTTGTTATAGAAAGAGCCATATCAAATTGCAAATAAAAATGTCTCCCAACTTCAGGGCTTTTAACAGCCACAACAGTTACTAGTTTGTGCTGTTAGTCAATAATTACCACAATTTAGTTACTGTGGCTTGTTTGGTGTAGGTAGATGCTACCTACACGGGGTTCATGGAACCTAAGGAGGAAGACAGTGGTTTACATGCGGGGCAACCGAATTGTTTCTCGGTACCGGTAGCCGGCCGGTTTAAGTTGCCTTACCATACACTAAGCGTACTTCCTAACTGGGGCAATTGTCCAAAAGCGATGCGGTACCATATACAGACCGCAGCACGTATACTGTCAGTGAGTATATAAATATTACATACTCACTTGCCTCCGTTTACCGCCTCAATGGTAAACACCAAAACGCATCGTCTGTATGAGTGCATACAGACGATGTAATTTGTTTAACGTGCAATGCACAATTAGTATGGGTCGCAGACTTTGGTCTGCGACCCATCTGTTGACGCAGGGCCGAGCCCTGAGGAGTCAAAGAGGGAAATGTCCCCACAGCCACTCCCCCCTAGTATTTTTGTATGAAAAGACTAAGTCCAGTCATACCCTAAAAGTTGGGGGGATGTTGGACTGATGATTGTCCAGCGGGGTTACGTCCTCTGTATGACCTATTTCCTCCAAAGAGGATGTCGCGGAGGGCCTGGCCTGAGGCATGGCCAGTAAAGGTCCCCGTGTGATAGTTGAGGATCCTCCGCTGGTTATAATTAGCACGAGATCGTGCTCCTCTTTTTTTATTTTTGTGCCTGATCGCCTGGGTGGAGTTCCGTTGTTGGACGAAAGGCTGGAGTTGGGTTTCCGGTCAATGGACTGTGATTTCGGAGCGAGAAGGCTGAATGCTCCTAGATGGGTCCACGTCCATGGGGGTAATCATGGATCGTGAAGCATCCGAGGTCTCGCCGATAGGAAGGTGGCGAGGAAGAGGTTGGGTCATTTCAACCAAGACTGAACTGACCTCAGGCCTCGGAGTGGTACTCAAAGCGAGATTGCTCGCCGAGGTGGAAAGTTGGGCTAACATGATATCATGTTCCTAATTACTCTGTTCCTGCTCTTCTGCGAGGAGGGCTTCCTCATAGTCGAGCAAAGGTTCAGAAGTGTTGGTGGTAGACATTTTCGGTAAGATGTCAATTAAGACAATGGAAAAATGAGAAATATTTTCAAAGCGATTTTAGCACAGAAATAGGTGTTCGAATTGAACAATTTTTTCAGAAATTCAGAATGTGATATGCTCGGTGCGTATTTGATAAACGAATGATTTGTATATTGCTCTTGGCTGTTTCATTTGGTACAAATTTGTCATCGAGTTTATCATAATTCATCTCAGTATAATAGATTTAGTATTTTCCCACCATTTAGAAATTCCCACGTAGAAGATTATACGTGCAAAATTCGTTGATTTAAATTGCCACATGCTTTTATGTGGGTCAAAGTATTCGAGTGAATGAACTTTGTTCTTTTAATATAGGTCAATGTGATAAGGAACGGTGGTGCGATATCCTTATTGCAACGTACGTTGTGGTATGTTCTGCGATAAGGATGTGTGTCATTGCGACTGCACCATTTCTCATTGTTCGTCAGCTGATTTCTGTTTTTATAAAAACGCACGTGAATTTATTTTGATTTTCACGATAGATGTTTTATTTTCAAGCTGATTTATTTTTGCATTTTTTCTTCTCTGCGTCTAGGTTCGAATCCTGGAAGCGGAAGATTTGTTTTTGATTTTTATGACCATTTTTTGATGTTATAATTTTTGTTTAAACTTTCTGCTATGTTTTGATGCAGGAGTTGATGGTGAATAAATTTATTTTGCCATTTATTTAACCATTTATTTTTCTATGGTTTGGGAATTCGGTGGTTTTTGTATGAGTGAATTTTGTAATTGTGATCATATTTAGGTTTAGCTATTTTGTTGAGCTAACCTTCCTGATCTACGACTAGGAATTTGATTACGTTTTTTATAACTTCCTTTAGGCCTGCCTCTTTTGTTGGGCTTTATGGGCTCTTTAGGATCATAGTAATATTTTCGTATGTTGTCATCAAATTTGACAACTTTCTTTATTTTGGTTTTAGCAGCCGTATTTTCCAAATTTGGTTTTGGTACATTGCTATGCATTTCTTGTACTATTTCTGGCTGTGTTTGTAGCTTTTGAGTGTCGTTATTTTGTTCGACAATTTCTTGTGGATCTTTGACCATGTTTATGTCAGTATCCATATCATTTTCCTTGCAATTTTTCGTGACATTGAATTTTTTATCTGCTATTAAGAATGCAGGTTTTACACGATCTATTGAGACTTTTTTCTCTTTATCGGCTATTAGTAGGGTGAACGTTTTTTCTGTTCTATCCATTACTTTATAGGGACCGGTGAAGGGTTTCTGCAAAGCCTTTTTCATTCCCTCTTCTCGTAAGAACACGTGCGTAGTTGTCGCTAAGTGTCTCGAGACATAGGTTTTAGGTTTGCCATGAGTTGCAGCTTGTTTTAAAAATTGACTTGCGTCGTCTTTTATATTTTGTACTAATGTTTCGGGGTTAATTTCTTTGGATTCATAGAAAAAATCCCCTGGTAAGCGCAATTCCTCACCAAGTGCTAATTGGGCAGCTGAGTGTCCAGTATCTGTTTGCAAGGCTGATCGGAGGCCTGGTAGCCTATCAATCCATCTTTTGGTGTCGTGTGCCATAATTGAGGCTTTTAGAGCCCTATGCCACCTTTCCCCTTTCCCGTTAGATTGTGGGTGGTAAGTGGTGGTGGACCAGTGTTTCGCACCCAAGGTCTTTACTAGTTTGTTGAATATTTGGCTTTCGAATTGTCGACCTTGGTCTGTAGTTATGCTTTGGGGCACACCATATCTAGCAATCCATGTTGAATATATTTCTGCAGCCACTGTTGGGGCTGACATTTCAGTGAGTGGAATTGCTTCAGGCCAGCGAGTAGCTCGATCTATAATGGTCAGCAGATACTTGTAGCCACGAGAAGGTGGTAAAGGACCAACTAAGTCTACGTGAATGTGTTTGAATCTATCAGTATGTCTGAACTTTCCAAGTTTTGATTTCGTGTGTCTGCCAATTTTAGATTTCTGGCAATTTAGACAAGCACGGGCCCAGTTGTTGCAATCTTTTTTTATATTGGGCCATATGAATCTCGAGGTCATTAATTTAGTCGTACTCCTAGGTCCAGTGTGCGATAAGTTATGAATACTGTCGAACGCCATTTTCCTATATTTTTATGGAATATAGGGTCGTTCTTGACCTTGGGACACATCACATGTTAACATGATTTTTGTGCCAGGGAGTCTTTTTTGTCTCAGTTGTAGACTTGATTTGTCTGAAGATATCAATTTTAATAATTCTTCATCCCCTAGCTGCTCAATAGCTATTTCAGCATAGGGTAACTGAGATGGCACTGAGACAGATTCTATTTAGCTCAGAGCATCAGCGGGTGTATTTAATTCCCCTTTTATATACCTGATGTCTGTTGTGAATTGACCTATGAATTCTAGGTGTCTCATTTGCCTTGGCAATGCATGTTCTGCTCTCTGCTGGAATGCATGTGTGATAGGTAGGTGGTCTGTATACACAGTAAAAGTTCTACCTTCTACATTATGCCTAAAATGCCTGATTGTAGCATTTATTGCCAATAGCTCCCTGTTGTATGTACTATAATTTTTCTCAGCCTTAGATAGTTTCCTCGAGAAGAATGCTAAGGGCTGGTTTTGATCATTATCAATCTGGTACAAAGTTGCACCAATTGCAAAGTCTGACGCGTCTGTTGCTATGCATTATGGCAGACTGTCATCTGGGTGAGCTAATAATGTCGCGTTAGCCAGCATATTTTTGACATTGTCAAATGCTAAGTTGGCTTCTTCTGTCCATATGACAGGAGTTTTGTCGCGTTTTTTGTTTGTTTTTATCAAATCGAATAGTTTGCCTTGTTTGGCCGCTGCGTTTTTTATGCAACGTCGATAGAAATTTGTCATTTCTAAAAATTGTCTTAATTCAGTGACTGTTTTTGGTTTAGGGAAGTTTATTATTAGCTCAACCCGGACTTTTTGAGGGGCAATTCCAGCAGAAGTAATGCTGTACCCGAGAAAATCAATATGTGGTTTTGCATATTCGCATTTACTGGGATTGATAGTTAAACCGGCAGGGTGCAGACGCTGTAATACAGTTCTCACTTTCTTCTCATGCACTTCAATGCCTCCACTGGAGCATATGCAGATATCATCTATGTATGCGTAGGCATATGGTATGTCTCTCAATACACCATTTATAAATTGCTGGAATGTCTGTGCAGAATTTCTTAATCCAAATGGCATTCGAAGATATTCGAAGAGGCCAAATGGAGTTATTAGCGCCATTTTTTCGATATCGTTTTTAGCCATAGGTATCTGGTGGAAAGCCCAATTAATATCAATTTTGGTAAATAGATCTTTTCCTTTCATGTTTATATTAAAATCCATGATATTAGGAACTGGATATCTATCTGGTTTTGTTTGAGCATTTAGGCGTCTGTAGTCACCTACTACTCGCCATTTTCCACCTGGCTTAGGGATGATATGAATGGGTGAGCTCCATGAGCTATTTGAGGGTCTACAAACTCCTTCTTTTACCATTCTATCAAATGCATCCTTAGCCACTTTTAATCTATCTGGAGCTAAGCGTCTTGCTTTTGCTACACAGGGTTGTCCTACAGTTTCTATTATATGAACTGTGTCATGTTTATATGTAGGATTTGGATTAAAAGTTGGTTCGGTGATACCAGGAAAATCTGTCAATATATTGACAAATTTATAATTTGATTGCGTGCACGCATTAATTATATTAATTATTTGATAATTTTTAGTTTTTCCTTTTATGTGTTCACCGGTTGTGGAATCTATTAATTGTTTATTTTTAAGATCAATCAATAGTCCATAATAGGCTAAGAAATCTGCTTCTAATATAGGGTATTTGACATCAGCTATGGTGAAAGTTCATTTCATTGGTTTGTTAAAACCTATATTTATTTTGCATTTTTTGATTCCATATGCAGAGAAACTATGGTTATCTACTGCATTTAATTGGGATTTTGGAGTGTTATTCCTATGCTTGATCTTGGCTGGCAGTATGCTTATATCTGCGCCTGAGTCAGCAAGAAATTCTCTCCTTTTTGACCTGTCCTGTATGAACAGGCGGCAAGAATAGTTATCCAAGGGGTTGGTTGCCGCTGATACGACCCCTCTCTTTAGTTTGACTTATTGGGAGATTTTTGGTTGTCTCTAACCTTGTCCAATTCCGTGAGCAATTCTTTTTTCTTTTGCTCATCTTTGATCATCCTTTCGGCATAGAATCGGCAGGTGATTTTACAAGTCCTGGCATTTTCTCCCCATTTATTATGGTGGAAGCAATAGTCTTCACGCCAATTCGGATTTTTGTATTTGGGTCTAGATTTAGACCTTGGTGGTGTTCTGCCAGGGCTGTTTTTTCTGCTGTTATTTCTGCGGTCACGAGATCTTGAGTCTCGTTCTCGCCAATTTCGGTTTTTAGAACGGCTGTTGCGATTTCTGCTGCTATTGGTATTTTTATTTTCCATTTTCAAAGCAGCAATTTCGGCTCTGAGTTCCGCTATTTCTGATTTTTCTGCTGAGATGGCACTGATTGCAGTTTTACCTGTGTATTCTAGTGCCTGTTCAGCAGCTTTGGCCAAATTTATTAATGCCTCATCACTGGTAGCATTTGTAAGATTTAGAGCTCCAAGTGATTGCACAACTGATGTAGGTAGTTGTTGGCAAAATCGGTCAGCTATTACTAAGGGTGATACATGGTTATCCCCTTTTTTCATTAGTTTTGCCATGAATACTGTGGGCTTGTCGTCTCCGATGGACATGCCTCTCATCAATTCTCGAATTTCCTCTCGAGCAGTTATGCCAAATGCAGTTCTTATTTTATTCTGGAACCAACTATACGAATCTTCTGCTTCGTCAGGACATTCCATGATGTCTGGACAAGCTTTTATGATTTGTGTGGGCATATTTCCACACAATTGTCTGTATCTGTGCTCTCGAGGAATCTCCTCGAGTCAGAAACAGCCGGTTAGTTGAATGAACCAAGTTTCTACATCCTTTGGGAGAAACTCTGGTAGTTGGATCCGTTTTTTGAGTGTATTTTTGGCTTCTTCGACTTTCTTTTTGTCGTATTCCGATATTGCCTTGGCTACAATCTCCTTCATATATTGATCAAACAGCTCTTTTTCTATCTGAGCCTGTTTCTCAGCCAGTAACCTACGTTATTTTTCCTCTGGATTTTCAGTCTAAGTTCCAGGCATTTTAGTTTCGTCGTTTTTCAGCATTATTTTTCGAATTAATTTTCTGTTTCTTAATTTTTGGAAATCCAGCTTAGCCGAATTTGTAGCAGAAATTGTTGTAGGACTATTTCCTATCTAGCAGATGTATATGAGTGTTCTACCGAGAATTTGTTGACCCGTCCGGTTTATGGGCAACGTTTATTTGGTATATGGGGGTAAATTTCCCACTCCGTGGTCGACTAATAGTCACCTAAGTCATACAAGCTATTTCTAGCCAATGAAAAAGTCGAGTCCAAGCCGCACTTATCAGCAGAGCGATTTCTCGCTTGTCTAGCGTTTTCACGCCTGCACCACTGTAGCAATGTCGAGGTCAACACTGTAGCAATGTCGAGGTCACCACTGTGGCTTGTTTGGTGTAGGTAGATGCTACCTACACGGGGTTCATGGAACCTAAGGAGGAAGACAGTGGTTTACATGCGGGGCGACCAAATTGTTTCTCAGTACCAGTAGCCAGCCGGTTTAAGTTGCCTTACCATACACTAAG